>NQII01000135.1:588454-742333 GCA_002778355.1 Clitarchus hookeri | reverse complement strand
TCAACCCCTGAGTAGCCCACTCCTTTATGGGTTTCTAGATCCACGACTGATGAGAACTATTTTTTTACTAGACATTACCGACACAGCTAATTTCACCCTGTTTTAATTCGTATTAATTATAAATAAAATATAGAATATTAGCACGCCACCTTTTTGCAAATAAGTGCATAATCAATTTAAATTGAATGGCTTACAAAAGTATTACTTACGTGCCAAATTTGGCGAGAATTGGTTGAGTAGTTTTCGAGATATAACGTAAAAGCTTAATTTTTCATGTGGTTCATGTGGTGCTATCTTCCGAAATTATTGTAATTTATAGACGAAGTATAAAGTGAAATTCCAGTATAAACGAAAACAAGATATTTTTATGTTATATAAAATTCTTGTGATACATTAAATATTTAGGAAACAAGCAAACACGTCATACAGGGGGTTACTTCTTAAAAAAGGTATTTTCGAAAAGTGTGAAGATACCGCGAATATACTATAGTGCCTACGCCATCGCAACTCCGTTGGCTGCCGACTGACGCGCGTCATTTTTCCGGACGCGTACACCGACCAGGACTTAGTACTACGCCAGACAGCACTCTTGATGGCATTTGTACACCGGAAGCAGGAAGCCACGCGGCCAAAGCCCCTGCGCTGCGCTGGACTCGAACCGGCGACGCTCGGGTGCCGAGCCAGTGGAGTGGAATGGAGAGATTTGGGCAGCTCTTAACATCGAAGTCTTTAGAACCGATGAGGTTGAAGTGAGATAAGTATGGAGCAGCGCCGGAATGCAAGAGCGGGGGAAATGGGAGATACCCGAGAAAACCCGCCCAACCAGCGGCATCATCCGGCACGATTCCCAAGTGAGAAAATCCGGGAATAGAACCCGGTTCGCACAGGTAGTTTGACCACTACACCACCGCGTGTGGAGTAGTGGTCGTCACGTGCCCCCCGGTCGGCGGTGTCATTCATCTTGTCGGCCATTAGCGTGATCAATAAAGTGCTTGAGGAATAGCCTATTAAATGACAATGCGGACTGGCGGGGGGAAGCGCCTAGGAGCGACGCCTAGCACGCAATTAGGTGATCGCGGTTTATGGGCGGAGAGAGCGTTACGTCGACGGCGCTATTAGCGCGCCGGAGAGAGCGCCTGTGTGCCTGCATTGCGTCCACACAGAATATAGTCCATTCACGGCTACTTTCCTATTTTATGAAGCCATGTTAATCTTACACTTCCAGGATATTGCAACGCATCATGAAAAAGGCTTAGCGAAGACTCACTTTAATAACAGTCAGTCTACTCGCCTCCCACCTAGGCGAACTGGGTTCGATTTACCGGTGGAGCCGCATGCGATAATCGTGTCGGACAATGCCACTGGTCGGCGAGTTTTCTCGGGGATCTCCCATTTCCCCCGCTCTTGCATTCCGGTGCTGCTCCATACTCACTTCGTGTCACCCTCATCGGCTCTCAAGAGCCACAATGTTAAGAGCCGCACAAATATATCCACTCAACTCCATGCCATTTTACATCTGCATACATACCTGGTCGGTGGCAGTGCGCCATGCTTGTAGCGCTTCAGCACCAAGGGTGACTCAATTATGTATGGTCACCAGAGTCCAACTTGCAGCAAAATGTTATAGCCTATTCGCGGTTTCTTCACACTTTTGAATCGAACCTTTGAAAACTCACCCCATGTATGATGTCTTTGGCTGTTTCCTATATATGTCGTTTATCGCGAACGTTTTATATTTGTGTTAATATAAAATTACCTTATTGTTGGTTAAATAGAATCTTTACTTACATTTTATTTATAAATTGTAATATTTTATTTATAATTTAAATGAAAAAAAAACAGGGGAAAAATATGTGTGTTGGTAATGTTTAGTAAGAAATAGTTCTTATGCAAAATTGTATTACACTAAGTGCGCACGAATGCGGTGCGCTGTCCCTATGGTGCAGTTCCCTAGAATTGGTTAAGCTTTCTTTAAATGAGGCGGAGGAATATCCTGGAAGTATAACTTTAGCAGGGCTTCAGAAAAGTGTGAAGTGACCGTTACTGGACTATAGCACGCTTCTTGCGTGTAGGATTGTTTGAAAATATTGCTTTATGGTGGGTTACGTAAGGACTACAAAGAAGTTGTATGCTACGTTTGTTTCTCATACAAGCTGTACATATAATTCGAACGAAGTTGCACTTAAAAACTAGTATAGGCTATTTACGGTAAAGTGAGAACTTTTGAAAGTTTTCTCATTTGGAATAATAGTCAATAAATATACTTTATTTTAGCCTTAGACGTTAACTTACGAGTGCTGTGGAATATACATACTGTGTTTATTACTTACGTTGTAATATTTATTTAAAAAAGGAGGTTAAAATATTAAATATGGCTGGAAGTAAAAAGTAACCAGGGCCTCAAAGTGTTCACTTTACCTTATAACTTCCAGTACTACAATATACAACACTGCGTTACCATAAAACTATACCACACAATTTGACATACTAACAGAATTTTGTTTGAATAATGAGAAACAAAAACAGAATACTTATTTCAACCGAATCATTTACTTGAACATATATTTTGTTGTATTAATGAAATAATGCATTCCATTTAACATTATATTCGCATAACATACCTTAGTTTTGTTGTTGTAGTATTGTATAGGGCTTATTAACGTTCGCCGATGATATGCCTGAAGGCTTATCAGGGGACGGCTTATAAACTAACTTATGACCTAACTTAATCAAACACTCATGCCTTACCTGGGATTCAACCCAGAACCTCCCACACCACAGATCGGTGGCGCACCAACCAACTGCGCCACGGGAGGTCTGCTAAGATTTGTTGTATCGCAGTTTGTTTTGTCACTGGTAAAGTGAATATATATTTGTTTGACAAAGTTTACATAACAAGCTTTTTTTTTTTTTACTAGAACGATTATCGCGCGCTCTCTCTCTCTCTCTCTCTCTCTCTCTCTCTCTCTCTCTCTCTCTCAATGCAAACTGTGTATGCATGCAGAACCGTATTTGTAGCTGGTAACTTATACCTGTGTCAGTATACAGAGTGTGCGATAGATAAAAATTAAAGGTTAACATCTTAATCGAGAATTGCAGGTTTCTGGGCGCAAATGTGGAAAAACTGAAACAGGTTAGTGCTAAATACCGCTCTTTGTCAATTTAGTGTGCAGATATTTTACCAAGGTGGTGCATTCCTTTAGTAGAAATATTTTATGCTGCAAAGAAATATACATATTTACAGCATGAGATATACTTCAACACTTGCTTTTCTCACTTTTGATATTTGACTTCTAAAAGTTTTTGTATTTTTACTTCCAAAACCCTGTTTTTTTTAATTCCAGGAGAGTTGGGTGATTTCTTGGATTATATGTTTTTGCCACTGCTTATGTTTTTAGTTAGTTTATTAAAGTTTTATTTTGTTAGGGCATAGACAATTGTTTATTATATTTGACACACAATTATCGTTTCACTCTTGTACTTATGTCGCTTCTTTAGTCATTCTCCGAAGGTAATAAATAATTAATTCCCATTTATTCCACACGGTAAACGAATAAAGGTAGTCAAATGATGTAACAGTTATTTAAAAATAGTGATATACTATGACTTGTCAAAGAAGAACTTTCAGTAATGAGTTCTGAATAAGTTTTGTGGCTCAAAAGTTGGTAACACAACAATGATTTAATTCTTCCCCCTCCCCCTTCCCCTTCCCGAAAGGTATTCTGGGCCGATTTACGTTGGAGACGTTCTAAAGGGTCCGTGCTTTAGAATAAAAAGTTTCACTGAACGTGTAAAACGCTCGGTGCGGAATTAGCGCACGGGAATGTTGAGAGCAAAATTTCCCGCGAGCGAGCATGAAGGGTTCCCAAGTCCCGGCGGGGGCACACAGCAAGTCCCGCAGACGGTAACGCCACGTCAGTCACGCCAGGCCAGGGGAGCTGGCTCTCTTGGGTTGGCGGCCCTGGACCAGACAGACTCCGCTCCCCCCGACAGACAAGCGAGCAAGGGTGGGTGGGCCGGCAATATTACACCAGTCGCTCTTAATTACAAACTGCTTGGGTAATTAACAACACCACTTAAAGAGAAGGGGGGCCCCCACGAGACGAAGGGTGGAAGGGTGGGAGGCGGAAGCGCCAAGAAAAGAGAAGATAGAAAAAACCCTGTTCTGGATTAAACGCGGGCAGCTCATCACGAAAACCCCTTGACGGGGTGGAAGTAGAGAGGTGCTTGAAGACGCCCGCACGAAGCTGGCAGCGAGTCCGCTTAGCCCGAGGCTACGTTAACGCTCCGAGTGCTGCCAACGTGTTATCACGTCGCCTGAATGTTACACGTTTAGTCCCGAATTCATTCACGAGCTCAAGTGGCTCTTTGCGTGTGCAGAGCGTGCTTCTCGCGACCCAGTGAAAAACGTACTGCGTGCGAGTTCGCAGACGTCAGTAGCCATTCACAGATGAGGGATCCTGAAACTTGAACAAATCAGATCACTCGGAAGGAAGGCGCTCAGAACTCATTCCTTGTTGAGTACAGTGCCGACCATAAATATGCTTCGTGTGAAACATGTCTTCGATTATGGACACGGGGGCTGAACGGGTTCACTTAGTTGTATAGGCTATTAGCGGTAAAGTGATCGCTTTTGAAAGCTCTCTCATTTATAATATGCGTCAATAAATATATTTTATTTTATCCTTAGACATTAACTTCCGAATGCGATGGATTATACACACTGTGTTTATTACTTACATAGCAATATTTATTTAGAAAGATCGTTAAAGGATAAAAAATGACTGAAAGAAAAAAGTAATTAGGGCCTCAGATGTGCTCACTTTACCGTAAACAGCCTATCTGGAGGTTTGCCGCAACATTACGACATCCATATTCTTTGGAGAATGGGGCAAAGAAATATTACTACACCAGCAGTTTTCATAAGGTTCTCTGCAACGTAATATTACGTCAGCAACGCACAGGGTGTAAATTACTTAAACGAGCAGTATGACCTGTATGGCATTCCACGTTGGAAAGAAAATTCTATTCGTACAATTCCAAGCCAGCCAGTAATTGACGTCATACAGTATAGTAAACCTGTCCGAAGCCGTGTAATTGTCAAGCAGTTGTGAATACAGACAATTCACTTCTAGAGTGACTTAATTGTTAGTAAACCTGTACTGCACTCGAAAGTGTTGAGGACACCGGCCAGACATTGCATTAATAACTTTTCTATTTCTGTATCTGTGCTATTTATATGCTAGTGCTAAATTCGCGTTACTTTCTGCAGGTGTCTACACTCTCAAGTTTCTGTATTCTCATTGGCCGATAAACTGAGGGGCGCGCTTCAAAGGATTCCCGAGCAAAATACTACTAACAGTAAACAAGTTTGTGGACTGGCTGGCATCCCGAACGTAGGCAGCCACATATAGTTGAGTGTTGTGCATGTCCGAGGCTGCCACCAAAACAGGAAACGCCTTTTATATAACTGGCTGGCTCTTGTGCCCTAGGACAACAAAAACTCTTCTCGTCTGTTAGATTTCCCCAAGTCGTTACAAG
Organism: Clitarchus hookeri; assembly: GCA_002778355.1. Classification (NCBI taxonomy): domain Eukaryota; kingdom Metazoa; phylum Arthropoda; class Insecta; order Phasmatodea; family Phasmatidae; genus Clitarchus; species Clitarchus hookeri. The sequence continues at coordinate 736,792 of NQII01000135.1, read as the reverse complement.
GAATTCGTAGCTACCTGGCGGCCTTGCAAAGCGTCTGCGAACACATACTCCCGAGGTACTAGCCAATAGAGTGGCTTTCTTGCAGAAAACACGAAAAAGAAAGTTAGTCGCGGAAAAATACAACGAAAACTACTTTTTATCGCTGTGGTGACACAAATAATGCACTCGCCACGTGCCTACGGCTGCAAAAACCACTACGGATCACACCAACCCCGGTGCGGATAAACGCACTGTATTTAAGAAATTGTTGTTTTGAATCCTATGTTTCCGAGGATTTGAACTTTCTGGCACTTAACACCGAATTATCTCATACTTTTACCAGGTACTTTTCCGTTGCAGTTAGGAAATAATCCCTAACTTGTGTAAATTCACACATCTGAATAGTAATTTTCTTTAACGTGTAAAGGTAATTTGCTTTCCTTATATTTAAGGGAATTTTATCTCAATATTTCTGCAGTAAAAAAAGTTTGTAGTTACCTCAGGGTTTTTTTTTTTCAAGCATCTTGCAACGACGATAGTACGTTTTTAAGGCTACATTCCTGGAAGGACAGATTAATGCATCAGCATTTTAGAGGTTATGTTTCGAAATAAGTGACACACAATTTAACTGCAACGGAAAATTTTAGACAAGCGGTGTATTCAAGAAATGTTTGCAAACATTTACAGTAAAAAACTGAAAAAAAATTGCTTGAAAAACTCATAATTCAGTTCTTTTTCTTAAACAGTACCGAAAATTACTTTATTTCAGAGGATTATTTTTGTAAAGTACCTACTAATAAATCAGCATGTGTAGAAACTAACTAACATTTATATGCACGTCTATAATAGGAGTAATTAAACATAGTCATGTAAACATGAAAAAAATTATTTAGTCGTAATGTGACCTGACCCAAAAAAAAATCATCGGATGAATAAAAATCGGACAGATATTCCGCTACTGCGTCAATAAATGTTCTGCGTGCGCCCTCCTAATGCGTTGTTATTCCTTAACAGCATAGTCGTTCGTATAAAATTACTAGCCGTCCAGTTTTATATCACCCGCCCTTTTTCTAAACTATTCTTCATTATTCTATCTTGCGTGTTATATGTCTTTCTCGGACTCTAGCATTAATCTTTAAACACCGTAAGTCTTTATCTTTCCTTTCATTATTTTCCAAAAGATGTATTTTCACTTTGGTAATATTTGCAAAAAATTAATAAAAGTAAAGATTTAATTTCACATCCATCGATTTTAAATGCTCCTTCACGGAAACTAGTATTTTTTTTTTCAAGTGAGTAAATCTGACGGATTTACCGCACTTTACTTAGTGCTAAGCAAGTGCCGACGCACTGCCAGATGATTCTGCTCGAATAAATAATGCCCATACAATTTTGAAACATCTGGCGATATAAACCTTTTTCGAATCGAAAAAATTTATCCCCTAAGTGTTTCAAGAGACACTGTAGCAACAAAAAAAAAAAGTATCGCATATTATATCATTATTACGTTTATTAGCCAGCATACCCGCTCATGTTTCGAAGATATTTTTTCATGAGAAATTTGATCTCTGGACTTGCCCCCACATAAATGAATCTGCAATTTCCGCCTCCTCTTCGCGGCGGTTCTAAAAGCTTTGTTGTTACTTCCAAGAAGCTCTGGCCTCCTCCTACCTAGCTGTGAGGTGAAGTAACGTAGCGCGTCACACTTAACAGGCACTGGTATGCTCATTTCCGCTCTCGTGCAATCTACGAGGAATGGCAAAGTTCACTTCGATCATTCTTCGCGGCAGCTGTGCGTGCTTCGTTCCGAGGTAGCAGCGCTCGGCCGCGGTACTCGGCACACAGACCAGTAGCACACAGCAGGAGCATGTTCTGTGTACGAGACTTGCGATGGGGGTAAGTGATCGAATGAAAAGTTACTTCGGACATGCACAATTGCAGAGATATGTCGCTAAGGAGAAAAGAGAGGGTGACATTAAAACCACGCACAAGAACAAGCCAAGACCAGCTGTTGTCAACAGATATTTAAAAACATAGAATATTATTCCACAAAGAATTCAGACAAGAGCTCTGAACTAAACGACGAGTAAAGAACGAACAACAAAGACAGAACAATATATGCAAATACAAGCACAACTCTAGGCGACCCAAAGACGAAGACAGCACAGACGAACACTGAAGCGAAAGACAAATGCGTAAGCTCAAAACCTGACGACACGCAGACAGCACACAATAATATATACGTACGCACAGTTTTCTTGGCGAACCAGTAGCGAAGTTTCGGGGACTAGCGTCTATTCCCGTCTTCACGCAAACTAAACGAAGACTGGAAACTCTGGACTTATCTGTTACGATTCCTGTTTTGTTTCGTTTCGTTTGGTATAAATCTTGTCTGAGATTCTTGTGTTATAATTTTTGCGTTTCAAATATATGCTGACAACTAATGTTGGCTTGTCCTCTGCAATGTCGTATGTCCGAAAAAAATGTTTCGTTTAATTTTAATAGGAGTACGTTATCTGCTCCATTAGTCGATGCCCCACATTGCTTCTCTACCTGAAGATATTTTCCGGTTTTGAGGCACAAAGTCAAGTGAGCGATAAGGGCGACACTAGCATACGCATCAGGTGCTCCGTCGCCAACACGAGCAAGGCTCCGAACTGGGGTGTAGTTTTCAGTCGAGTATAAAATTACCTTCTGCATTTATAGCACATCACAGCCTTTTTCGTTGTGAAATGAAATAGTTGTCTGAAAAAAGTGTGACACTGGGGAAAAAATAACTTTGAATGAAACGAGCTGTAGTGATTTCAGATTTATATATTTTTCGTTCTTATTTCAAATGAACAAAACGTATAAGTCAGACTGCATCTCAAAACTAATTGTAATAATTTTTCTCGGGAATTTGTAATGTCGTTCGCATGTAATTCAGTTTAACATCTGAGGCACAATTTGCAGTCAAAATAGTTAGAAGTTAGACATTTACTGCATATAAACAAGAATCAGTTTCCAAATAAATTGCAACATACTTATACTACACCTCAACAAAAACTTTAACTGAAAAACAACTTTTTTTTTAGATAATTTTTTTCAAATTGACACGAATCATGATTTTAAATTACAATTCACATACTTACGCTTAAAAAGAAACCATGATGAAGGGTTATTTTTATACGCTTGGTAATTTTTTCAAGATCCTATTGAACACATGTTACGAAACCATAAAATGTCCTCAAAATCTAGAAAGAAATTTGGCTCATGAACAATTTTATTGGTGGAAATTTTGTTGCTAAGTTCAGTACAGGACCCCATTCTAGTTTCACGTGTATTCAACCAAAATATTTTAAACCATAACAGTCCGAAAATGTCGCTTTGGCCATTCTTAGGGGTTCAAAATTGTAAAATTGTGTTTGCAACAAGCGCGATATGTTTAAAGTTTAAAGTTGTATTCCTATGAAGTGTGGTTTTTTTCGTTTGAGAAAAAACTGTATTCATACTTAGTTTTAAAGACTTTTATTGCAAACACACTGCAACTCAGTACCCGCACCAGACAGAAGTGCGCCTTAACCTAACTTCAAAAAAGTCCCCTACCCGTAAATAAGTATTTTTTTTAGCGTTAACACTGCATAGAATATATACAGTGAATTTGGCAGTAAATTAGGAAAACTACTTCTGGTTTTTGACGTATTTAATGAAATTGTTTTTTTTTTGTCCGGAAAAAGCAATGGTGTAACAGTGACACATTTATAATACAACAATTTTACGGTGTCACTACACAGAAAATACTACACCGATCATCTGGTCCATGGTAATGCTGACTTTTAAAAGTGGAGGAAGAATAAACAAAGAGTAGAAAGAAGAACCTTAGCAACCTCTCAAATTGTTCAATGTACAGTAAACCAAATATATATATATATAAGCCACAAAACGAAGAACAAGTTGAAAACCGCAGCATTGTATAGCCCGGCAGGAACAAGATGTGGTACAGTTTACGAAATGTAGATCCAATGACAAACCTTTGAAGGGTGAATTTCGGGCACAACGCTATGGAGAACTAACCCTCAAGTACTAAACTGAGAAATAAGTAAGCTTTTCGCATGCGCTACTCGTCTTTCAACGAAGTAGACCGCTATCTACGCACGCCCGGCAGATACAATCGCTAAGTATATAAAACATCCTTTCCGGGCCAATGAAAACACGACGAGGTAAGACAGAAAGATAAGCAAAAGGAGAAAGCAGGATTGAGGGAGAGAGAGAGAGAGAGAAGCAATCTTCTCCCCTCTCTGTGTGGATTCATATCCTTCGAGTCAGACAAGTCGACTCCATTAAGTCTGCGGGGAAGTGAATGCGTTATTGTGGAGTTAATTACGTCCCTTAGATTAGATTGTCACGTATCAAATCATACGGGCTTTAATTAAAATTAAATAATTTAACAAGGCACGCAGATTGCTAGTGGGGTAGAGGGCAGGGCCGGTCGGCAGGAGGAAGGAGGGGGTGGGGGGCGGTATTCGATGTTGGAAGTTGCAGGCGGGCTGGAGTGGGGGTAACCCGCTCCTTGAGCACAAAGTTGAGTCCATACTGCCTTCACAGTTAATTAGCCGTGTAAAAAGAAATTGCCTTCCCCAGTCGAGTAATGACTGCGCCTCGCCCGCTCGGGTATTAGGCGCAGTTAAGAATAAACAGAATTAAAGTTTAATTAGAAAACAGGAAAGTAATTTTGCGGGTAGCGCAGAGTTGACGGAAAGGGATAAATATACAGGCTGAGTCATGGGTTTATGTCAAAACTTCCTACACGTCACCCCCACTGGCGAACAGAATTAATTTGCTGGGAACGTATGTCAGATTTTCAACTGAAGCAAGCTGGGGAGGTGAAGGCGAACGCTTGGGAAGACTGCAACAACTACCGCACAATTTTTTTTTTTTGCAGAAAGAGTGTGCAGGGTATCTTAATTAAGCGCCGGGGTCATTTAGAGCTTGGAAGGTTTATTTTTTGGCTTCAAACCATTATACGTATTTCAAGTTTTCCGTCCAGCAGCGCAAAAATGAAAAACGAAAGCCTTTCATGTACTGGACCAACGTTCGACACCTACGTCTTTGCAGACATTTCATTCGTTGTAAAAAGTATTACCTTACCGTCAACAGACGCAAATATAAAACTTTTAAACTGTAAACATTTCTCACGAAACAAAAAGGGTTTCAACTTGCAGTACCAAACATCATAATTCAAGAGGCCGGGGTATGTAATACATTGTAAAAAAAAAAATTGGAATTTTACCATACTGGGATAAAGAAATGATGAAAATGTGTGTTTGGTAAAAGGATTTCCCATGAACTTATACCACGATTCCTACAACTGTTTCTAAAAATGTGAAAAGTACAAAACGCGTTTGAGATTATTACTAACATACAGTTATGGACGGCGCGTTCGGGTTTCCTCGGCAACACGCATGTGCAGCAGGGAATATGATTGGTGCTTTCGTCGATCGTCGCATGTTTTATATCCGCTGTGCGCAAAGATGTGGTAGCCATTTTGTCTGGTGTTTGTGATGTTTTAGAAGATTGAAGTAGTCGCTATTCTCATCACATCTTGGATACCTTATAGGTAAGTTAATAATAATATATACAGTAATATTTGTCACATCTTTCACGTCGTAGGAATTCTTAATGCATGTTAGAATGTAGTATGTGGTGAATGTTATGAACAAGAGAAATTGGTTGGAAAAGTCACAACATTGGTTTCAGAAAAGGATACTCATGTGAGGCAACTGGCTGGGCTGTTAGAAGATCTGGTGCAGGCAACTGATGAGGGGAAGCAGGTGGATGCCTGATTCATAGACTTTGAGAAGGCATTTGATAAGGTGCCCCCCGGTACTTCGATGAAGAATGTGGATGAGCTGATACTGGACAAGTGGGTAGTGGAATGGATTGGGGACTTCCTCAGAGGGCGAAGACAGAGGGTGAAAGTGAGGGAGGCAATAACGGAGGAAGGATAGGTTACGTCAAGGGGTGCCGCAGGGAAGCAAGCTTGGCCCTCTGTTATTTACCACAATGGTAAATGGCATGGTTTTGGGGATTATGGAAAAAATAAGATTGTTTGCAAATGATTGTGTATTGTATGCAGAGGTGGGAGGGGGTGGAAACTTGCAGGCAGACATTGGCAGGATATGGTTGTGGACCATGGAGAATAAAATGAAGATAAATGTAAGAAAAACTAAGGTAGTGAAGTTTACGAGGAAGAAGGTGAAAAGCAGGGACATGTACATATGGGAGGGGTAAGAAAGAAGCAGCAGAATATAAGTATCTAGGGATTGTATTGCAGGGAGACCTCCGATGGAAAAAAGAAAGTAGGGAGGGTGGTTGCAAAGGGAAGAAGGGCTTTAGGTATATTGGGTAGGGTGCTGAAGGAAGTCAGCTGTGAGGTGAAGAAGGCATATGGCACAATGGCACGGCCGATGTTAGAATATGCGGCAACAGTATGAAACCCATACGTGGAGGTGGAGGTGCGAGAGCTGGAGAAGTTGTAAAGAAGGGCAGCAAGATGGTTGAAGGGTAGGTGGAGAAGGCAGCGGCAGGATGGTGACGATGAAGGGAACTATAGGCCATCAGTAATGGTGAAATAAATGGGGTGGAGCTCGTTGAAGGACAGGAGGAGAGTTGAAAGACTGGTCAGGATGTACTGGGTCGTGAATGTAGAGGGAGGATGGGGAAGGTTGCGCTTTCAGCTAAGTGAGGGGGTGTTTAGAGGAAGAGGACACAACAGTGAGGATCTTCAGAGGATGTGGAGGAGAACGGAGCTGGAGGATTTGGTATCTGTGAGGAGGGGTTGGAAAGTTCAGGAAGGGCGTGGCAAAAGAGTTTGTTCGGGAGAGCCAAAAAAACTGGTATAGGCATGCGTATGCAAATAACAGAGGTATGGAACAAATCAGAGTAACGCGATGCGGTCGGCAGCGCCTATATAAGACAAAAAGCGTCTGGCAAAGTTGTTAGATCGGTTACTGCTGCTACAATGGCAGGTTATCTAGATTTCAGTGAGTTTGGACGTGGTGTTATAGTCGGCGCACGAGAGATGAGACATAGCATCTCCAAGGTAGCGATAAAATTTGGATTTTCGCGTACGACCACCGTGAACATCGGGAATTCTAACTGGGTTAATCTGGTTACTTTTTGTATAGACAGAAAGAGACATTGCTTAGTCACACATATGCGTAGTTCACGAAATTTGGTTCATTGTGAACTTAAGAACACATTATTTATATTATGACTTTTTGTTGGCAAAATATTTTAATTCGAAATTATATTATTTATAAAAATTTGGCAGAAACGTGAAAGCAATTTGTATAATTTCATGAAATGACAGCGCAAAAGTAAAAATATGTCACTTTTGGTTGCGAAAACAACCTATTTGATATACTACACTACCAATTCCAGCCACAAAACCATGTATGGTTTATCCAAGATTATCAATTAGTATGTGTTAGCATGATGAAGTATATATTGTATAGTATGTATAGAATTGTAACACGTGCATCCCAAGAGCACTCATGCTCAAATAATAGAATCAACAGGTGAATATTCAATATAAAATAAAATAATGGTTATGAATGCATCATCAAAATGTTAAAGTTGGCGTATTCCAACTACTGCACTAGGCTGCACTCAGTGCGCACCTGCCGATTGCCGCGTGCTCCAATTGCCGGGAGCCGCAGTGAGTGCAGTCGATTTCTCATGTTCCAATTGCGAGCTGCACTGAACAAGTGCGCACTGGGTGCAGTCTTTACTGCGCCGTCTCTGGAGTCGGGGCGGCAGTTTTGGTTCAATATTGCGGTGACCTGTGATTACGTAAACAACAACAAAATTATTGCTATGTTGGAAATTCTAAAATATCTAACAGTTCGGCAGCTGAAAAATACGTAATAGTTAAAATGGAACAGAAATGATGTTGGTATATTGACGACATCATTTGTCATTATAGCAACGATGAAGTTAATTTCACCTAGTGTCTCGTGCATACATTTGCCGACGAGTTAAAACCGAGAAATTGGAGACAATTTATCTACGGAATTTTGTGGATCTAAATCCTTTTATCAAGATCTAAGTTGGAGCAATTTTTCCGGAAAATCATGTGCTGTCGCAAATGTTTTGCAATTCTATCCCGGCGTGTTCCAGTTGTTAGTGCGTAAATGATGTACACTTGTTTCTGGCAATCACGTGACACATGCTCTTTTTTCAGTTTTCAGTGCAGTCAGTAGGAAAACGCCGTGTAATGCATTGCGACGTTAGCGACGTCGCGTTAAGTTTATCAGCGCCATTTACTTATGTGCGGTGGTGTACGCTTTGCTCGACTCAAATCCCCTCGTCTTTCCACCCGGTTCTCCCTCCCTGCCATCCCCTTTCCCCTTCGAGCATCATATTTTTTTATTGGTCGTGGTAGTTTATTTAAGGTCTTGCACGGCCTCGATCTGTCTACTTTACGCCTTTCAAACGCCTGCTACGTTACGCCGCTAATCTACGCCTGCAAGATCTTCGTCTGTTCTTGCACTTCACCTCGGTCAGCTGAGGTCAAACACTGTTACCGTGTTTTCGAGCTGACTTTCTACTGGTCACGCTACAGAACGATGGGGCACTTAATAAACGGCGAGTAATGGAAAACGATAAGTTTGCAGTAGAGTTTTTAAATGTGTTGGTAATTAGCGTGGCAAGTGGAGTTGTATCTTGGGTTTGCAGTAGTGCCCGTCCATTTCAAATTTTTGGTTTTTGCTGCCCTTCAAAATTATGTTTCGGCTTAACTATGGTGTCGCGTTACTGTGTGTCCTATTTTAACGTATCGTGTTTGTCCTTGTTCGCCGCCCAAGTTTAAATAATGTTTGCTATTTCACTGTTCCCACGACTTCATCGTTAGGGCGTTAATCTTTTAAATTGTTAGTTGTTCGTTTTTGTAAAGTTTTTAACGGTCGGAGCTTTGACGGGTCCCGAATGACTGCCTCCCACTGTAACTGTTTAAATTGTTTTTAATACTATTTTATTGGAAATGGAGGCTTTGATAAGCAATTCTTGCTCCCTCTTTTCTGTGGTATTTTAAAGTTAAACGGGTGCTGTGAATAATTTTAAGTCAAGAAGTCAATAAAGGAAAGTAATTTATTAGCTGTTGTATTGGCGAAGTAAATTTTGGATCATTGTAAATTAAATTCTTGTTGTAATGAAGCCGAGATGCATTTTACATATATTGTAATTTTTTTCCCCTTTGGTGCTCCGACACTAGTGATGCGTTTTAAATTAATTGTTTCAATTGTATGAATTATTAATGATTTGTTACTGATTGTGATCACTTTTTATCCTCGCCTGATTTTGAATTTTATTAGTATTTTATGGATTGTTTGCCATTCGGCTTTTGTATTCTTTATAAAAATAAAAAGTCTTCAAACTTGTCTGTAATTATTTGGGAACTTGTCACAAATAATTTCTGCGCAACTCCGCGTCACGTCCTTTCTCACGTCGGCCTTTGTTATTTGCTGCATGAAATGGCTGAAGTCGGTTTCCTATATACACTTAATAAAGAAGAATTGCTGGCCTTTTTGGGTGACTTCGGATTTGAAGCTGACGACTGTGGCTGAATTGCACCGGGCAATGGCGCAGCCTCTCAGCGTGAGGCCCCGGTGAGTGACACCAACCATCCAACCAAAGTCGATAAGTTGTATTTATTGGCAATACAGAATATCTCTCCTTCAACATCCTTGGATACCTTTAACATTTTGCACTTCTTCATTGCAGTTAGTAAAGTGGCAAGTTTATGTTTGTGTCCTGAAGATACTCTTAAAAGTCATTGTCATAAAGTGCGAGGGTTTTATATCTCGGCAACTAAGTGAAGAAATCACGTCATTAGAGGGAGGTACGTACATCTGCAGGATTTAAACGTACATCTGCAGGATTTAAACGTAGGGTAATATAGGCCTTGTTTTCCCCTCGCGTGAAGCGTAATTGTGAACGCGATTTTGTGTACAGATATCAAAGATAGGGTGAACCGATGTACACATTTGTGGATTCTGTAAGTGCCTATCATGATGCTTTGTGTTTGAAAATGAGTGAACGAGAATTGGTTAACGTAATTTGAGATAATCTGGCTCCGCATGTCAGTGCCTTGGTCTCTGCGCCTCATAATTTTCTTGAGTGGCGTCGAAATGCAAGGTCGTCTTGTTTCCTCTAGTGAATACCGTGCGTGTTCCCCCCTACGGTGCAAACAGGTCGTGGCAATAACTCCGCTTTAGAAAGTGAATTTTTTTCAAATATACAAAGCAAGATTACTATAATTACTCTGTAACACACTGAAGAGCGAAAAAAAAAACTGGTATGAGCGTGCGTATGCAAATAACAGAGGTATAGAACCAATCAGAGTAACGCGATGCGGTCGGTAGGGCCTAAATAAGACAACAAGCATCTGGCAAAGTTGCTATATCGGTTACTGCTGCTACAATGGCAGGTTATCAAGATTTCAGTGAGTTTGAACGTGGTGTTATAGTCGGAGCACGAGAGATGGGACATGGCGACTCCGAGGTAGCGATAAAATTTGAATTTTCGCGTACGACCATTTCACGAGTGTACCGTGAATATCGGGAATCCGGTAAAACATCAAATCTTCGACACCGCTGCGGCCGGAAAAAGATCGTGAACGAACGGGACAAACCACAACTCACGAGAATCATTAAACGTGACAGACGTGCAACCCTTTCTCAAATTGGCGCAGATTTCAATGTTGGGGCATCAACAAGTGCCAGCGTGCGAACTATTCAACGGACCATCATTGATATGGGCTTTCGGAGCCGAAGGCCCACTCGTGTACCGTTGTTGGCTGCACGACACAAAGCTTTACGCCTCGCCTGGACCCGCCAACACCGCCATTGGACTGTTGATGACTGGAAACACGTTGCCTGGTCTGACGAGTCTCGTTTCCAATTGTATCGGGCGGATGGACGTGTACGGGTATGGAGACATCCTCATGAATCCATGGACCCGACATGTCAACAGGGGACTTTTCAAGCTGGCGGAGGCTCTGTCATGGTATGGGACGTGTGCAGTTGGCGTGAAATGGGACCCCTGATACGTCTAGATACGACTCTGACAGGTGACAGATACGTAAGCATCCTGTCCGATCACCTGCACCCATTCATGTCCATTGTGCATTCCGACGGACGTGGACAATTCCAGCAGGACAATGCGACACCCCACACGTCGAGAGTTGCTACCGAGTGGCTCCAGGAACACTCTTCTGACTTTAGACACTTCCATTGGCCACCTAAATCACCAGACATGAACATTATTGAGCATATCTGGGATACCTTGCAACGTGCTGTTCAGAAGAGATCTCCACCGCCTCGCACTCCTATGGATTTGTGGACTGCCCTGCAGGATTCATGGTGTGAATTGCCTCCTGCATACCTTCAGACATTAGTCGAGTCCATGCCACGTCGTCTTGCGTCACTTGTGCGTGCTCGCGGGGGCCTTGCACAATAAAAAGCAGGTGTACCAGTTTTTTTTTGGCTCTTCGGTGTAAAAATGAGTAGTACTGTTTAAAATATTTTTATAATTAATTTTTTGCACATCTATTTCAGCTACAAATGTTGTTAAGTGAATTAAAGTGTCCTTTCTAAAGCGTCCAAATTGTAAATATGCTTAAATTTATGTTAAAAATAAAATTTTATTAGTATGTGAGTTTTAAAACATTTAAATAATTAAATTCTATCATAACGTTTTACAGTAGTACAAAATATATGCATTCTTCTGTAACATATAAAACAAATCACACTTTTCTGACAATTTTGGTAGTTTGAGTATTACTTTTTGATGAGCTCTGCATGTTGTACAGTCAGGTGCCAGGAAACCACTCACCTTCTGCCGTAAGTTTTTATTTGTGTAAACTGACTTATTCTTGCTTGGTAAAGATACCACACTGTGTGCTACAGCTACCATTATGGTATGTGATCATTCCTAGACATATGTTTGGCAAATGTACCTTACTTGCGTACTACAGCTTCCAATATGGTACGTGATCATTCCCCTACATGTCTGGGAAAGGTACCATACTTGTGTACTACATCCGCCAATATGGTACGTGATCGTTCTCATACATATGTCTAGTAAAAGTACCATACTAGTATAGCACATCTGCTAATCCTTTACAAGTGTCTGGTAAATATACGTAAGTTGTATGGTATGATTTCTAAACATTTGGAAATGTTACCATGCATTTTTATCGGAATGTTTACAATTGTGTATAGAAAAATCACCATACTTGTATTGGAATGTTCCAAGACTTATGTATGGTACATTTCCCATACATTGTCTGGGTTAAAAACTTCCAATACATGTTTGGGAATCATACCAAATTTTTTACATTTAAATGTTAGCACAAAACAATTCTCGATAAGAATACCGTAGACACTTAAAACTTACGGCACTATAAATAGTAATATAACTCTTACTATCAATTATAAATATCGTAAAATGTGTCTAGTTCGAATTTCTCTTTCCAGGTTTTTCTCATCGCCTTCAGAAAACTGCGTGTAATGAAATAAACGTGTTTAGCGATAATTCATGTTGCATACGCCCTTGAACTGACAGGCGTGAAGTTACAACGTTACAAATAAACATGTTTCAGAAAAAATAAGAACCTGCGCCTAGCTTGTTTAATACTGCTTATTTCTTGAGTAACCAAATATGATGTGCTACCACAGCTAAAAATGGTTTCACTGCCTGGATAGTGATACCAACGTGTCTAAGCACAACTGAACGTAACGAAGGAACTCAGGGAGTTCCGACATGGCACAGGAATATCCATAGCACTGAAAACCACAACGCCGAATAAATTAAACAGGAGGACAGTAAATCGTCCTGTGTGGGTAAAAATACCACACCCATTACTGTGTTAGTATAGAAACATCACTCCTGTGTCGACGAAATAAAACACGTTATATTGAGCAAAAATATGAGAAACTAGAGCGATGACAAAATATAAAGGGGGAAAAAGTATGGGTTTTTCGACACCCGTTTTTACATAGAAATCATAAATATGGCGGGACGTCCACTGTCGGCTTCGGACCTCTTGGTTCAGAACTCCGTGTTCATATTTTGAATTATGCCCCAGATTGGGCGATAAATGTCACCCGCCTGTCTCGTCGTGTCCAAGAAAGAGCATAGACTAACAATGAACACCCGGATCTTCGTATATAGAGTACGTCCCCAACACTAAATAAAAAAATTACCGAAAAAAACTGTTCAAATCACGAGTTTAAACAATGACGTTCCAGTTGTTTATATTTCGTTTTACAATATATCTAAGCATTTCCTTTTTTTTTTTAATGCGCGTCACTTGATTGCATTGTTATGCGTTACAACTTAGTCAAAAAACAGTGTACCACAATATCGAAGAACTCATGTAGGTAAATAGTGGGCACTCAAATTACGCTGTGTGTCTCCATTTCAGAAGTATTCGTTGATATCAGTGATTAATATAGACTGAGTTATGCTTCTTTATTGGCCTTATCAATGCCCTTAATGTTTATGCCAGTAGGCTAACCAGACGGTAGGTTTACATGCAACTGAAAACGTCAGACACATTATTGCTTATGTATGTTTGTTATAACAGAACACGGATGCGTATAAAACTAACGCCGGCACCTGAACGAAATGAGCTGACGAATCGAAATATTTACTATTCTTCAATTTACAGAAATGTAACGATATACAACTTACGAAATAAATAAAAACAAATATTATGTTTTAAATTAATGGCGTTAGCTTCATAAAATACAAAAATATATCAATAGTACTTACCGTCAAGTCATTCGACCAAAAATGACACAAGTCGTATCGATTCTATGTTCATGTATTGTGTAAACCAAAATGGTCACGCACGAAAATAATAAAACCAAATATTCGATTCCTATTGGCTACAAGGATTTACGAACGCGGAAGATACGGGAGTTTGACCAGCCTTCGTACGTTTTTCCGTGCGTATCAGTGTACGCATACGTCCCATTAAAAATTGAACATCGAGTGTTTTACGTAGTGCGCGTCAATTTCACTATAGGATTGGTTTTTCTGAAAATTATAAAATGGAATTCCAATGTTTGAAGTTAAGGGGCTCAGCTACCTACCTACCTGGCGCTTGAACTGCGTTGCAGTGTGTTTGAAATAATCTTTTTCCCACGAAACTATTAAACGCGCGTCCTATGTGCTGATCTACGAAAAGAACACACACTTCAGACGAGGGCTGTTGAGTTCTTTGAGGACGTCACGCACATTAGAAACACAATTTCATTGCACTCCAAAATAGTTAAAAACTGCTTTTTTTTTAAAACGCTGTATGTTCTCAAGGGCCCTGCGTTGAACCTTCCAACAGACTTTCCACTAATAAAATAATACGGTCACAGCTGAAAGTTCCGCATGTACACGCGGCACGACGAGAACACTGCACGCCCGTTCAGAGCCTTGCGCGTAGCGGCGATGGGGCACTTGATGCACGTGGCAGTGTCGCCCTTATCGCTCCCACGGTTCTCTGCCTCAAACGTGGCAAAAAGCTCCAAGTAGACGGGAGCCTTAACAACTTAGCAACGTTCGCCAAGAACGTTGCCTGGGGTAACTTATATTTTTACGATAATATACAGTACTCCACCCTTAATTTATATAATGGAATTTTAAACTTATAGAGCAATAATTAAATTCACGTGGCCCCTCGTTCTTAATATTAAGCAGACTCTTCTGTAAAATTTTACCCATTAAAATCTAACGCACCTGTTGCTTACTTTTAAAATCAATACACAATAAATATAACTAATTAATCCAGACCGAGATTTTTGGACATACACCATTGCGAGGCAGATGTCTGTCGTGGAAAAACAAGACTGAGCACAAAAAAAAACTTTAAAAATACAAGGAATCTACGGACGAGAAAATAAATACGCATTCGAAACTGGAAAATTCCAAGAGGTAATAGAGTCAAAAACACGACAGCAACTAGTTACGAAAAAATATATACAGTGCCATTCGGCCACCTATGATTATCGCAATTTAATGGTCTTATGTGCTTTAAATGAGATGTAGCTTTAGCCAAAACGGAAATGAGCAATGCAACTTAACAAATTATGTGATTTTGTCATCCCATGCTGCATAAGTATGCCACTTTAATATTCGGCCATCATCATTCAAACACAAACATAATCCCCTTTGCAAACTAAACACACAGTATTTTAGTACATGGTAGCATGGCCATTCTGTTTAATTACTTCTCGTAGGCGTTGTGGCATTTTAGCAATAATTTTCCTGGTACATTCGGAGCTAATCTTACTCCATTCTTCCTTGAACCTTTTCTCTAATTCTTTTGTGGACCTAACTGTTGTAGTACGTAGTCTTCTTTTGAGTTCATCATACAGATTTTCTATGGAATTCAGGTTGGGTGATTGAGGAGGTGTGTTAATGACCTTGGGACAGTTATACAAAAGTCAGCTCTTGACAATGTACGACTTGTATTTTGGGTCATTATCTTGGTAGAACTTAAACGTGTTCCTAATGCTCAGATTATCAGCACTTTTATGTAGGTTTGCTTTCAGGAAGTTCCTTTTTCATTGTTCCATCGACACGTACAGCCTCTCCAACACCTGCTGAAGATATACAGCCCCAGATCATAATACTTCCTCCACTGTGTTTCACAGTAGGTTGTATGCTCCCAGGTTTTAGCTCCTCGTTTGGCTTGCGCCAAATTTTGCACACTAAATTTAGTCTCATCAGCAAAAATAACATCATTCCACCAGCTTTCATCTTTGTCAGCGTGGTCTTTTGCGAACTTACGTCGTTTTCTTCTATTCACCTCATTAATAAAAGACCTCTTTCTAGGTACCCTGCCATTATACCCTGCTCTTCTGATAACTCGTCGTATGATTTCTGGATGGACGTTCTTTCCACCTTCATTGAGTACCTCCGTGGTAAGTTCGCAAGCACTAATTTTCGGATCTTTCTTTATTTTCCTGATTACTAGACGTTCTTCCCTCTCGCTTAGTTAATTTGGCTGTCCTGTTTGAGGTACCGAATATATTCTGTCTTCCTTCTCAAACCTTCTTATGATGTCTCCGACAGCGGACCTTGGCAGATTCAAGTGCTCCACAATTTCTCGTTAAGATTTCTTCTTTGCATGATGAAAAATTACCAGCTGCCGCTGTTCAAACGTTGTATTCTTGCCCCTACGACCCATTTGCCTGACTCACGCAGCCAACAGAGCTACCAAATACAACCTCTCAGCGCCGAGAGCGTGCAGGGAATGACACGAGGTACGAACGCAATGTGCATCATGCCTGTACCACGCGTCCACCTCAACTGGCTGAATATTAAAGTGGCGTGCCTATGCAGCATGCGAGGACAAAATATTGTGTTTCATTAACTTGCACTGCTCATTTCAGTTATTGGCTACTATTGAATTTCATTTAAAGCACACATGAATTATTGCGAAATATTTTTTATGTTTATCTTTATTTCTAATGACATAAGGCCATGAAACTGCGATAATCGTCGGTCACCGAATATTAATGTAAGCCACTGTATGTAAATACAACCAACAGATGACAAACAGAAAACAACAAAGGTTAGAAACCTGCTTGAAAAATAGAACGATTACAAAATATGTTTTTTAAGTTTTATTTTTGTGTTCAGTCTGGTTTTTCCATGCCAGACATCTGCATCGCAATGGCTAATGTCCGAAAATCTCCATCTATGCATTCACCCCCATTGCACCATTGATTCAAAGATCACATAACTAATTTAACTCCCAATCATTAAGTTTCTATACTTTTGTATTCACGTTTAACACTTGAACTCATGATTTAATTTCAGTAATGTAAAAGAAGAGTAATTAAATAAGCATTTACAAAAGTTACAGGATGGAACTGTTAATTATTCTTCCACTGCAACGTACACAAACACGCCTGCATTAACTTTTTAATCCCCAGTTGAGCTGAACGTTGTCCCACGTCTACGGGATGTAATTACGCCGTGAGAAAATCATTCCCCGACTCAAACTCATCTCGACCGTCGAAATCGGGCGCGCTTTCGAGTGCCGGCAAAGAAATCGCTCAATTTGTTCTGGACGCGACCACCGAACGTGCAGACGCGCTCGCACACAAACACACACACACACACACATGCGGTACCGACAGAATGAAAAATCTGTGCGAATCGTCCCCTTNTACCTCCTTCCCCTCTTTTTCACACTTCAACAACCCCCTCACCCGGTTGAAGAGCAGCTGAACAATTGGACATGAGAATTCGCCCGTTTTCTAATTCCCGGAGTCATTATGCCTCTTTCCCCATACTCCCTAGCGACCAGCGCGTGGGTGAAATTCGGGGGCTAGAACAATGCATACACCAGCCTCCGTAACCGGCCTGGGGAATATTTCGGAAATCTGAAGTGTCCGCCACCACACTTTTCGCCCCCTTGCCAAGATCCCTTCATATTTATTTTCTGTCCTGTCTGCGCTCATCTCCCCGCTGCCTACGGCGGAATTGGACGGGAGGTGGGGGGGGGGGAGATCGACACTTGACGTAATCCGGCGCAATTAAGCTTCGCCGGCTGTAGTGGTGGCTGCACCGGACTGTACGCGCGACAAACACGAGGCACGCTGGTACTTCCGTCTGCCGCGTGTAACCCCGGCACTGGCGGTGTTGTCAAAATCACGCCACTCAAACAACCGCGCTGCGTTTTCCCACATGCACTCTAACAAACTGTCCACAAATTTACCTTACGTTATTGTGTTTACGTGTTTTAGTGGGAATGCACGAATACATTTTTTCTCATTATCTTTGGTAGCTTTCCTGTATTTATTCAGAAAAAGAGTCAAAACGCGTAGTTAAGTTCCCAAGTTTATATTGTTGGAGTTCTTTGATTGCAGTCTGATATAGGGCAAAACTTTCGAAATTATCTATAAGTTAAAAACTTCCAATACAGTTTGGGGACTTTTTTGAATTTTTTTACAGCGTATCCATGCGCTTAATATATAAATATTTTTAGTACAAAAACGACTGGCATTCGGGAGAACCTGGGTTTGATTCCCAATCACATCATACTGATCTCGGTTTTCTGTGGTTTCTGTAATGAATCCACCAGAAAAATCCCCGGATGGTCCCTTCAGGGTGTTCAAGTGTATAAAATTAATTTCTGCATTTTCGGCATATTACATAATTTTTTTGTTGTAATGTGAACTGAAGTAGGAAGTGTGATATAAGTATGAAAAGTGTGGAAAGTGACTTTACGAAAAATAATGAGATAAGGTAAAGGAATTCGAATTCAGGCCATGTCTTTATTCGTACAAATCTCGTACCTGAACAAAATTGATACGTTGGCTCAATATAACCATCTGTCTTGTTAGAATGTAATGAAGAATATTTTTTGGAAATTTGTTATGTGGTTCACCCCATGTCAATTTCAACTTTTTGGCGTAATACTTCAAATTAAAATAGGTAAAAATAGACTCTTGCCGCAGGCGAAAAAAAGTGTGGATTTCGGAGAAACTGCAACATGCCACGACTATGACTTGAACAAACATTTTTGCTGGAACCAAACTTTGTGTTACCATGACTTTTCCGAATTTGTAAGAATAACGATTTTTAATTAAATTCTCATAGTAATGATATAATAAATAAATAATATAAAAATGAATTTTGTTGTTTTCAAATGATTTTGTATTTTTATCGTGTCATCGATATATTACAAAACCATAAAATATCCTCACAATGTTAAAAAAAAAAATTGCTTTTGAACAGCCTTAACATAGACTGAGACCGATTCATTGTTATACTCTGAGAAACTGATACCGTCTCTAATCGCCTCGCTGTCGATGTGACGTTCAGTCATACACACCACACTACGCTACCACAATTTTGTCTAGGTTGAAGTTCCTCACAAATTGACGTCTACACTTTAAGGGTACTATCGGCTGGCGGCTGCGAAATTTAAATATTAAATCCCATGTTAAGGAAATTCCACCTCAGTGCGTTAATTTTAAAGATAGGCGTTTCGAACAAAATGCATTCCTCGCGAATTTTTTAGGAGAAGATCTTTACAGCGGAGATATTTCCATAACATGTATAGCCTGTTTGCAAGGAATTTTTAAAATGTATGTTTTACGAAAAATTACATAGGCCTACTGCTTATCTATATTGAAAATATACGCTCGTAGGGAGCTTCTCCTAAAAAATTTGCGAAGAATAAATTTTGTTACATTTCCTTAACATGGGATTTCTTATTAAAATTTCGCAGCTGCCAGCCTTATAAAGCTGCCAATCTTATGCCGCTGTGCACTACAAGCTTACCTATTGGTTAAACATCATTTAAGACAGGGTAATAATTTTGTAAAAAAATTGTGAAATTATAATTGGTTTCCCATTATTCGGACGCTTTCGAAAACCTTATTTAGTTTCTTCTTTCAGCCTAGGGCAAAGTGCTGCTGCAGCGCTGAACGCTCGTGTCATTCAGCCTCGCCGCTGCAAGGCAACAGTCGTGCAGTGACTTGCGGAGAAATTACATGCCGCATCTCCGCTGTAAGTAGAAGTACGACAGCACAAGATGATGCACCAAGATGGTTTCATGGATGTAAGTTAATATTGTTGTTTATGAAATTTCATTCAGTGCTATTTAAAGTTGAGTTGAGATGCAAGGTATTGAGAGCCGGTGAAGATGACGTGAAGTGAAGATTGAACATTGGCGGAAGGGCGGGGGAAAACGGGAGATCCCCGAGAAAACCCGCCTACCAGCGGCATCGTCCCGACACGATTCCCACGCGCGAAAATCCGGGTGCGACCACACCCAGAAATCGAGCCTTTTTCACCTTGGTGGAAGGCGCGTAGTCTGACCACTACACCACCGCGGCTCCTACTGTGAGACATTTACACAATAGAATAAAGAATGCGCTCAAATTTCTCGCGCTGTGATTTATATGTTTTCTGTTTCAAGATATGGAATTCACTTCTGGATACAATCAGAAATTATGAACGTTTAATATCGATTACAAAACGAGGCAATGATAAATAAACAAACATCCGCCTTGATATAGACGGCGGCAGCACTAAATGCAGCAGAATCTGCAGCACTGACTGGCAGCGCTGGAGAATGGCTTTGCCCGCTGAACGCACCCATTGCTACGGAACTAATGACAAGCTCCCATGCGTTGGTCAGGTGGCAATCCGAAATTATTATCAGTATGAGTATGTCTCTCTTACGTCAGCTGTTACCAAATAACGCAAAAAGATAAAGGAACCAATTTTAGCTGTTGCTACACTTTTAAATATATATAAAACATAAAACTGTTTTCCTTAATCTGCGGTGAATATTACTATTACTGTGTCGAGAGAGATTTATTTCAATAGCAGGGGCGTGTGGTGAAGTGTTGCAAGGTAAGCTGGTGCTTGCTCAGTGCTGTACACACTCGGCGCACGCAGCAGGAACCAGTTACAATCTGTTCACGGTAAAGTAAGCACTTTTGAGGCCCTAGATACTTTTTGATTTCTGACATATTTTTTTATCCTTTAGCCACCTTTTTAAATAAATATCGCCATATAAGTAATAAACACAGTGTGTGTATTCCACCGCACTCGGAAGTTAACTTATAAAGTTAAAATAAAATGTAAATATCTTATGTTTCCAGTGGATGTAAAACCATCTGTAAAATGTGCTGCAGCTGTCCTGAAATCGTCGATGTAAATGCCAGGTCGCAGGAGTTTCTAGAAGCGTCCAGACTCTGTCGACTAGAGAGCCGGTGACAGACTCATGTCGACGACTGTGCGCGAACCTGCGACTCGTAGCACTGAGTGCCGGCTCCTTACCGAGCAGGGAAGCAAATACACTAAACACTAATACCTGACAGCTTGAAGGTTTCTGCGAGAAAACGTAGCGGTGTTATCACCCCCCGTCAGCAGATAGCAGCACCTGTGTTCAACAGCGCATTCCAATGATACTATGATACAATACCAACATGGTGGATGTGAAGGCGAAATTTATTTTTCTTTCTAGAAAGTTTATTTGACCATGGTCAAAATTTAAACCACGCAAATTAATTCATAATATGTCAAATATTCAGTGGGGAATATTTACTAACAAATGTTAATTGATATACTTTTTTGTACTATTCCTGAAAATAAAGTAATAGTAACACATCTTGCCACTAGGTTTTTTTTCCTCGCACAATCGCCACAGCTGATCAAATAGAGCTGTCCGGTATTTGTGTCTAGTGTATTTGAGGCAAGTCTCGGCGCCGCTGTGTGAAGACGCGAGGGGGCCGCTCTTGCCCGGAAAGCAGCTGGCCTTCCTTGATGAGATGGGTTTTGTATTCTTTGGCCAAATTGAATGGAGCTCCAAATTAATTGGAGAGAGGCGGGCGTGGTCAGTACAGTCCCTGCGCCGAGCATTCGCCGCGACAGATGCGAACCTGGCCGTTGTCGTGGTGATAATCAACAGGGAAGTGTACGGTTCTGCAGAGTTACGTTAGGAGCCAATGGGATAAGACAGATGCGAGAAAAATGATCAGTAAGAAATCCTAAATTTGGCGAAATGTTAAACACTATCTTAAAGCCCTGTGTTAACTTAAAAAGCCATATTGAGCCTGCCGCCTACCTGGCGCTTGAACTACGTTACAGCGTGTTAGTAATTCACGCTTTTCTGAGAAACTATTAAACGCGTCCACTATGCTCATCTACGAAAAGAACGCACACTTCAGACGAGGGCTGTTGAGTGCTTTCAAGACGCTGCACACATTAGAGACACAATTTTTGAGTACTCCAAAATGGCTAAAAACGGCTTTTTGAAAGCGTTGTATCTCAAAATACACGAGTCGGAGACATACAAAACTACTCAAAGGCCCTGCAATGAACCTTCCTACAGACTTTCCAACAATAAAATAATACGGTCACCGCTGAAAGTCCCATAGGTACACGCAAAGTTACGAGAACACTGCACGTCAGTTCAGAGCCTTGCGCTTAGTGGCGAAGGCGTACTTGATGAGCGAGGTTGTCTCGCCCTTACCGCTCCTGCGCCTCTCGGCGTCGAACGACGCGGAAAAAAATTCCAGGTAGGCGGGAACATTAAGGTATAAATTCGAAACTTTTCTAGAGGTGTTCCACGCTCTCAAACCTCCTGGAAGCTCCTCGCCTTTTTTTTCCTCACTATTATTTCCAACGAAGGCCATCCGCCCCTCCAGCCCGCCACTGATACAGAGGAGAAATTGAATGGCGGTTCCTTTCATTTTCTGATTTGCTGCACGAGGCTCTGGGTGCAGTAGAATTGGTACAAATATATAATGTAGTGTTCTGTCTGGATTCACTCACAATTTGTGCATCTTAATTCTGCATATCGCAGTTGCAGAATACCTGTGTAAAATACTTAAGGCTTTCTTTATAAGGTTTTTCTTAAATTCTGCGGCGGGGCTTGTGTCTGCTTGGCTACTCTGCACGCTGAGGCAAAAGATTGCCTATTGGCTGGGCTGTCATCTGGCTGCTGAGTTACCAGGCGCCGACTGGCGAACGGCGTTCAGACATGTTGCAAGCCAGCGATGCCACTTTCACCTCTGTATTCTTACGTACTCTGTGGACAGACAAATGCGCCGCTGTGGTTTGCCCTGGGAGGGGAGAGAGTGCACTCTCTTGCAAACATCAGGAACGATGTGCTGCGTAGTTATAGGCTGTTCGCGGTTAATTGAGAACTTTTGAAATCAACCACTGAAAAATGTTTACTACTACTATATTTTAACGGGCACACTGACGGCATGCGATTAGTAAGGTTCGTAACGACAGTGTCTTAGCGTTGAATTAAATGTGTTGAGGTTGGTTCACGATTATTTTCGTTTACGTAACTGACGTCTGCATAGAACGTTAGCAAAAATGTGTGCTTCATAAAAAAATGTACTCGTCTCATGTCCACCCAGTTACACGTGACTAGAAATTAACTTGAATTTAGTGAAGTAGTGATTTATTAGCAAATAATATTTCATTCCATTTTATTTGCATCACTATTCAGTCAGCATATACTGCACAGAGTTTGTCAATAATATAAAACCAAACATGAAAATACAATATAAAATTTAAATAAAATGTATTATTGCATGCAATGTAGGCGTAGGCGTATTTTTTAAATGAGTGAAGGAAAATCAAAACGTAAGTTTTCTTTTAGAAATAAGATATTCTATTCAATGCAATAAATTATTTCTTATTTTTCTTTTCTTATTTAATTATATTGGCTGAAGGCCTTACATACACTGCACGAAATAAAATATCGCCATTTTCTACACGTCGAGGATGTTCCTATAAGGCACGTACGCGATGAACATTAACCGTTTCGTAAATATACCTGCTTTCTTCTGACACGAGCACGTTCATTACGTACATTTTTTCATCGTAACAAATTTCATACTAACTGGTTAGAATGAATTAATTACGGTAAATGACAAATTGTACCCTGTTAGGTTACGTGGTTATTCTTGTTAAATTACCTTTCCGAAATTCATATAATTTGTTTTTCTCAAGAAATCGCCGTCTAGACAAAGATTTAGTTGCAGTAATTTTATATGTACATTAACAATTTTGTTACATTTTTTTAATTTATTAGCGTTTTGCCATTATTTCTACCAATAATTGATTCCAGTTCATTCCCCATAAATTAAAAGTGAAAGCAGTCTTGGACAATTAATTAACTTCAGGCAGTCATTGTTTCATGTGTGATACGCATTAGTTTTTAACTAAAAATCTGAGATGAAGATAATGAGTCGAAACTCCACGATGGAGTTAATTTTTCTACTTTTAAGAATACTTGTTGTGAAACAAAGAGAGTCCACTTACCATTTGCTAATTCGATAGCTTACGTCTTTCTAAAAATTTTAATTCGTGGCACGCAGGAGAGTAAGAAATTACTTTAACAGTTAAGTACCTACTTGTGTTTCTTGACAAATTCACTGTTATTTTATAATGAAGCAAGCAAGTAATGCAAATTTTTACCTCAGGCGCAAGTGTTCACTGTGGGGATGAAAGTATAAACCAAGCAGGGATTTTAAAAATGACCAATCAACGACGTGCCAACTAGAGTAGAAAATTCCAGCTGCAAAGCCTGATGTTATTTTTAAGACTCACGCGTCTGTGCGAACCAAAACAACAGCAGTTCGAATTACATCCCTAACAAGACACCGGGGTAACTCGAGTAATAGCCGGATAGCACAGCGTTGCTGGGGACCGGTTCATTACCGCGAACAGATACAACGCGTGTGTTCAAAGAAACGCGCGCCCGTATTTTTTTTTTTTCTGTGGCGAGTCAGATGATACGTTGATTGGAATGTCTGTAATAACGAGAACTTAATTCAGCTTGTTTGCCGGCGACGGGGCTGCAGGTAACTTTAGAAGCATCCCGTGCGGTTAAAAACGCTTTATTATACACCGAGCTCTGATTGCCCTTCTCGTCTGAAGTGGCGGCGGAGACGGCCAGAGGGTTCATTACGATCCGCTTAGGATATGCACCTTGAGGCGCCCGTCTACCTGGCTTGCAGTGTGTTGGTAATACACGTTTTCAAATAAACTATTTCACGTTTACGCACGAAAAGATATAACACTTCAGACAAGGGCAGGATACAACTTTCAACAGATCACGCTTATTGCACTGAACTCTGCTACAGCCTTTCCACCAATAAAATGATAGGGTCACCGCTTTAAGCTCGATATGTAGACACAGCACGACGAAAGCATTGCACGCCAGTTTCGAGCATTGCGCTCAGCGGCGATGGCGTACTTGATTCACGTGGCAGTGTCGCCTTTATTGCTTCCGCACTTCTCGGCCTCAAACGTAGGAAAAAAACCCAGGTACAAGTTTTGTATACCGGCCCTTAACTACGTACAGTGCCACAGCAGGGTCACATCCTCCGAATTCAGACATGAAGACAGGGGCTTATTAAAGGATGGAGCACAAAGAGTACATTCCCCCCCCCCTTAAAAAAAACATTGAAAATTGTGCCGAATCCAACTCAAACCAATCTAGTCAAAGATGAACTGTATTGCTTATCATCTGTCAACCTTCCAATATATATGTTAAATACTAATTTTTCTCTGAATTTTTAGAAATTTCTTATCAATACGAAAACAGACACAGTGTTGTCGTCAGGGGAGTAAGTACTGATGTATGGACAGGTGTCACAAAACCATAAGAAAATTTTAGTGCCGCCTCCTTCAATGTACTTTTAATACGCCATTGATGAAGGCCACGATACAATACTCAGACACTAAAATTAATAACTAACTGTCTGCAGTACTACTTAAAAACCTAACGAACGGTGACGTTATAAGTTATAACGAGTAAAACTCCAGGTTGACTCTACAAAACTAAGCACCAACAACGCGCCGTTTATGCGGGAGAAACTGTACGAGATAATGCCGAACCCCTGATGCTATTAGTCCAAGAGTGTTATTTTAACTGAAGTGAGAAATTACAGGTTTGGGATGTGTTTTATTTGGTAGGACTCGTCAGTAGTTTTTATTATGTTACTCAATTTGTCGTTCCTAACACGGCCATAGCAACCGCGACGGAGGAGGGCATCTACCCCCCCCCCCTACATTTTGCAATCAGAGGCTGACTAAGGTTTTAAATATCCAACCATTGTCTTAAGATACTTAAATTTCCACTATAAATGGCAATGCATGTGGAGTTATGCATTACGCAGAAAACGTTTTACGACGGCTAATGAGAAAAGGAGAAATTGTTTCTACGTCTTTTGATCTGGCATTGGTTAAGTATGAACTCAGATTTACAGGAACCATTCTTCAGTAACTGAAGGAACGTTAAGTTATTTAGCGATATCCTGTTTTATAAAGACATCAAGGTTTCCAACTTTTAACTGTTGATGAATCTAACCACTGAAAAATCTCATTTATCAGGCGGTACGCTTCTAACTAACGATGATAAAGTCAATTTTGGCGTGGTTTGAAAGAACTGTATGTTAACTGAGATTTGAATCATCAATGCAGCGATTGACCCCACAGGATCAGTAGTACAAATTACATTAATCACAATGTCGTAGTACAAAAAAAAAGTTCCTAAGATTTCACAGATATTTGAGTGCTTTTCATAAATTTACTACACCTTTTCCTAGCTATATTTTACAAAAAAAAAAATATATATTTCACAGAAGTACAGACTTTCTCCACTGTGCGCGGGCGTTTCGGTCGAGCTGGTGACGACGTCACGATAGACATGAGCCTGGCGTAGGCAGCACTCAACTGTGAGGCATATTGCTCTTTGCGTACTTAAGTCAGGATTATGCCGATGACTTTACGTAACAAGCGACACATAACAGTCGAGCAGAGTGCACTTTAGCAGAGTCGAGTTTGTCATGTGTACTTCAAGAAATACCACTTTCGTCTCACGTGAAAAAAAAAAAGTTAAGTTTGTGCGACGTAAAGATCACCAATGCCCACGTTTTGCACTGTAGACATAGTCTTCAGGAGTACTAAAAGTAATACTTTAAGCTACAGCTCAAAATAATAGTTCATGTTATCAAAATTTCATAAATTATATTTACTTAAAAATTTTATGTGGTTCGCCAGTATTTCAATTTTAAATTTTGAGATAAAAAACACTTAAACCCCTACCGCAGGCAAACAAAGAGTCAGATTTCAAAGAATTTGCAACATGTGACCTTCCTATGACTTAAATAAAAACTTTAGCTGAAATCAAACTTTGTATTGAAATATATTTTTCAAATACATAAAAAAATAAAAAATAGTTAAAATTCTCACATTTATGCAAAAAAAATCTTGAACGATATTTTTCTTGCTATTTAGTATTTGTTCAAGTTATAATCGATATCATGTCCCGAAGCCATAAAATATCCTCACAATCTAGAAAAAAATTTGCCTCTCGAATAATATTTAAAATGCCACGCTTGTGGCGAAAGGCTGGGCAGTAAATGAATCGAGACATCCATAACAAGGCTCAGATTTTGGGCCACCAACTCGACACATTCGTGAGTCCCGCAATCGAAAAGAATCACTCGTTGCCATTAGCATGAACGTAAACAAACATTTGAAAAAAAAAAAATCGACACTGTACAATACGGCAAAAAAATAAGACTGTAAAGTTATTCTACAACGTGGTAGAGAAATGTTTCCTGGGTACCTCGTGGCTTTTCGTCGAATTAATTAAGACAGCTATGAAAACATGTGATATTTATAACGAAGATTAAAATAAAGGGAGGCATATTGTTTATTCGTGATATTAAATAACTTGAGCGTATAAAAAATATGTGTTGCAGAGGAAGAAGAGAAGTAAAACTACCTCCCGCACGCGAGCAGATAAACGTTAGGGCTGCTGTGGGGCTGTATACGTGGGAAAGTACGGGGGGAAAGGGGAGGAAAAAGTAAATACAGCGCACTCTGCACATGTCTGCAACATGTGGGTTGCTGCGCGTAAAAAAAAAGAGTAATTACTGAGCGAAGCTGAGAGCTACCCCACATGTTACAAACAAAAAATAACAAAGGCGCTCCTAACATTTTACCCCTGTTTTCGAATCCCAAACTCCCAAACAAAAAGTTCCACGTATTCTTTCACAGTCAACCTGCCATCCCCCCCTCCCTCCCCACCCATGCTTGCCCAGGCCCTTGTTCGTTAAATCCCTGTCATTTTTACTCGTTAAGACAAAGTTGGCTGGAAGCGTGTTCATAGTTAGGGTGTGTTTACAGTTGGCTGAAAATGTACTTGCGTTCGCGAAGGATCTCGTTGTCGATAAGATTTATGCTTCTACTTGATCGCCAAATATTTGCCCAGCAGCTAAACGCTTCTTATTGAGGTACATTGTAACAATATTAAAAAATAAATACAGTCATTTGAGTATACAGTGTCAAACATGTTGTAATCACATAAAAGCCCAGTTTCTCATTTATGTAAGATTTGGGAAATATCGTAATTAAAACAACGATATCTAAAAAATTCTTCTTCGGTAAACTGCTTATGGTTGTACCAAATTACAATATCATTTAGCGTTTACTTATTAGTTATATCAACACACGCAATATAAATTGTTGATATTACACTGTCGTTTTCAAACGGGTAAACTGAGACCGGTTAAAAGGAGAGAATTAACAAAGTAAGTGGAAAAATTTGTATCCGGAGGTAACACTGAAAGATAAAAGGCCATGTTTTCACTTATGTACAGAAACTGTAATAATTAAACGTGAAATGGTACAAGTTCCAGCGAAAAGAACATTTTTACTTAAATGTTCTGTTAGTTACAAGAATATTATTGACTATGAGAGAAGTTAAAATAAAAAGTGATAACAATGATGGTGAGAAGACCTTATCAGACAAAATAAACACCCGTAGTTTTGTAAACTACGATATTTTTTCCAAACTTTCATCACTAGTGATAATTTTAAACAAATTTCAATTAAAAACGCCAGTATTTGTAATTTCCGAAAGGGTAATATGCTTTATCCTATCTTAATCTGTTTATTGTGGATAAAACGTAAGTTGCCAATCTTTGATAAACGGAAGTGGGAAAAAAGGATTAATACAAAAATTAGTAAAAAGTATTGCTGTAAAAAATTAGTAAGTTACATGCATCACAAGAAAGTCTGCGGGGAATGTCATGGAAAAAATATTATCAGTGATTAGAGTAGGTAAAATCCAAAAATAACAAAATTACATTGGATTTATGGACTCCTCAAAGTATATGCACTGAAAACCAGCCCCCCCCCCACCCGTCAAACGAAGCATATTCGAATGAACTTCACTTTTAATACAAATCTGTCCTGAATGGTAAAAAGACCAGTCACTAAATGGATAAAAAAAAGCTGGAAAGGTTAACTGCAGGTACGATTTTTAAAGTTGACGTACGATTGTTGGCTGTTTACGGCAAAGAAAGCACTTTTGAAATAAACGTTACAAAAAATACTGCTCATAACTACACATAATTACATTTACATTGGCATGCAGGCTGTAAGTTAAGTTGGCAGCGAATTAATAAAAATAGTTCTTAACATTTAGTGTTTCATTGCGAGTATAACGTTTTAATTTGTGGCCAGTGAAATCAGTTTTTCTGGTTTTATACGCATTTAGAGTACGAATTTGCATATTATAAAAACATTTATACACGTAATAATTCCAAACTTTCACGTGGATTGCGCACGAATAAATTGATCAGGCCCATGGCAATGTTAATTTTACTTAAGGTGTAAGGATACAAAATAAGGAGTAAAAGGAGATCCTGAGCTGGCTTTGAAAAGAGCTCAATAACCGTGAAGATCCTACGGCAGAACTATTCAGCTCCTAAGTTGTGCTGAGCACACCATGGCACACACTCGTGTTCGGAATGAAGCGGTCGCCAGGTGAATTTTTTAGCTGGAGGAAGGGCAGCGACACACAATAATAATTTGCCGGTGATGGCAGGTTACACAAATAAGGACCAGTTTTTACCGGGCGCCCCGCTCCGCCGCCGCGGCACACCCCTCCACAGTTCTCTCTTAATTCTATTGGAAAGCAATTAAAGTTAATGAAGTGGGTGCAAGCAGGCGCGCGGGCAGGTACAGGGGCTCTTATCTGGCCTGAAACTGTTTCCCTCCGGGGCTGTTGGTAATGATTTCGGCCTTCGTTATATCCGGTCCTTTATGAACGCGCCCGCAGTGTTATTAGCTGCACGTGAACCTGTAATCCTGTTCCCAATCGCAGCCCGCCAACCGACCGCCAGTGTCTCGTGATAATAATGTCGCGCCTGTCGATTACTGCGCAATCGACTACGGCAGTCTGCGAACATCCGTCAGGAATTCGGCAGGCCGCCGCCGGGGAAATTCTGCCATAACGATAGGTCGTATTTTTCGATTCACGTTGATGTCATTATCGCGATACCACTGACTACAGATGAAGTGGACCGAATTTCGTCTTCTGCGCCTGCGTCCAACATTTACTCGACAATCGTCAATAAAACTTTCAGTCCTATGGTCAACATAAATGAACGCGTTTTATATTTGAATTTTAAAAAGACAAAGCATTTTATCTGAATAAACAAAAAAAAAAAAAATTAACTGACTAACTGACACAGACGTGTATAAATATCTCAAAGCACAAACGAACACTGTCCCAATTTCAAATCATATTCACGTTGATTTGGTGCTATTGACAGAAAAACAGTCAAAAGTGTTGAAACACGGAAAAATTGCGCAATTCACATGAGTACTCTACTCTTTGTTACCTGTACGATAGTTACTCGTTTCCTGAAAACTGAATATCTCCGAGGGAGCGTTTCGTGTCATCAGCGACTACTTCTTCCAGTCTTAATTCCGATATAAAAGTGATACTCGAACTGAACTAGCTACATTATCATATTTTAAAACAAAGGAAGAACATAGTGGCGTAAAACACGGCTGAACCTCACGACTAGGGTTTCGTTACAGGCGCAAATAATATTGCGAACATTCAGTCTGTGCAGGTATCATTACTTCACGGCCTGTCCAACAGAACGAAATAATTTGTCACAAAACAGAAAATATTCGTGACATCACGTAGAGAATCCCAAATGCAGTACGCTACAAAACCAACATATTTTAAGGGATCCGCCTGGCTGGCGCATAAAGTGAGTTGCAGAGTTTTTTGTGGTCTCGTTACTAAAAAACTGTTGGGTATTTTTTTACTGGTATCTAAACACGAAAAGCATTTAAGAAACGCTTCGTGTCTAAATATAGGTATAAAGTTCTCATTTAAAATCCAAAAAACAATTTTTGGGCTTGGAAATGACCAAAAGGGGCGTTTTCAGAATTCATTTTAGCTGCTTAAATTTCTATACAGGAACTTTAAAAAAGTTGTCCTTAGGCAAACATCATACTTCTATATTCATTAGCGTGCCATAAAAATATAGTCACCGCCTTAAGTCACGTTACGGTGAGTCGCCGACGGGAAGACTATATGTCATTTTAGCACATTGCCCGTAGAGCCGATGAGGCAAGTGGTAAGCAAGCAAGAGTCGACCATAGAGTTCAAGTATTTCGAGGCCTCGAACGCTGCAAGCAGGCGTAAATAGTAACTAAGTGTGGAAAACTCGCGAACAACTTTGTAAGTTATTATCAGGATTATTAACAGGCTAACAATGGAAAACATATCAAGCAGCCTAAGGATTGATTTGACGCACCAAGCAGTTCGAAAATACGATGGTACAAGGCCAGCTGGTGCGTTTAAACATAACAGTAATGTTCATTCAGGCCTGCCTAATTCCTTAAACAAGATAAAAATTACCGAAAGAAAAGCTACTCCGTTTTATTAACACTCCTACAGTAAGAAAACTAATATTTTATGAAACTGTCACTAAACTTAATCTTTAGCACTAAAATTTATCTTCACTGGAACACGCTCAAAAACACTTGAGGAATGAAGTCTCCAACTGATCTAGACGTTGTCCAAGATGGGAATTCAAATAAAATGCAATTTTCTAGACATTTTTTCTTATAAATAATTCTGTGGATCATGGTTAAAGCTAAAATTAGCATTTTATGTCGCTCGGACATGCTGGGAAATACTTAAGGCGAGGGAAACTTTTGATTTGGGACAATTCGAAACCACATCAATGTGTCTCGGTGATCATAAATTATGAGTCATTAAAGAGGTTGATCTGGTTCTAAGCATTGCCGGTTCTGCTTGCTCGCTACGAAGATAAGTTTTCAGGCTATGAGTGTCCGTCTGTACTGTGCTCAGGTATGCAATTTGTTACTGTTCGTATTTTTTATTTGACGTTTATTTTCAAATAAAGAACGAGCAGCATCAATAGAGGAGTCTTTGTTTGCAGGTATGTTTCTTGGAATACAGAGTAGCGACAAGGACAACGCCTGATTTTATTTTACAAGAGAAATACCTAAAATGACACATGTAAAAAAACATTTAATTTTGATATTGAAAATAGTTTAAGATCATTTTATAACTCATACATTCATTTAAAACATTAAAGCCCATAAACCATATTTCCAATTCGCCAGCCAACAAACAAAAGAGGTTTCAAAATATTATTATAACATTTTTAATGTAAAAAAGGAGACGATTTCCTTTCTGAACCTTATTAAAAATGTTCACCTACTGGTTGATTTGTAGACTAATGAATAACATTTGCAGTGACTAAGAAAATTCAGTATTACTTTCAGGCAACTACAGCTTAATATTTATATTTAAAAAACCTTGTTTTATTCATATTGTCTTGGGATTATCTAGTACGTCGTGAAGTAATGTCTACAATCATTAACTATAATAAAATCAACAAACTTCTCGTTTTACATATCTGCGTAGAGGCGTAAAACCAAACCAGGGCAGAAGCATTTTTATGAAATCAAGTAGAGAAGCACTGAGTAAAATTTATTTCGATATGTCTAAATATTCTTTAAGAGATCGTGCCAGCTACAGTTCGTTTACAGCGAAAATTGTTTTGAAGACCACGGTGTTCTTGGCACATACGTATTCGGAATGCGCGCACAGTGCTAATTAACGCGGAACACTCAACAGAGAATTACAAATATTTGAAGTGGTAATGGCCTTTTATTTTCACCGCTTAGAGAAAAGATGTATTGTAACCATAACAACAGTTGACGTCAGAAGCTTGGTCAGGAAATGTTCTTCGGCAGTTTTAAACTACAAACTACAAAATTTTAATTCACGTCACTAATTAGATTGTCAGTGCTAGGAGCAGAGCTCAAAATGCTCGTAAAGTTTACGACAGCTGAACTTAACCACAGGTGAAAATACACTTATTTTAAACCGTACATTCGTAAGTATGAGCGCATACGCAATAGAGCTGCGTCAAGAGCAAGTGTGGCATAAACTAACGCTAACAAAGTTAAATGAAATCTACAAGTTTTTATAGGAAACCCAACATAGCGTAGCTCTGAATAAGGAAATTTGTCAACTATGGGGCAAAATATTTGGCTAGGATCGTGAATTTCTCTCGCACTGTTTATTGCGCCGTAAATTCCTACATTTTGCCAGGGCGTAAGAAATTATGCTAAAGGAATGTGTTAGTGCAAAGATCAGTTTACAAAAATTGTTGCTGATAAGTGCCATTCTGTTATCGATAGTCAACAAGAATGTGCTGCTATCTGTGATAAAAACCTGTCACATGGCCTCTTTATGATCTCAAGATACAATTAGAACTACTTTGTAGGACCCCGCCCACAAATAGTGGGCGGGGGCCCACTATTTGTGTACATGTAAATTAGTGCATTTGCCTTGTTTCAAAATCCGACCACAGTTAAATTATTTTTTGTGTAAAAAATCTAATTTTAATTTGTATAAATAAAATGTTAATTTCGTTAGAGTTAATTTTCTTCGTGTCTTTACGTAAATATTAAGTGACGTAAAACACAAAATAACAGGGCCCAAGGTACACAAAAAAAACTTAAAGTCTGAAACGCGTTCATTTAACTTGTTTAAAAATAACAGTTTTGCCATAAATAAATAGTTTTATCACCCAGAAAGACACGTACAGTAACAGAGTAAACACTGTCGGTTTGAAGCGATGCGAAAACGTTTGGAAACCTCCTGGGCGACGCCTTTGCATCATCAACAGCCACTTACCAACTTAACAGTTCCGCATTCGTGTTCTTATGTCGCGCGTGCAACTTGTACTTGCTGCCTGATAGCTAAGGTGGTTGTGCCTGCCTTGTGGCCAAGGCTATCGCATGTTCGTTTCCCGTGGAGGATAAACGATTCACACTAACTTTCCTCGCCCGATCTATTCCGTCATCACAGGACATACGGAAAACTCTTAGTGCATGCGTTTGCCCGTAAGCGAAAGTCTGAAACAGGAACCGGGCAGGTGCAAAAACAAACTTCAGCGCCAACTTCTTCACTAGTGACCATTCGTGTCCATCGTTACCGCTGAATCAACTTCACTGTCCCTGGCAATAACTGAGAATCTAAATTACATTTCGTTTAACTTAAATTAAAAATTTTTTACGAATAAGTTTTCTGGAATAACAGGTTGTTCTACACGGCCCGAAAGTGGAGCATGAAATATGCCGAAGGAAGGCCAGTAAGTGGACGTAACTTGCCGATTACAGGAGAATCCCAATAGTTTGAGTACCTATTGGGAGGTTTCTAGGAAATTCTAAGTCATACCTACAGTTGGTTTAGAACCTACACTGTTAGAAAAAAATCCGTAAAATTACGGGAAGTACCGGTTACGAATTATCCAGATATCTGCTTGAATTCATTGAACGTGTCCATAAACTTGCAAGTTTGTTTTTTTTAATTTGCTCTTTATAAAAAGGGGCGACAAAAAAGTTTTGCTTTCATTGTGTGGGTGTTTCACCGCGTATAAATGTTACTATTAAAAAATTTTAAATTTTTTTTTCTATAGCGGGATATGAACTCGGAAGAAAGATTTAAAAGTCAAATACTAGTCCACTCACCTGCCACACTTTCAAGAACAGTTGTTTTATTTAAATTGTACAAACAGGTTTAGAAATAAAATTTTCATAATGTATTTTACTGTGTATAACAGAGAAATTAAAAAAAAAAAAAAAAAAAATATATATATATATATATGTATTGTTCTGTAGGGGGGATTTGAAAACGAATCGGAAAATTAACACTCAATTACTCGAACCACTCCCCTACCACACCTTTACACCAAGTATTTCGTAAATATGGATTTTACACGAAAATGACGAACGCGCCTCTCTTGGTTTCAATTCGTGTTAGAGCGCCTTGCTATTTGGTTTTATTTGCGGTTTATAAAACGAGGTTACGAAAAAATAGCTTTATTTTTGTTATGTGAGTGTTTTACTGCGTATACAGAGGGTTTTGTCCTGTAGCATAATTTGAACAAGAATCAACGAATTGTCACTCCATGAGTGGTTCGCCACTCACCTACTACTGTTTTACACGTAGTATTGTGAAGATGGGATTTTATGCTCTTCGGGTATCATCGGCATTGTTCGTGTCTCAAAATCAAAGCCATAAGAATACTTTATATTTACGGAGCTAATTTCCATTATTCGTCATAACGGAGTGTCATTCCGTAAATTAACTATACATCTCCGTAAAAGTTTCCGTATATCTACAAACATTTTTAACAGTGTACAGGTTCGGCTGTCACGCAGGGACTTTAACGTACGTCTTAAGGTGTAATTAAAAGTGTAAGACAGGAAACGGTTGTAAATTATTTCTACGAGACAGATTTCGTGTCAATTAAACGACCCTTATGTTTGTGATAACTGTATAATTGAAAACCAACAAAATATATCATTTTAACTAACTATGAGGGTTTTTATATACTTGAGAATCACCTAAAAATTAGAAATAAAATCATTGCCGGTAAAAAATGTAATTCCAAAATATATTTTAGCTAATGTTTTTTTTAAATTTAAAATACTTGGTTGCAGAACTTTGTTTCCCGTTGACAAAAATAAAGGTAATTTTATGGAACACTACCGCACGTAATAAAGGAATATTTTGTTGTATTTAGTGAAAAAGGAGTTACGTAAAAATCGAGAAATTATGTTTGTCTAAATAGTCCCGTAAATACCAGTCACTATTCCACAGAAGTCAATTTAAAATTAAAGCTCTTGTAAATTTTTGTTGGGGGGAAAAAACCTGCAAAACGATTGGCTACCATAAAACTCTACTGTAGCAAAATAATTCCATGTGAAAACACAGACAATTCGGACAAATTGGTAGTCTTGCGGCCATCGCCAAGTAAGTCACGTGAGTGGTCCTTGTCATGGGCTACACGAAATGTCTAAGTCTCGCAACTGCATCAGTAGGCTAAGTGTAGGCCCTACAGCAAAACACAACATTACTTCCTTCTTACACTTTTTAAAATCACTGTACTGGGTGGGTATAAAGGCACTGCATCGGTTGAACAGGGTGATAACGTGTCAAGGTTTTCTATAACATACAACACAGTTCCGTTATAGTGTATGTCCACTCAAGTACTGGCTCCTTTTTGCGAAAATCGCCAACGGAAACAAGGTACATTACTAACCCATTTTACTCCGTATCTGCGTACCCTGAATATTACTCAATGTGCAATTATCTAAACGATATGACATCAAAAAATTCTAATGTCAGCCTATCACATGGAAATGGAAAACAACCCTTATAGTGCAGGCAGAAAGGAATCTAACTCATAACCTCCCGGAAGCGTATAAGGCACGCTAGCACACGACTAATCTGCGTCAGTGCCCCTTGTTCGTACAGCATAATTGTACGAATACTAATGTTGACGTTATTTGTACATTTCAACGCACAGAACTTCAATATTTTTTATAATTTCGCAGATATCTTTAAAACCGTTACGAACACTGTAGGCAAACTGAATTTTGTTACATTTCACTGTAATTAAACAAAAACACGTGTAATTTGAAAGCACTGAACCAACAATATGCTCGCCTTAAAACCTATTCCTGAGTGTTTTTTTTAATTTATATTCTACGCCCTCTGAAGACGTTTACAAATCACTGTCCTATGTATGGCTGATTAAAATTCTATCCATGACGGAAGAATGTGAAAACAATGTTCGACCTGCTAATTTACCCTTATGTGACGATTTAGAATGACAGTGTAACCATCAAAATTTCTAATTGTGAACTTCAATAAACATTCAAAAGCTGTAATCATTTATCAGTAAAATTAAAATGCGTATTTCTGTATTGGTCGTCACAGTGAATCTGTATTTTTATGGGTGATACAACTTAACATTTCAAGTTCGTCAGGTGAAAGTCATATGGAATTTTTTTTATATAAACTGTTCACGGTTAACTATCTGTTTTTTTTTTTAAATCCGTGTTTAAAATCTACTTGTATGCATCTTATGTATTATTCAGCCACATGTAAAATTAACATTGCCATGGGCCCGATCACTTTATGATATGCGTAGGTCGAATAAAAATGTGAAAATATTTTTAAAAAGTGGAACATTTTATACATTTTATTATTCTTAACAAATATTAAACGTAAAAAAAAACAGGAGAAAAAAATCATTTTAGTATCCATGAATGTTTACCCAAGACTTTTAACTAAACTTGAACACATGGAGCTACATTCCCTCCGCCGTTGCCAACTTAACTGGGCGCATCCCAGCCAGTGTTCCCGTTAAAATAGATGCAGGTAAGGGTAGTGACATTATTCAGAGGTTGATTTCAAACCTGCTCAATTAACCGTGAACAGCGTATGCTTACAAAGTCTCCAATAAATAAAAAAACTGTTTGAAAGAAGTATTTTTCGAAAGTATTCATGAAGCCACGTTGCGATCCCGCCAGTCATAGACCAGCATAAGGTTAAAAATAAAAACTTTGTTTACACCATCATTTAAGCCGAGAACAAAAAAAATAGTGCAGCGGTTTTTGCGTGTGTTTTTCGAGCCACCAGATACGACTGCCGCTTCTGGCAATTATCGATGGCCGAGATATGGTTTGGCGTGAAGTCTGGCATAGCCCGTTACGACACGGGCGTCGGCAGTCCAGAAAACAGTTTTCCATCAAAACCTCCGACTAACTGACGCACGTATCGCTGCCCCGATCAATGATCAGATAACACTGATGGAATGCTTTATTTTCCCAGTCAAAAACAGTTGCCGTGCCGTGGAATTTATTGAATTATTACGCAAGTTACGGATCCGAAAAAAAAAAACGCAATTACGGCGAGTTTTCCAATAACAGGTGTGAGCTCTCGGAGCGATTCCACTGGCGGGAATTGCATCACGCATATACATCCCCCCCTTCTTCCTGTTCCTCCCTCAACCAAATCACATTTCATTTCGCGTTTAAACTGTTTCACTTAGTACGCGGGAATGCGTGTATGAATGCAGCAAAGGTACGCCAATATCGAGAACTACCGCTGTAGATTCTTTAAATAATGCCGGATCATGCCACTGCAGCAACAGGATTTCTGAGTACGGCAGGATAATATTTCGTGTATTTAATAAAGTTTTCTATAATTGTCGAGTATTTTAAATTACCGTTTACGTGCTAGGAACCCTTCAATTAAAATAAAGTTTGTTTTCCGCGTGAGAAAAAAAAATTAATGGCAGTTAAACGTATTTGAACCGGAATAATTTTTTGTACTCGCATCAGAACATAAAATATTTCAAAGATATTGCAACCCACCGATATTCGGAAAAAAACAAAATTCTTACTACTCAAATTAGGCGTATACCGGGAACAAATATCTCACGTCACTCACTAACTATATGTAAACCCATCATTGGCAGGTGTTTACCTTCAAGATCTTTTTCAGCTGGGGACACAACTTCCTTACTGTCCTGTACAGACGGTGGAGTTCTGATGGCAGCACCCCGAACAAACAACGGCCGTAACAGAGAGATAAGTATCTCACAACGCTGTGGCGTATTATGTAGACACGGCGTAGTGAGTGCGTTGATTGAGAGTATCTCCATCCTTCGGTCACGGGGACAGCGCCGAGTTTCGTCCTACTTGAGGGCAAGTTGCAAATACAGGTATCTCATTGTGCGTCTTGGATAGGCAATAGCAGTCTCATCCCGACTGAAGGCACAGAACCAATCATACAAAAGCGAAACTGCCGCCTAAATCCCGAACACCAGCCTCGTGCGCACGGGCAATATGGCCTAACTTACCAGCGACACGGCGCAGAGTCTTTCGTCGATCAGCGGCTATATATAAAATTGCCAAACGCCAGCAGAAACGATGTGCAATCTCCTCCAGTATGACGTAGCCAATCGGCCATAAAAGGCCCGTTACAGCGTCGCCAATCTACGGCTGAGTACTCTGACGTGAAAGAGGCCGCCACGCCATTTCTCTTTGATGTATGTATATATGTATAGGCTGTCCACGGTAAACTGAGCACTTTTGAAAGCCCTGCTTATGATCTGATTGTATGCACAGTGTGTATTCTTCCAGCATATGTAAAATTAACATTACCATGGGCCTGATCACTTTGTTCATGCGTCGGTCAAGTGAAACTGTGAAATTAATAGAAAAGTAATTATTTTACAAATCTGCTAATTTCTAAACTTATATTTATTAATAAACAGAAAGTAAAAAAAAAATATTTTTATATTTACAAATGTTTTACCTAACACTTTTAATTCAACGTTAACACGTGGATCTACTTTCCCTCCGCTGTTGCCAACTTTACTGGGCACATGCAAGTCAGTCTGTTCCGTTAAAATATGCGCAAGTAGTGGCAGTGATATTTTTCAAATGTTGATTTTAAAAGTGCTCACTTTATCGAGAACAGCATTTACGTATCGGATACATGCTTGAGATGTATTGCTTGCACCAACGTTTCTTGCAACAAAAAAAAAAATCTGACCCAAATTAAAAATTACATACGTTTTTTCAATTCGCAACACAAAAGAAAATTTTCACTGTTCCACAAGTTCAGCTTATACTGACATCTCCCGTGTAACATACAACTTATTTTCGTTACTAATAACTGGCGAATTAATTTTAAATATCAGGCAAACCTTGTCTATAAGTTGTGTACACTGAATATTTGGTAACCTAACTTACATAACTGGCTCTAATGAAATTTGAATGCAAAACTGCTGTTTTGCTGCAAAAAGCAGTAAATAAAAAAAGAATACACGGTGAACAAACAGATTTCCTTACACGTTTTAAATTGAATGTGTTATCATTGAGCTAAATTTACAAAGAAACTACCTGAAGTCTAGTTGAGGCTCGTTTTATTTCCTGCTATCGACTAATAACAATCAAGCATTAAGCATAACAATAGTATTTTAGGCCTAACCGAACTCGCCTTGGGCAAAACAAACGCTCACCTTTCCACTTAGCAGCATTATCGGTAACTGCTCTCACTTAATACTTTGCGAGCCGGCCAGCTGGTATCTTAAGCTACATTCCTTTTTTTTTTTTTTATCTGTCGGCAGCTGAGATGACTAACGAGTGCTCCTTTATTTACTGATGTTGGCGATGAGTCGCTGACGAGATGTATTTTGGCGTCTGGGTTGGAGGCTACATTTCTGCTGAGACCACAGATATGCAGTTCAGCAGTAGCAGACGACCGAAAATGGCGGTGGTACACAATAATTCTAACCAAAAAAAAAACTGTAACACTGCTGTTATTTGCCGAGCGTAAGGATAGGTTAGTATTCAATTATTTCCCCCTGGATTGAAAGTTCATACTGTAATATTTACATGTTAATTTCCTTATCATCAAAAAACACATCCGTTGCTTATGACACAACAAACTCGTCGAACATGGCGGACGCCATTACATTTTACTGCTGACGAGTGTTCCACCACTGAGACCGCCGATTGGCTGTTGGCGTTCCTAAATGGTTTCGGTAACCTTAGCACTGTCTGTAGAAAAAGGAATGTAGCATTATAACGCCACCGTTCCAGATAACTAGTAAAATCACAAGCCTTATTGTTCAGTTTGCCTCGTTAATTTGAAAAATCCTACTCGCGGAACAAGAACATCACATTAAATTGTAGACCGATTTTTAATTGAGAGCAAGGCCATACTGTCCTTGGCGCAAGTGACGTGTTTCACGATAACAAAGAAGGAAGGCAAAAGACATAAGACTATTAATGACGAAAGAACTGTTCCGCAA
Source organism: Clitarchus hookeri (assembly GCA_002778355.1). Taxonomy (NCBI): domain Eukaryota; kingdom Metazoa; phylum Arthropoda; class Insecta; order Phasmatodea; family Phasmatidae; genus Clitarchus; species Clitarchus hookeri. Next base: position 696,236 of record NQII01000135.1, on the reverse strand, counting down.
TTTTCTGGGGTAAGACGATCATTGGGCTCTTGAGTACATTAGTGAAATGCACGTATCGCCCTCTATGCAAGTCCGTGAATCTTGAGGCTGCCGTCTACCTGGGGCTTTTCCCGCGTTTGAGGCAGAGAAGCACGGGAGCGATAGGGACGACACTACCACGCGCATCAAGTGCGCCATCGCCGCTAAGCGCAAGACTCTGAATTGGCGCACAGTGTTCTCGCTGTGTTACGTCTACCTATGAGACTTTCGACGGCGACCATGTTATTTTATTTAAAAAAAGTCTATAGGAAGGTTAAATGCACGAGTGGTTTTGTACATATCTGAAGGGTATATTTTGAGGTACAGCGCTTTGAAAAAGCCGTTCTTAGCCATTTTGGAGTACTCTGAAATGGAGTTTCTATGTGCGTGAAGTTTAGAAATCTCTCAAAAAGGCTCGTCTGAAGTGCGATTATTTTCGTAGATCGTCACACTGGTCGCACATTTAATAGTTTTGGGGGGAGACGTATATATCAAACACTCTGCAGCACAGTTCAAAGCACCAGGTAGGCGCTCCAGCCTCACACTATGCCCAACTCCATAGCAATTTTCATACCCATTTTCTGCTAGCGTCTGTCGTGTAGGTTACGATTCAGCCCCCTCTGGAGGAGTCAGGCTTTGGGTATAACAGTTTTCGTACCCACGGGTCCGGTTAGGAACAAAACAACATTTCTTATAGGAGAGATTTGCATAGGGAAAATTTCCGCCGCAAGATGCGCTGGTGTTCCAAAGAGGTCGCTTTTAAGCCAACGGTAAATGTAAAAATTCTATATCTGTTTGTGTAAAAGTTAATGTTTGGCATGAATTCTAATATATATTTGCTCCAGCCAAAATGTTAAGCATTGGGCTAACTTTATTCCGTAAATCTTATTCACGCCCTCCAAAGGTATTTGCAAGAGCAAACAGTAAAAATGTAACTGTATTTGGCATTGGGCGTTCATAAATAAGCTAAATTCAATGGGAAAACGTTACGTATTTAAATGCGAAAAATATAGCGGTCATCGAAAAGAACTTTTGTACTCTTCTCCATTCGCTTAAGGAAACTGTGCAGGATAGCACTAAATATTATGTTTTTAACCATTTCAATACTGTGTTTTTCGATTCAGTTGTGATATTTAAATTAATTAATTGTGTAAGCCTGCGTATCACTAGACCCAATTTACGACAGAATATTTAACAATGTGTGAATATATTTCGCTATATTTCCACCCTAGTGAGAAGAGAAGAAAAAATGTTTTCCTTTACGTAGGTCTGGGGTCTAATACAATTCAACTCGGAAGAGTTAACACAACTGCATTTATTTTATGAAAATTGTAGTTATCCCATTTACTTACATACAAAACGGAAAAATCCGGTACACATGCGATACCTGTGCTACCTGGCGGCGAAAAATTTTAGTTGCCAACCTAAAATCATTGAGCTTCCCAACCTGAGCAGAATAAACATTACCCATGGGTAAATCTGGGTTTGCAATAGAAAAATTAAGCGTTAAATGATGCGTTAAGAGGACCGCCTGCCTGGTGCTCGAACTGCGTTGCAGTGTGTTTGAAATCCAAGTTTTATTTACGAAACTATTAAACGTGCATCCAATTTGCTAACCGACGAAAAGAACGCATACTTCAGACAATGCCCGTCGATTACTTCCCTGATGTCACACACATTACAAACACCATTTCGGAGCACTACATCATAGCTAAAAACGGCTTTTTCAAAGCGCTGTATCTAAAAATATACGCGTTATTTATACACAGAAGTAATCGAGGGACCCGCATTGAACCTTGCTACAGACTTTCCTCAAATAAAATTATAGGGTCAACACTGAAAGTCCCATAGGTACACGCAGCACGACGAGAACACTGCACGCCAATTCAAACCCGTGCGCGTAGCGGCGATGGCGCACTTGTAGCGCGTGACAGTGTCGCCCTTATTGCTCCCACGCTTCTCGGCCTCAAATGCGGGAAAAAAGCTCCAGGTAGGCGAACCCATTAAGGTTCGGCTTCACCCCTTTTGAAGAAATTCTTCGTTTTCGCATCATAATTTCGGATTCATCGTAATTACTGACAATGTACAACTATAGAAAATTTACATTTTACGAGTTGTTTAATATGTTTGTGCGTTATTTTAATTGTGTGTCATCTGCTTGTTGTAAAAGTCGACAACTCATTAATAAAACATAAATATATTCTTAACTTTTTATAACAAACAGATAGCCCACAATTAAAATTACGCACAAAAATATTAAACAACTCGTAAAACGTACATTTCCTATAATCGTACAAAGTAAGTAATTACTATGAATCCGAAATTATAACTCGAAAACAAAGAATTTGTTGAAAATGGGTGTAGCCGAGCCTTAAAACGTTTGCAGAAGAAACGAAAGTGTGTTACGTGTATTGGTTTCCAATGGAACTTAGCAGTCAGTGAGGTGTTGGGGTTCCTTAAGCATTAAAAGAAATAACAATATTTGATATCTTAAGTGAAACTTATGACCGACGACCAACCAGAAAATAGGAGTCGGCGTTGTTGGCGGGAAACTGTGATTTATTGTAATGTAAGTAGAAAAAATATTAAAAAGGCGCGTGTGTTAACATCTTTACAATTATATTTGTTTACAAAAATAAGCTTCTCTGATAGAAAATGTATGCTTTGAAGTATGATCTGCTTAACTATGGTTGTTATATACGATGTTATGTTATGAACAAAAGTAAACATGACAGGCTTTGTTGCCTGTTTCCATTGGCTGAAATTAAGAAGCAAAAAATAATTGGAAACTCCAAATACAGAGGACGTGTTACCGTATGCCAGATCGTCGCTTACTGCATATTTCTTAACGCATACTTTTTTTATTGTAAACCCACTTTAAGGTTACTTCTACTCAGGTTGGGAATATCAATGTTAGAAGTTTGGCAACAGAAAATTTTCGCCTGTATGTAAGCGCTAGTTTTGTATGTGTACCAGATATTCTCTATTTTCTACGTTAAAAAACAGGATAATTGTAACAATAATAAATCAAATATAAAATATCTTCGTAAACAAGTAAAATATTGCTCTTTTATTATTCTCGTATCTTATAATTTTAATTAAAATTACCTTTAGGAACACTGCGCCCGTAGCGGCGGAAATTTCTCCTATGCCAAACACTCTCGTAAGAAATTTCGTTTTATTCCTAACCTGAGTGGAATAAACCTTAGCACTTTAGGGCAGTAGTGCGACGACCGGAGCGCTATCTGACATCTGCAGCTGGAACCACGTGGTGAGACGTCACGCAGACGGCCAGGTGGCCGGGTACGGTACATCTGCGGGGCTGCGGCAGCGTCGATGAAAAATGATCTCATTGTGTGGACCGGCAGAAGGGGAAGTGGTTGAGGAGAAGTAGAGGGGTGAAGGGAGTCCGGATACACGCTCGCCCACTCACTCCGGGGTCAATGAGTGCGTGACTGTTTCATTAACTTGCCCGTGTCGGCCGGCGATCTGTTTAGCGAGGGCGTAGCTCTGCGACTGAGGCCTCGCCGTAGTGGTTCAACACCCGCCCACAGCACGACTCGCAACTCAAGCACCTGGTTGGCGACGCACAACTACCTGTCTCCATGTCAAGCTTCTCCACCTTTAATCCTACACTATACATCAGCCAGTGACGATGTGTTTCTATTACAGCTGGAGCATCAGGCTATTTCTGTGCTGCAGTTTGTGCGCTAGTCTGTGCATTCCAGTTGGCTTCGTTCCCCAATGTGGACAACAAAATATCGACGTAACTGTTAGAATTAATGTCATCTCAACAGTGAACTGGTGCAACCAGTAGTATGATTATGTTCCTTCTGGGACAATGTATTTTGAATGGGAGCTGTGTGGCTGAGGTTGGTGGTCTTCGGTTCGACTCGGACGAGCTAGACAATCTTCGCCTCGACTCATGGTGTGCTCGGAAGCCGTCGACTCGAGTTTGTCGAACTACCCGAAGGTGCTCGGCAGTTACGCCCACTAATTCTTCAAGCATATTTTTCTTCCTGGTAGTTATATTGGTTTTATAGGCATAGAATATGTCAAATCGTAAATTCTGTATTTATTATCCGATGTTAAAAAATTATTTTTAATAAAAAAATATTTATTTTTATATTGTGCCGAAATTATACATAGGGTATTGCGGAAACATGAAAAAGTCTCATTCAATTACTACATTTTCAGCCCCCTCTCTTGAAGACTGATTAATATACGATGCTGCCTCGACTGTTTTGTAGGTAAAAGTATGGTACTCAGATTTATTAATGTATGTATATATGACTAAACCAAGCCCATCATACAAATAGCGACCACGTGCAAGAGTATTTGATGATCATGGTATGGATCAGCATTTACCAACACTTTTATGTGCTTAATTGGCATTAATTTAAATGACAATACTGTCGAGCCTTGGAGACTTGGAATGTACGAGGGTGATAAACAGTCTTAAATTTCGTGCTCTTCTTCGACCGATCCCAATCCTTAGATCGATCCCAAAGCAAGAGTAGAAATGGGCACACAAATCTCATGTAACACTAGTATTGCATCTGTAGTATATATCTGCATTTTGTACGTAAACACATACAATTTATATTGCTAGAACCGACATAAATAATAAACGTTTTCTTTGGACTAGAGAGGAAATTTATCGAAATAAGTCAGAACGTTTTGCATTCTGTCGTAAAACTGGATTTAGAAAAACGTTGCATTACAAGATTAATTTGTTTACATGCGACAACAGAATCAAAACATTCCTTTCAATGACACTTATCTTTATTTATCCCTAGAGTCGTATTTTTTCCCCACTGAAATAAGCATGTTTATGAAAGAAAGATTATTGCAAAACGCAACTGTAGTTTTACTGTTCACGAGTGTAAACACTACTGGAGAGCGCGCGGGCATTAGTTACTATTTTAGTATATATATAGTGTATATTTTAGTATATATATACATATATAAATATACGGCCATAAAGTTCGATTACGAAGATTTAAAAAAAAATCTAAGATGGAAGGTAAAGGCTGTTCACGGAAAGTAAGCACTTTTGAAATCAATATTTGAAAAAATTAATTACTGCACATAACTACACACCCACTGACATGCGGGGCCCCAGTTAGCAGAGATTTGATAAAAATAGTTCAGAGCATTAACTGAAGAAAGTGTTTCTTGCTTTATGCACATAATAAGAGCTCGAATTAGCATATTATTGACATATTACCATTCCTAAAAAAATGGCACGGTTTCACTTGGGTAGTGCATGAATATAAAATGTTCAGGCCCGTGGTACATATGGCGGATGGATACAAAATGAGAAGTAAAGTTTATCCTTAGCAGCACCTACAAAAGTGCTCAATTAACCGGGAACTGACTATGACCGTAAACTATGTTATTGCTTTTTTTTTTTCCCCGCCCGTCTTACGGCAGGACGTCGAAGCAGCGACACGCAGGCGAGCTGTCGGAGGATTAGTCACGTAGGACACGACGTCCACGCGACGTCGCCGAGACGGCAGCCAGGGCGAGGGAGACTTCCAAATAGGGCGGCGAGCTGCAGATGAAAACAAGGCCTGTCCCGGGACGGGTTTGAAGTCCTGCCCAGGGGCAGGCCCGTCTCACGCTATCACTACGCCGCCCCGTCGAAGGAGGTACGGTCGCCTCCCCGCGCCGACCGAGGCAGCGCGACTGTAGCCTGGCCCCGCGCGTATTGGCAATTAGTTAGGGATATTAAATTGAGCCGCCGTCATAATCCGACATGATTCATGATCAAAAGCTTTCCCTCGACACGCGCTGTTAAATTAGGGCCAGCCCCTTGATTGGCTCGTAAATCGGCTATTGTGTGACGGCAAAAGAGGGTGGCGGGGGGCCCGACGACGCGACAGGTTTCGCCGTGCCCCGCCGAGGAGAAGAGGAACGACTATTTGTTACATTCCGCGAGCAAATACTTGAACCTCCTGAGCTTCTTCCCTCAGGGACCGCGGGCAACAAGGCCTCCAAGCGCTTCACGCACATCCAATCCATTTTGAATTGTATTACTATAGTCCATTCACGGTTACTTCACACTTTTCTGAAGCCCTGCTAAAGTTCTTCTTCCATGATATCCCTCTGCTTTATGCAAACAAAGCTCAACCGAGTCTAGAAAATTGCACCAAATGGGCAAAGCACAGAATTCGTGCGCAGCCAGTGTAATAATGACTAGATGGAGATTTTTGAACATTCGCCATTGCGATGCAAATGTCTGTCATTTTTTTTTCCCCCATGACAGACATCTGCATCGCAATGGCGAATGTCCAAAAATCTCCATCTAGTCACTCGCTCCCATTGCAATATTCATTCAAAGATCACAGTGTAATAATATTTCGCAAAAGAACTATTCCCTACTAGGCATCACCAACACACCTATTTTCTCTATGGTTTTATTCATATTATCAATAAATGGAATATTATAATTTATAAATAAAATATAAGTTAATGTTCAATTTAAACAAAAATTTGATTCATTTCTGTGAAAATAAGTATAAAAATGTTGTGATACGTGGCATATGTAGGAAACAACTAAACACGTCAGACGTAGGGTGATTTTTCAAAGGTTTGATTCAAAAAGTGTGAAGAAACCGCGAATAGACTATAACCTTTATGTTCAAACTTCACGTCCGGGGATTAAAAATTAGGCTTGGCGTGGCATAGAGGACGGACACAATTTTTGAAGTTTGTATACGGTTTCAGTTATAATCGTATTTTCCCGTGTAAGACAAAAATTATTAAATAATGTAGGTATCGTTAATTTACAGTTATAGATGTGACTGACTCACACGAGTTGGCAACGACTGAGGGAAATTAGTTCCATGTTTTGACGCTGAGTTAAAAGTGCATAATTACAAGAATCAGCATATTTTTTAATTATTTACCTTTCTAATTATTTCACAGTTTCACTTGACCGAAGCATTGATAAAGTGATGAGGCTCAAGGCAATGTGGTGTAAAAATACACGGAGTGTATAAAAGTAGATCTTAAGCATGGCTATCGAAGGTGCTCGATTACTGGCGGGGTCACACAAATTTTCTCAAGTTTTAGCATGATTTTCAAGATCTCGATGTTAAAGGGATTAGTATTGGATTTAATTTTGTTTCATCGTAGTTTACTTTTAAGATCGAATATTTGAAAACGAGGGCTGTCAGAGAATAGAACATATCTTAACATATAGTTTTAACTTCACAATATTTTGCCAATGTTGTTTTTTTTACATCTGTAACCGTATTAAAGATTAACTCATTATTTATTGTTGTTCAGTCTCATATCAGAAAATACAGACTGAAATCAGTCCATTCTGGTGTATGGAAACAGCTGCCCAATATACTTCCCGCAGGAAGAATGTTTTGCAGTTGTTTCCATTTACATATTATTTCGCGTTATTTGTAGTCGTTTTTGCGATTCCAATACATTTCATTGGATAGTCGCAAAGGTGATCTCAAAAATGTGCACTACACTCTGACACTCGCTACCGGCATGAACATATTGACTCAATCCGCTACCATATTCATTCCGATANAAATGTGCACTACACTCTGACACTCGCTACCGGCATGAACATATTGACTCAATCCGCTACCATATTCATTCCGATAGTTTCAAAAAATGATCACCTGGAAACGAATCGGGGATATTAGAGATAGAAGGTTAATGTCTAACGACTGAGCCAATCAGAAAGAAATAGGGCGGAGGTAGGGCGCTCTTAGTGTTAATNAAAATGTGCACTACACTCTGACACTCGCTACCGGCATGAACATATTGACTCAATCCGCTACCATATTCATTCCGATAATTTCAAAAAATGATCACCTGGAAACGAATCGGGGATATTAGAGATAGAAGGTTAATGTCTAACGACTGAGCCAATCAGAAAGAAATAGGGCGGAGGTAGGGCGCTCTTAGTGTTAATATATGTAATTTAAGGTCGTTTTGATAAACAGCGATAATGCCATTACGCAAGACTAAAAAAAATAGTAAATAAAAAGCCACGAAAATATGGTTTATTGATAATGCTATTTCTAGAACTTCTAGTCTAAGGATATTTTGGCAGAAAATATTTCTCTAAAGAAATAGGCGAGGGCCTCTTACGCTTCTAAACAAAACACACTTTATTTATCACGACACATATGTAAGTATAACAACCCACGATTCCAAAGAGATAATAAATATTAATTCACGTCATAGACAGTTTCAACAGATACTATAATATAATTGTGTGAAAATAACGGTAAACATCCGCAGATGCTATGAGTGAAGTCAATTTTGGAACCATAGCTGCAGAAGTGAAATCGAAACAAATGCACACGTGTTTACTTGCGATGGCAGTAAGTGCCGTGTAACAGGTTATGTCATAGTATCCTTCTCACCTGCTTGCATGCAGCTTCGGATAGCAGGTCACGTATAATGCCCACGTGACACGGTACATTATTGCGTACAAGCTCCAGTGGAAGCTTGTAAGAACCTGCATGCAAGCAGGAGGAGGTTTTTTATGAAAATACCTGCCACACGATACTTGCTGCCGAACAAGAAAATACGCCGACATTTGTTTTGGTTTTACTTCTCCAACTGTGATTTAAGGACGGATGCTACTCGCAGATTCTGCTAAATTCATTAATGCACGGAGCCTAATTGTTTTTTGGTTATTATTGGAAATTCTTAAGATAAACAAGCAAGGAGGGTTACTGTAATTTTTGCATGACGTCGTTATAGTTATAATAGACTTTATTTTATATTGATAATTTACTTTACACTTATTTAATGCCCTTATTGCTGTTTCTCGAAACAAAATAAACTGACAACTATCGTCACTAGCCTTCTACCAACAACAACACACTCTCTCTCTCTCTCTCTGATTATCTAAAATTTCCACCCTGTGGCAAACCTTCCAATGAAAACTGCCCACGTCCAATTACCAAAACGTCCACGTAAACGGCCTGCAGTCGGTTACATCTTCCACAGAACAATCTACAACAACGGCCACGCAAGCCTATTTGGAATCTTACAGTGAATCTTACATCTTGGCACACGGGCTTCAGCTTCCGCCGGAGCTTGTACGGAACATTGGTCGTGGCTCGCGGGTTTTAGATCACCGACTGGCGTGCGACGTTCTGCTGTGATCATGTTTGTGGTTGGTGAGACTGGCGTTCAGGGCGAATGTCCTGTGTTGTTCGCTATTCCTTGTCAACGCTAGAGAGAAATGGCATTTGGCTGCATGCCTTTCCACGATATTTCAACAGCGAATGACTCGTGCTGGCAGACAACAGCAGCTACATCAACTTTTTCGTAATCGCTCTGGAAACACACTGGTAGAAAGACAAACGAACGATCATTCATGACGTACTGTAAAAACGTGAGTTCATGTTGCCTTACGTATATACGGAAAATATATTACTTTTAAGCAGTAAATTCAAAATACAAGTAAAGTAGTTTTCCTTAGTCGTCAAGAAGAAAAACCTTGGAAAAAGCAATGAAAAATTCCATAGCATGGCTGGGAGCATTCCGTCCATTGTAAGGAAAAATTATTCCACTAAAGTAAGGGGAAACTATTAGAACAAAGATATGTGTTGCTTAGTGCATAATATCATTCTGCGCCCATAAAAATTTCGTCCGTATTTTCCAACAGCTGAGTGTGACCTATACTGTTTTATTGCAATAAAAGGGTAATTTAAGTGAAAGCCGTTTTCCTTTGTCTCGTTAGAAATAGATGCAAAAAATGAGTAGCTGCTTTCAACGTTTTCGTAAGTAATTAAAAAATATTTTAACATACCTCTTGTAAGTGCTAGACTGCAAAATTGTGCTTTACTGGTATTAATATGAAAATTTCTAGGAATAAATTGTTAGCAATAAATATAAGCGTCATCAAGAGCTCTGTAAAACTTCTAAGAGTTCTACTTTATCTAAGGAGCCAGTTTGAATTACAATATAATATGTATAATACTTCCTTAACTATTTGGGCAGGAGACCTGCGACAATTGCCCGTTACGAACGCTTTCCTATTTAACATAGCACAATCGTTTAACAATTTGTTTTCACATAAGTATGATTCCTGTTGTAAGTTAACGCATGACAGCTTACCACACCTCTGAAAGAATAACTGTATCTGAAAGGAACTTGAGCTGGCTACAGAGGAAGCTGGTTCGAGTCCAGCCTCAGCATATTTGTTAGGATATGTTGCTGTGCCAGCTACATTTTTATAACTTCCAAGTCGGTCGTCGTAAGGCGTATGTAAAAAATAATCAGCTTTTTCAGGGTGTCGAGTTCTTCCTCAAAATCTAAGGTACAACAAAAGAGCGCCCAGGAAAGGCACTTTTCATTAAAAAAAAAAAAAAAACCACTTCAGAAAATAGACGTTGAGGACGTCGACCTACTTTTCCGTATAATACCATGTCGCCATATTAACGACGTGGAGTAAATAATCAAAAAGGTGTCGTGTAAATTAAGAAACATAACATACTAACATGACACTATACTCGACCCCAAACTTCTCTTCCACCTCGGCCTCTAGAGGCCAAAGTCTTCGCGACCTTGGACCGAAGTAACAGATGATTGGGTTGGAAAAGCGTCAAAGGAGATTCACGCAATACATCCTGGTGGATGCTCAAAACAGGCGAACGTGCATCAGTTGCCAACAATGAGGTTGGCGGCCAGGCGCCGGAGAGCATTTCAAAACTCGCAATTTTCGAGCGCGTCCTTCCATCATTCACGGAGGCAGCACGAGTGATCAGAGACGTCCTCCAGGGTCAGGCTGGAAGGTGTAAAGATCGCCTCGAATGTGCCGTCGGTTCGCAGCGGACGGGGACCTTGAACCATGAGTGGATAATACTGGACTCGAGTCCCGAGAGCAATTTTTTGCAATGAAGAGGCAGTTAGCAGCGGACCGGGATGCCGACAGAGCAAGAGGTCGGTCACTGTTTTTTGTTGTCCGCAGGTCGTCCGACCCGGGGCCCTACAAGACGACCGGAGACGAGCCGGTGCAAGAGAGGTGGACGACTAACAGGTGGAGGCACCTTTTTTTTTTCTCCTGTCCTTGCGCCGCTCCAGAAATAATGAGGTCTGAAAACGTTGCTGTGGTTTGTTTTTCGCTCTATTTCCCCCACGCGGCGTCGGCGGCGAGGGATAATGAGGATGAAGCAAAACCAGTTGGCTAGCGCCTAATCGGCGGCCAGCCCGTCTCGTCTCCCTGGCCTCTTCGGGCGTACATCGCCTACCCAGCTTTGCGATCGACGAGTCCCGTCTCCGACTCCGATGCCGTCCTAGACTTCGCCCGTGGGAACACCTGGCGGCCACGTTTCGCACGTGCGTCCAGCGGGAAAGTGAGAGGGAATCGCGCCCCCAGTCCACGTGCGCCCAGTCCCATGCCGCTGGCGCACACGGGGTTGTTTTCCTTCATGTTTCCTGCATTCCTGAACTGCGTTAAGGACGGTGGCCACGGCGAAAGGTTTTATTTTATATTTGTACCACTGTTCGACTTGTAGTCATTGTTAGTGATTACCCTTTCCTCACACAAAAAAATTTTCAGCCCATAATTTTTGCATAAATAGATGTCAAAATCACAATTTTACTGTTTTAAAAATGTACCAATCATGAAAACTAACTTACGTACACACTGGAAGAAGATGCCAAGTCAATACGTCGATAAAATCGTACAAGGAAATGTTTTTGCAATTTCAAAAAAATTGCTGAAAATAGGTAGATATCCTTGCATAGTTTTGATTTGTGGCTCCCCATCAGTTTTTTTTAAGTAACGTTTGCTAAGCATGCCATAAAAAGAATTAAAACAAACCCTTTCAGATGCCTTTGTTAAATTTTCTGGAAATAGTTTGGTTTATTTGATATGTACATAACAGAAACAGCAACATTTTGACGTTTTTACGAGGACTATGCGATCTAAAAAAATTTTATTCTATGAGAAGGTAGTCACAGATAATGTTTACAAGTTAAACAGTACGTGGTACAAATATAAAATAACAATTGTTTTCGTGGCTAACGGCCTCAATGCTCCTTGGCGTCCTAAAGTGACCACCAGGAGGTCTGGATAGTACCTCGGTCAAATCACGTGCTCAGTACTGTGTACGAGCATATCAATACTTGTGGAAATATGGCCGTGCGCGTTTGAGAATCAGGGCGGTGATTTGTACCTGTTCAACACAATGTTTCCCCCTCCACCACCTCCCAGAACCATTCACCAGTTGGGTACACTGGGAGCACTACTTATTCTTCTTTTTACCATACTTATGTGGTGCTGCAGATTTGATCAGGCCTCGCGGTTTCCCCGAGAAATATTGTACAGAGATGAGCCGACCCGTTATTTATAACCTCAGACTTCAACCTTCCTCAAGGGAAGTCCGTTCCGGTCTCTAATGGTTTCAGTCCAGCTCGGAAAATCTCTATCAAAGCTGGGATTCTCTAATCAACAGCTAATAGTACCAGGTCATGGCTACTGCTACCTCCAACATCCAAATAACACTCCTGTTTCCGTCTTCTTGAGTCACATTATTATGATAATTTCATATTCAGTTAGTGGTTAAGTCTTAGTTGGGAATTATTTGTCACCATAGTTAAGTCGTCCAGTTAGGCGGCTAGAGAAAATCAGATACAGGTCCACCGGATCGACACAAGTGACAGCTGGGCACACCTACGATGGAAGGTGATGAAGCCTTTCCTCAAAGATTGTGCGATCGAGGTGTGGTAGGGCCTAGCGACTAGAACGCCACGTTAAAATAATAAAAGGCACGGTCACACAATGTGTTAATTGCACCAATATGTTGTTGAGCAACACCCACCGTCGCGCTGGGGTTCTCATCAAGCCGCCTCTACACAACATACATCCGTGTCACCTCAACGTTACGTCATGGGTAATTTTACACTATACTGCAAGCATATTCATTTATTCACTGAAATGGTGTAATGACTGCGTTCGTGGCTCCAATACGGCGTCAAAGAAAGAATTGCAACAGGATGAATTTGTCACACTGTAACAACAATAGCCGTGTTTTTAACCACCACCACACAGCGGTCGAAAGCTCTGCAGCGGTCAGTTCTGCATCTACCATTGACGTATGCAGTGTCGATCACAAGCATAACATTTCGTTTCGCTCGTCATCGCTCTTTTTACGATATTATTCAGCTAGAGGCATATACATTTTCCAGGCCAACTGCATCACGAATAAGAGAAACAATGATTGAAAGAAGCGTAGAAGTATTCTACCTACCTCAGTAATCTAATTCAGAGAGAGAACTAAACGTTTGTATAAGTTGCCAAAGAGGCGGTATAACTGTGACCAGAAGAAATCTAAATTCATTGTCCTCTAGACAATATATACCACTCTTGGTAACTGGTCGTACTTAGTCATTTGGTCATATTTAGTAATGTTTGTCATAACCAGCAGAGAGCTATCAGCAAACAGTGGTGTTTAAAATATATTTTTGTCTTGTATAAGAGTGTTCTACTGAATGTGGTACTAAAATGATACGCTATTGTGTTCCACTTATAACTTTCACCACCTGATGTGTTAAAAGTTTCACAGTTTCAGTTCGTAAGCATCTTCAAAGGACCCGCAATTTTTTTCTTCAACAAAACGGTTGCTAGCGGTAGCGCGCAAGAAATCCAACCTCTAGAATCAACGGTAACTGCTACATCTCAGCTCACTAGCAGCAGGCGCCCAGATGATAAACAATTTCAGCAGCGGTGAGTTCCCGTCAGCGCGTTATTTGGTTATTCTGTGCATGTTTACATCATGGGAAAAACCTCTGCGTTCCGAAAAGAAATTCTCTTCTTCCATGTAGATGACTAAAATCCCTTTGGAATAAAGTATGTCAAAATCCAATATAAATATGCTTGAGGATGTACAAAAAAACTAGCGCCTCAGCCAGAATTTACTAGCGTAATGATAACCTTAGTGCGTTTGCAAACAGGCGATTGTCGTGAAGTTCATTAAATTGTATAAAAATTGGAATGTAACGTAACTGAAACGATATGACGATACAGTAACCATCAAGATCATTCATATGAAATATAAACTGTTTTTCTAATAAAGTTTCTTTTAAAAAGGTTTACACAATTTATGTAACAATCTTATAAAAAAACCGTTTAAATACGTTTATGTTCCATAGGACCCTTTTTCGTACACCACTGTAAAATAGCGTATTGGGAATCCATCATTTTAATAACTATGAAACGAGAATTTGAAATAAATATTTCCTTTCCAAAATTAAAACTATAAACTTGTATTCAAAATCAGCAATTGTTGGTTACAAGTTTTACTGTTTAGCATAACTGTTAGGGTTATTTCACATAAACGCCACTTTAAAGGCTTCTGATACTTGCAGTTATACTCATTCATAAATAATAATTGTTGTGCTGCTGAATTTAAAAAAAAACTTAAAGTATCTCTTGTAAGGACTGATATATGCAGAAGTTAAATTCAGATGACGGGAGTTTACACGCATTAAAACTTCATTACGGTGGTCAACGCTTTCGCAATAATTAGCAAAACAAGTTTGACAGGTTTCTAACGCAATTTCTACGAAACCGTACATAAATAACTAGAAAAGTTATCCTGATGTTTACGTAACTTTAGCAACAACGGAACTGAAATTATCTACCTGTCATTTGCAAAAGACGGAGAAGTTTAGAGCACGATTGTAAAGAAACTGAATATCACAGTGCATTACTAAACATTCTGGTAAAATGTTAGAGAATATTACAAAGAAATACATGTATGCCTGTCAGATGTGTTCTACAACATGTAACATCATTAAGTCCTGTTAAAATTCGAAGTAATGTGTAATGTAACTAAAATGCGTAGCTGTATATATATATATATATATATATATATACACGTGTGTGTATATATATAGATAGATAGATAGAGAGAGAGAGAGAGAGAGAGAGAGAGAGAGAGAGAGAGAGAGAGAGAGCTAATTACACGAGTAGAGAAATTTCAGCTAAAAAAAAAATGAATCTCATAGTGTGGCTAGAACCATGTCATTATTTTCTATATTTTATTTATGGTTTTATCAGCGTGTTTTAAGTTGCATGGAACTGACCAAAACATACACTACCGTAAATATTTAATCAGATCGACGGATTTTGAATATAATCACAGGTGCCTAATACAGTTCCACAATTGTTTATGTCACTCTGGAATGTCCAACTATTTAAATCACGTGTTTTCTCCCAAACCTCTGCAACTGCATGGATATTTTTTAATAAAATGCTTTTCACGGTTAAGTGAGCACTTTTGAAATCAACCTTTGAAAAATATCAATGCCCCTACTTGCATATATTTTAAGGGGCACACTGAGTGACATGCGTCCAGTCAAGTTGGTAACGATGGAGGGGAAGTTGTTCCATGTCTCAACGGTAAGTTTAAAGTGCTAGAAAATGATTTGTGAATACCGAAATAATTTCCTTTGCTTTGTTTCTTTTAAGGTAATTAAATGTAAAAATCAGCGAATTTGCAACTTATTTACATTTCTAATTTCACGGTTTCACTTGACCGATGCATGAATAATGTGATCAAGCTCGTGGCAATGTTAATTTTGAATTTGGCGGAAGACTACACAACGAGCATACAAATAGATCTTAAGCAGGGCTTTCAAAAAGTGCTCAGTTTACCGTGAACAGTCTATACCTATTCAGACCCTGTCTACACTATTGTACAATTCTGTGTTCACGTTAACATTTACGCACATCGCGATATGGCGGTTTGTATTTTATAAATGTGAATGTGTTAAGGCCCCCCCCCCCTTCTCTCCCCGCTTGGCTGTCGCATGAATTGCGAGGCAGAGGTTTGGGAGAAAACACGTAATTAAAAAACGGTTGGATGTTTCGTAGTTGTGCCTGAACCAAAAAAAAAAAAACATTTTAGAAACGTTTTGTGCCCAAAGACAAGGTTAAAGCTCTCATTTCAACTACGAGTTATATTTTTTTCGGGAGTGGGAATTGCTAAAACGAATGTTTTCAGAATCAGTTTTAACAGCTAGACTTTCTATACAGAAACTTTAGGGTTGTTTTCGGACACGCATCATACTTATTATTCTTATTAGCGTGCCATATAAATACATGGCCGCCGCTTACAATTACGTCCAGGTGATATATATGTGTGTGTGTGTTGTGTAAAGGAACCAGTAATAATGAGATAAAATCAGACGTGAAATTTCCTATTCTCTTTTTACTGCCAAAATGATTGCTGCCAGTAGGTTTTTACTTTAAAATATACAGAATTAAGTGCAGTGGTATTTTCAAAAAGTGCCAAGTTAACGACTTTGCCTACTAAACCAGCAGCCACGGATTTTAAATGAGGAATCAATGTTAAATAAATTATTTCTCAGTGCATCAATTACAGAGATACTGTTTCGAACAAGAGAAAATATTCGACGCTACTTTATCAGAAAATACTGCCACGTTAAAAAATTAAATAATATATTTTTTTGTAAAATGTAAATAATTAACGTAAAAATTAGCATGATTTACTAGCGTGTCTTAATCGATGTCACGTAGAATAGTTTTTTTTTAGAGTTATCTTTAAAATTATTCTACTGAGGAGCTTTTTATTAAACATCGATTGCCCATTTAAAGAGTGTTGCTGCAGGCTCGGTGGTCATTAACAGCGAACAAGAAGTATTGTGGAAGGGCGTCAGAGAACACCGACACAAGATGTTCAAGTCCTCCAGCTGAGATCGGGCGTAAGGCGGCGTGGGCCGCGGCTCCCACGCTCGGAGCGACGTGAATAATCACGGCCGGCCTTGTGACGGCGCTCGTTATGCCGGCTGACCTCTGGCGGCAGGTCTGCGAACGTCGCCTCGCCTCTGGCGCGCTATTTGCAGCACTTCGTCCCCGGCCCTCGCACCACACCCCTACAAATCTTTCGCGAATTTACGAATACGTTCTGTAAGAAACAGCAAGTGTTAAAAGTCCCCCCCCCCCTTCCCAAATAAATCCACTGGTGGCGTTCCTATATTTTCTCATGTAACAGTAAAATGAGTTGGGGTGTAGTTGAGTTGAGAGATTTGGGCGGCTCTTAACGAGGTCTTGAGAGCCGATGAGGGTGAGGCGAGGTGAGAATGAAGCAGCGCCGGGATGTAAGGGCGGGGGAAACGGGAGATCCTCGAGAAAACCCGCCGATCAGCGGCATCGTCCGGCAAGATTCCAACTTGCGAAAATCCGGAGTGACCCAGCCGGGGATTGAACCAGGTTCGCCTTATTGGAAGGAAAGCAGTCTAACCATTCAACCACCGCGGCCTCTTAAATAAGTTGGGAAGTTCACAGATTTTTATAGTACAGACGCTAAACATTCCTGTACTTGCAGCCTGTTATGTGGTATCACTTACATTGAATAAAACTTCCATTACAGTTTGGGAATTTAAATAGAAATTCTTCTTACAGTGCACATTAGTATAGTCTACTCGCAGTTTCTTCACACTTTTTGAATCAAACGTTTTAAAAATCACCCCTTGTATGGCGTGTTTGGTTGTTTCCTAAATATGCCATGTACCACAAGCGTTTTATAAGTGTGCTAACTTAAAAAGTACCTTAGTTTTTGTTAAATGGAACTTTTATTTATATTTCATGTATAAATTATAATATTGCATTTATACTTAGCATGAATAAAAACAGTGAAAATACATGCATGTTGGTAATGCCTAGTAATAACTAGCCCTTGTGCAAAAATATGATTGCACTAAGTGCGCATGAATGCGGTGCGTTGTCCACTCGGTGTAATTTTCTAGACTCTGTTAGGCTTTGTTAGCATGTGGCGGAGGAATATCCAGGAAGTAGAACTTTAGCAGGGCTTCAGAAAAGTTGGAAGTAACAGACGAGACGGCGTGGCTGTTCCTCTGATGTGGGCGAGCCCGTTCTCAGAATGGCCGCGCGAGGCTCAGGAAGTGGGCCTTGCTTCTCACTGGCTACTGCGTGGCACGGGAGGTTCCCAAACGGCTGGGATGTTGGCGGGCAAGTGGGTGACCACGCGCTGGTTGGCGACATGTTGTTGGCCAGCGTGACGCCGTTTTGCCGGCGCGTGCGGCTGCAGTTCGCGGAATAAACAGCTGTTTCAGCATCTCCGTGTACTTACGAACTGTCCGCGAAGGGTGGCCAAGGGTCAGGCTGAATAGCTCGACGAAGACGTCATGAGGCCGCGGTGGCCGAGTGGCTAGCGGGTGAGAGATTTGGGCATAGCTTTTAGGGTTGTTAGTTCATTAATTTTAAGACAGCTACTATGGCATATTTATCGATTTTGTAGCTTATATCCCTAACATTTTTAACTGCTGTACACGGCAGTCACCAACATTCAAATATCTTGAAAATAAATCAAACTCATTAAAATATATTTAGTAGTTCAAATTAATTTTTTGATTTCGTGTTTCAGAGAATCCCACAATACGAGTCCATTTCATAGTTCTGAACAATGTTGGGTAAATTACATTTTAAAAATAACTTTAGTTAAGTTACGTTACTTTAGAAAGTAAAGTATCTTTAACTACTTTTCTTTACTTCCGGATAAAATGTAACTGCGCGTTAAATTTAAAGTAACTTTCTGAACTCCGTTACTCAGTACGTGTCTTTTATATGTGTAGGTCTCCATTAGCTCAGGACACTTTTGAAAATACAAAAATTAATAAAACATATATTTGATAAAGTATGCTGTAAATAACATTAGTATACGAATAAAACTAACAGGTATACCAACAAGAAACATGGAATATGTACAACACTATACTAATTTCGTAGTCAATACGAATTAAAATCACTGAGTGAAGTGTGGTGTTGACAGATACGTATGGAAATTATAGCACGGCCTTGATATTTTGCAGATTTCTAAAATATGTTATTAGTTTTAACTGTAAATACATCTAGAGCCTTCTATTATAATAACAGCTAAAATATTTGCGAAAGTTCGTGTACAAAATAAAAGAAAACACGTTGGGCGTGACTAAGTAGGCCTAATTAAAAAGATACCAGATTTTCAAAACTTCGGCCACAGAGTACTTATGTATACAAATGTGGAACAGCCGCTTATTCTGCGAACCCCAGCCACACGCACTACCAAAATGACGTCACTGACCAGCAACATGTCGGAACTCCGTTCCCTAATCAGCGCCTGGTAACTAA
Organism: Clitarchus hookeri; assembly: GCA_002778355.1. Taxonomy (NCBI): domain Eukaryota; kingdom Metazoa; phylum Arthropoda; class Insecta; order Phasmatodea; family Phasmatidae; genus Clitarchus; species Clitarchus hookeri. The sequence goes on along the minus strand of NQII01000135.1, from coordinate 677,068 downwards.
CTTGCCAGCCAGCAGTCCAGCCATTAGCGAACATTTAGTAGCACTAAGTAGCAAATCAGAAACGAGGCTAGTTTCTAGATAGTCGCACAACCAATCAGCGAATGGGTACGCCCATATCAAAGAAGCCGCCACGTCATTTCATCTGTGTATTTTTCTACTCTGTGCTTCGACTAGTTCGAGTTGTACAATTCGTAATTTAGTAATTGGTGATTTAGTATATTTCTGTTCGGATTCTCGCAATAGTCATTTGTAAAAAAAACGTATTAAATGCATATATGTACATACGTATATATAAATATAATAAAGGGACTCTAATTCTTAGAAATAAACGTCATCTAATTACATAATTGGTGAAATAGTATATAAATGTTCCTATATTCCAAATTAAATTTAGGTAGAATACTNATTCTTAGAAATAAACGTCATCTAATTACATAATTGGTGAAATAGTATATAAATGTTCCTATATTCCAAATTAAATTAAGGTAAAAAAAAAATTATGATTTAAGGAATTTACTAATAAATGTACATAACCATTTGGTTGAATAAATTATGCCAGTACGAATGCCTTATTGTTATTGTGTGCATATGATCCAAACACACCCTCGCAAATTATGGGAATTTTCTTACATTTAGGTGTTTCCTCGAGTTAGAAGACGTTCATGATGAAGATGAATATTTGATAAAGTATAATAAACATTTACCTTTAACGTTTGCAACATCGTCATGCCAAATACTAAGAAATAAATAATCTTAACGTTTACGAAAAGACAGACAATTCTCTTCACTGTCCGTGTCCATTTTAGCGTTTCGGATGCAGTGGTTATTAGGCATGGTTCACAGGAAATTAAAAATTAAAATGAAGCGGGCAGGGCAGATGTCAGCGTACTAAACGGTACTAATTCTGGAAATGTGGACCGACGTCAAGCGAGCATTCCCTGCTTCGAACTCGTGACTCTTGAAGTTTTCCCCTTACTTCAGCTATTCTCGTCGCACATGAGATGAAACTACAGTATTGTGAAGCGAAAAGTAACACAAAAGTAACTATTATTATTCTCGCCGCCGCGCCAATAAGTTAGTAACTTAGTTAAGTAACAATTTACATTGTAAAGAAAATGTAACCAGTTACCCCAAAAAGTTAATTTAAAGTAACTCGTTACTTTCGTTAAGTTACTACCCAGCACTAGTTCTGAACCGCTGAGGTCTTCAGCGCCGATGGCGGAACGAGGTGCAGATGGAGCTACAGCGAAGGAGGAATGCAACAGTCGGGGGAAACGGGAACACCCCCGAGAAAGCCTACCAAAGGCAACGTCCGCCACGTTTTCCTCAGGAAATCCTGGAAGACCCGTCGGGAGTTGAACCCGGCTCGTCGTGGTGGGAGGTGTGCAGTCTTTACTGCTACACCGCCGTGGGCCCGGGTGGCTAGCTCACCGGCATTCCATTAAGTTGATCCGGGTTTGACACCAGGCCGGATCAAGCCCTGCGGGGTCAAAACAGGATTTTAGCCTGAGGGAAACGTGGCGGACGTTGCTTGCGGGTCCATTTTGAAGACCGTCACTCAGTGGGTGTAACTCCCGCCCTACGACGCACCTTCCACAAGCTAGATGGGGTAAACCGGTTTACAAAGACGTGCTAACCAGCAAATATAATTTTATACGAAGCATGTAATTATGTAACTGATACAACATTACGTGACACACATGAAACTTTTATTCCTGAAGGGCATCATTAATTCTGATTTTTAATAACACGTCTGTTGAGCTGTTTACTTTGTGAGGATAATGTCAAAATGACCAGTTCTTTCTTTCTCATGACTAACTCGTTAATTAGTTTAGTAAATTGGTTTCACGATTTTTTGTATACTTAGTATTTTCGTTGGAGAGTTATGAAAATTAGGAGATAAGGCCGATATGAAATAAATCTGGTTATGCCACTTCAAAAGTCCATATTTCCTTATAAAAAAACCTGTTCGTATTTGTGTTTACACTTCAATCAAATTGTAGTACTAAAAGCACTCCATTGTCACGGGATGCTTATACTTGTGAGTTTACGACAGAGCGAAGGTTCACCGTAGTCATTTTGAATGGCCATGCGAGTGTAGTAAGGGGAAAAACTATGACGGAGTCTCGAGCAAACGTCTGCCTTATTGATCGAGGCCTGTCTTCTCTCACACCAAGCGAAGTGGTGCAGTGGTAAACCTTCCGACTCGCATTCAGAAGACCTGAGTTCGAATCACAGTCCGGCCATCATGATTTCGATTTTCCATGGTTTCACGAAATCAATTCAGGTGAATACTGGGGTGATTCCCCATTACAGGCAATGGCCGATTCCTTCCCCGCTCCTGTTTCTATAAGCAACTTGCTCTCTCTTTCTCTCTCTCTTTCTCTCTCTCTCTCTCTATCTCTCTCTAATGACTTCGCTGTCGACGAGAAGTTATGCCCTACCTCTACCTGCCTCCTTCTTGGCACAATCGGAATGCAGGTTTCCTTTTCATAATCTATAGAAGGGACAACGTTGGCTTTATATAATTGGCCCCTTATGACATATTTATGTTATTATTTTTGTTATTCCGTTAACATTGATCAGACGATACGTTACAGGAGCGGATCTAGACTTTCGATTGTTAATGGTTAGGGTGGGGGAGGGGGGTAATTTTCCCATTGTGGAGGTTCAGATCTAGACTTTCGATTCGTGCATATGAAAGGGGCACTGTCTAATAATAATTTTAGGAAACAATACTAAATTAATAAGCAATTCTTATATAATTCCACTTCAGCTTTAAAACAATATCGGGACAGTTTCATGTCAATGTGGGTTTTTTTAATGTCCCCTGTGAACCCCCCCTCTCCCCCTTCAGGATCCACCCGAGAACTATCGTTTGATCATTTCAGTTGATTATAACTCAAGTAGTATTACTCTTTTAAGTTTTGCGATTTTCTTTTTTTCTGGCGCTAAGAGGAAGGGAAAGGGAAGGCAGAAATAGGATAGTTCTGCGCGTGCATGAGATCGATTATTTCGACATCTTTAGAGTTGTGATCATCCAAACCGTAAGAGCTAATAAAGTCAATTTAGCTGTTGACGTTTTGAAAATAAATATTTTCAGGAATCACATTTAAACAACGATGCAGTTCTGCTGCCAGATACAGCTGTGAATCATCACAGCAGGAGTTTAGTTTACCGCAGATTTTTTTCCCCCCTTTAGAACGTACTCGAAACTCCGACATTCAGTACTCTTCGTGTGGTAAGGAAAAGGCAGGTGTCAAGGAAGAAGGAACACTATAGTAACAGGTGCTAATAATCAAACTGTTATGAGAAAGTGACGATTTGTGCAAAGTCATCTTCGTGATATTTCTGAAAACACCTGGCTGTTGAAAAGTACTGTGCATGACTAATGGGAGCAACTCTGGACGTGAGAAATATGGGGTTGTGATGGGGAAGGCCAATTGCAGGAAAACCCAGGGTGGTAGAAAGTTGTTAACTCTTAGCAAGAGGTACGTGATGGCATGTGAAACATCGGTACCGTTTTTAAAGCTTGGTGCTATCAAGTTAAAGCATATTCCTTCTAGGGACGTTTTTATCAGTCAGGAACAGTTCGATGGTAGCTTCCACGTGTTACGCGACAATCATATATGTAATAAGGTCGAAGTGAAAATAAAATATCGTGTTAATCATCGTATTGCATGTATACATTGAAAATCAACACAGAAAAGACAACAGAACAGTTCTGTAATCGGGCTTCAGGGTAGCAGCAAACAAATATCGGTACCAGTAACAGAGTTTTCCGTAAGTTTGTTACAGTTCTATTTCTTGCTGGAACAACCGAAATATTGCCGAAGTCGTTCTACAGAAGGAACTATCTATGCTGCAGCAAGGACAGGTTGTTGTGTTCTAGGAACTAGTACAATTGCAACTATAATCACAGACAGGGCCAGAACAGACAGTTATGTTGCTATCACTATATCTGTTAACAATATTTCGACTGTAGGTACTAAATATGTTCAAATTCACAAATTTACTCGCTCGTTTCTGTGGTACTAAACGGGACTCATTCATATGAGCCTAACTCGTGCGCAACGCCGGCCCGAACATCCGAGGCTGATGGTTGTCCACGGCGCGCTTGCACGGATTGGACAGAGTGAGACTCGGTATGTTCGAACTCACTCGTTCACCCAGACGACCATTCTTCCGCCTGCTGGCGCGACGTTGCCACGACACACTCACTCACAAATCCACGCGGAGTTCGCGAAACAACGTTCCTACACGTACAGACACACAAAAGGATTTACAGGTCTTGTATTTATTTACCTTATTATAGGTTACATAAATACATTGTTAGGTGGTAACAGTGAACGTTACACATAGTATATATAAGTAAATTAACATTTCATATATATGTATATATATCCTTTGAGGCAGATGGAACTAGCGAACAAAATCAATTTAAATCACATATGCAGTACTGTTTATGTATGGAGTTTCATAATGCCTGTTACATTGGAAACGGTAGACCTCGCAACACGCCTGGTGCGGTAACATGTCCGTAAGTTGTCCCTACACTAATAAGTTCCTGTGTAAGTTCCATAAAACCGTCACCGTCAAAAGAGGCAAATGGTCGTTGGTCTTTCCCACACATCATGACACATCTCTCCGTTACGCTGCACTTCACAGAAACAGGTACACGAGCAGAGGCATCACCTGCTGCGTTTTATTCACGGCAAAAGTGGCACCTTAAAAGTGTTGTCTCATAACCCTCTTANTAAGTTCCATAAAACCGTCACCGTCAAAAGAGGCAAATGGTCGTTGGTCTTTCCCACACATCATGACACATCTCTCCTTTATGCTGCACTTCACAGAAACAGGTACACGAGCAGAGGCATCACCTGCTGCGTTTTATTCACGGCAAAAGTGGCACCTTAAAAGTGTTGTCTCATAACCCTCTTAGAATCGACGCACAGCCTTACAATCGCGACACTGAACGAAACCAATGAGGTGTTTCTACGTAGCATCTCCAATTAATGCAAATTTATCCCATACGTCACTTCGTCCCCTTTTTCTGGTCGCGTCTACTTCATACTTTCCTTCCGTTATCTTCCTGGAAACGTCTTCACTACTCGGAAGCCATTGCGTACGGTCACGTTAAAACGTAAGAAACTATCCACTTACGACTTTAGTGAATACAAAATACTCACGTGTATTTACTGTGCAGTCGTGGTGTTGACGTACTACAACACCGCCGCAGTCAGGGGGAGCGTGAGAAAGCGGGCGAACTGGACAGCCCGCTCGTTCGCTGCTCATAGTACTTCGGGCGGTCCGCGTTTTCGAGTACTCGAATGACCTAATGCGGTTTGAGCGACCAAAGTGCATTTTATGAGCGAATTTTACCGTACCATTTAGAGTGCTCGAACTCGCTTAATATTACCGCCCATCCATGTCCACATCACGGAATGGTATAAATTAGGTGATCAAACTCGCTCAATGCACATCTCTAGTACGTACCAACAACACACTTGATTAATGTCCCTATACTAACAGTCTAAATGGGCTATGACTACAAAAAGTTAGTTTTTACAACCGTATTATATTATGTGTGTATTTGTTCCCATATTTATGGTACTTAACGGTGTCTGTATATTTGCGAAATGGCTACTACAATTTCTACAGAAAACCATTAAGGTAGTAACATGACCCAATCATTAAGTTTCGTGCAATTTTCTCACAAGAACCCTAGTGAAATTACTCCACAATAAAGGTTTCTTGGAAACGACTAAGTCAGCAATGCGGCCGACCTCAGGCAGCAACAAGGTCGGCGATGCTGTGTTCTTTTTATCTTCCCTCGCCAGCTAGGATGTTGTCCAGTACAAGGCGTCTGTGGGGTCACTCGCCTCCCATAAAACGAGAGACCAGGAGTGATGCGTGGCTCATTTTGCCTCCCGAGTCCATAAAATGCAGCAGCTTGCATCTGCTGTGGATTGAACATGCTACTTTACAATGCGATGCTAATCACGCGACTGCGGGCAGCACTGTAGTTTTTTTTTGTAAAAAAATTGTTACTGAGAAACCCTTTGCACATTTACAGAAAGTTGTAAAAATACGTTAATATTCTTTTAAAAATATATTTATGATAACGTTATGATAACTGTATTTTTTAATACCTCTAGAAAAATATTTGTAATGACCAGGAATAATTTTAAGTTCTAAAGTCATTATGTGATAATTTTTTCACTTAAAACAAGTGGATGTATTTACGAATGACATACTATTTAATAATAATCATTTAATTGTATTTCCCTAGCCCAGTTATTGTAACTAACCGATTAGGCTGTAATGATAATTTGTTGGTTTGCAGTGCCAGTAGATGCCATTCCGACGCAAAGTTCATAAAATCACATATCCTACAATAATTGTATCTTATAATTATTATAAGATTTCAACTGTGCAACTATCCAATGCAGCTGCGTGCTAAATGTATTTCCGAAGTGCTAATTGCTAAAATCACTAACCACAAATCTTCCCAGGAGATGAGATTATTACAAGTAGACCACTAAAAGAAGGCCATAGCGTGTTTGATGAAGTGGTGCCTTGATGAAGTGCTTACGCTGTAACTTAAAGGTTGCTGGTTCGAGTACCAGTACTAACGAATTATTTCTTTCTTTTTTTGCAGATACAATTAGGAAAATTTATTCTCCTACATTATTATTTCATTAAAGTTGTTTTCGAAATCATTGTACAAATAATTTTCTAAGTCGAAATGACTGCTTTTTTATTTCATTACAGCTGTTTTCGAAATCACTGTACAAATTATTTTGTTTCCATTTCTCGGTAATGTATGTTGTAATGCAAGCATTAATTTTCGATATTGCAAATACATGTATTGCAATTTCTACAAAAAAACTTTTTGCAAAATAAAAAAATACCCTCCAAATCAAAAGTTCCAACGAAAACAGAAACTTATTTTGCGTTTTTGAGTTGTAGAAGCGTCGTAGCGTTAAGGTCGACACTGCCATGGCCAGTATATGCATCATCAACTCTATCTACAAGGGACGGAACAAGTGTGCAGTTTGGTCGACAACGTGCCGCTAAGGGTCTTTCACGTATCAATCATCTTAGACATTAACAATAAAGATGTGCTGCACGTTTCTACACTACTAGAATCTTCCCTCCTAAAAAAACTACGAAAACATCCGTTTATGCCATTTCCACGCCTAATAAAATACAATTGTCTACAATCTAGTAAATTACATTTATACACGAATACGAGCCGTTTCTTAAACGCTATTCATTAAGAGTCGTTAAAAATATTTAACATTTTATAAAAAGTTTTTACTGGAAATAACTTTACATTCTTTGCCGAAGTATCATTGTGTATTTAACTAATTAATCCGCGAGAAAAGAGGATTACAAACGAACTATATGTTTAGGAGAAAACTTGAATCTTTAACAACACACTGCTTATCTCCATATCACTAAGTATTTGCGCCTATTCTATCTGTGATAGAATGGACAAAATTAGCAATACTTTTTTTTCAGGTGAACAAAGACGAGAATAAGTATTACCCGTCTCCTAATTTGCAAATTACAGCTTCTTTCGCATGTGATTGGGAACTGTAACATTTGCGCCATTTTAAATGCGTTCTTTATCACTCAGTATTTCGAATGGCCAACATGTCATGTCTACAATTTTTTCATGGCAATAATTAAGAAAAAACTATTAATGCGGTACGTTTTTAACCAGTTGCACTGAAGCGTTCTAACTGTACAAAAGTTTTTTTTTACGCGTACCCGTCATAAGACAAGAATGTCGAGCTGTTCTTACACAGCAGAAAAAGTTATCCTCTGTAAGAAATCTAACCCGGGAACTTTCCACTTCCAGACGAGAGAAGACTTTTAACAAACCCGTCGCGCTGTGCGTAGGCTCATTAGCGAAGGAACGCGCATAAAAATGCCGTCAATACGGACGCCACTTTTAATTAATTCGGTCACAATATTCCCACTCGTTAAAAAAAAAAAAATCATTATTGTAGTCGAGAGAGAACATCGTATTCATCAGTATTTTAGTGCCAGTTTGCCACTCGGAGAATATTTTCGCCGGGTTGGCCCGCTGTAGAGCGTGCGGCCTTTTAAGAACCGTGACGATATGCCACGTGATAATGGAGTAAGGTNAGCTTTAAACGGCGGTAACAGCATGCCTGCTTCAAAAGACGCGCCGGGAATCTTCGTGGAAGATCGTGTTTTTTCGCGCCTTTCCGAGAACCGACATCTCGGTTGACGCGCGTATAAGGCCGGCTCGGTCCCGCGCGGCGGAGTCTGGGAGAAGTCAAGTCCCCAGTTGCGTCTCCGCCGATGGATTCCAAAACTGTGTGTGTGTGTGTGTGTGTGTGTGTATGTGTGTGAGGTGGATGGAGAGAACGACGGGCACACAAAAAGCGCAAAGCGTCAAGTCTTCCACCCCCTCCTCCCACACCCGCACACCCCCCTCACCCAAAGTCCCTTACCCTACCCGCCTTTCACAGACGGGCCGCTGAGGTCCCGAATATAGCGTGGAAGTGAAATGTGACGCTGTCTGGCGGGGCAGCAGACAAGCGAGCAGCGACTTGTACATAAATACTGGGTGTCGGAGTCCGAATTCTTGTGTCCCTTTGTCTACCTGCCGTGGTCGCCTGCATACCTGCCCGGTGGGCCGGCGAGGGATCCCCCCACAGCTGCCTCGGCGGCAAGATACTTGCCCGGCGCTGCGAGATGAATGTACACATTTCGACGCCGTGACCATATCGGCATCGATGCGATATATCGTTCCCACATGTACTTTTACATATCAGTGACAATATTACGCTGATTCTCAGCAAATTTCGATATCAGAAATATCCAAACAAGCAACTGTATGTGACAAGTTAATACGTTTGTATAGCCGAAGAAATGTGATGAATTAATTTTCCTATTAAAAGTCGTCTGGTTGTGAATAACTTTCGACGATTAATTTTCCCTCTGCTGGATATACCTATAAGCAGTCTGTAACGTGTGCTTGAACACTGGCATCAGTGTCACATAGAGTTTATTATACGCTATGTGAAGGCATCTGCAGTGTGACGTCACAGGTCTTCAAACTTGTGGTTATATTTTTTTTTTTTTTTGTTGTTGTTTCAAACATAAGTGAATGTTTGAGTAGAAATCCAGGAAAGTAGATTATGGGAGCTGACCAGGAAAACATTTGTTAGTTTATATTTGTACAACATACATGTAGACATTCTCTGTATCTATTTTTACTTCAGAAAATTTTTATTTTAGATCATATTGTTTTTTTAATGACATGTCAACGTCAAAATTTTACTGGTTTTGTATTGCACAAATAAAATAAACCGAACTATTTGCAAACAATTTAACAATGCTAACTAAAAGGTCTTGTCCTTAATTCATTTTGATTTGTAAGGTATGCTTAGCAAACGTTATTTTACGAAAATTCGTGGGCAGCCACAAATAAAAGTATGCAAGAATTTCCTTATTTTCAAAAAGTTTTGGAAATTGCAAAAACATTTTCTTTGTACGAACAGTACGATGGTAGTATCCACATGTTACGCAACAGTCATATATGAAACGTCATTCCTGGACTCTATGTAAGAATAAGCCATGGGACTCAGAAGCAGCCGTTTCTTAAATAGAATGTCATCGCGCGATTAACAGGCATCTTGGCCTCTTGGCATTTTCTTTCAGTGCGAATTATCTTATTTCTGTACTAGTAAGTTTACATTATTAATACAGTTATAAAACTGGAAAATGGTGATTTTGACATTTTAGCGAGGAAAGAATAATCAATTTCCAAAGGGTTCCTTGTCCATGTGCATTAATTGTCGGGAAACAGCGAAAAATGCATATGGAGTGCATTTCTTAATGTGGCTGTATGACTGTTGGTATGGATGTTACTGTTGGTCACGAACATAGTCTGTATAAATTAAAGCCTTTTTAAACTAACCATTCCTCTTATATTGAAATAAATTGTATTTAATGTTTGTGGAAAAGGGCTACTTTGGAAACGGGATGAATTTTAAACCTCTGTTTAAATGGCCTTCGCGCTGTTTTGGACCTGTAAACTATTTGTCATTCCATAGCAACGGCTAGGAAGGAACCAACAGGACCATCATTGGAAATTGTCTTATTTGTGGGCAAGGGACGCTTTGGAAACAGGCTACTCAAATATAAAATAACAATTTTTTTTTCGTAGCCAGTGCCCTTAAGCAGAGCGATAAATATGAGTTATGAAGGTGCTGCTTACCGTCTCGTCGACAGCGCTGTTATTAAGGCACGGACAAGTAACGCGGACAATTTCAGAAACGAAAGTAGTACAGCAACAGCCTGTAGTAAGGAACCATCCCGGCATTCACCTGGAGTAATTTCCGTAAACCATAGGAAACCGAAAACCGGAATTGAACCCAGATCCTCCCGAATTCCGAGTCCAGGGTATGAAATCCAGGAAAATCTGCAACGGTTTTTCTAGCCTTCCGCCTACCTGGAAGTTGAACGTCGTGTTAGCGTGTTTAGGACACGCCTCCCCCCCCCCTCCTCCCACACACAACACACACACACACACACACACACACACACACAAATCCGTCTTTTCGTTATCTCGTTTCTAAAAACGTACAAAGTGAAGAAAAGCTGATGTATGATCGACAAATAGACTGAATGTTGCTGCAGACTAGTCACTTTTTGAAATGCCGTCATTGCAGAATAGTTCGGTGCACCCTTGGACTAAAGATGAGGTAGGCCGCTTATCTTCGTCTTCTGCACATGTACCCAACATTGGCCTACCCCAAAGGAACACAACTGCCAAATTCACATGGTTAACAGTGATGAAAGTGTTTCTTTATATCTTAATTTTTAAATGACAAGCACTATTAAATTAATAAAATACTTTTACACATTAGAATTCAATCAAACAGCATTACAAATTGGTTGGAGGAAGTAATACATACATCACAAGGTATTTGTTTACAGATCAGTTTTCTAACCTAAAATTCAAGCCAAGCCGTTTTCGTTAGGCGTGTTGGAAGAAAAGCAGTTCAATGCTATGATACGGAGATTGATTGTGCGCAGTCAGCAAGATCGGTCCACCTCCCCTTTAGTGTATGGGTGCACCGCGTGAAGGAATGATACAGCAACGCATACGCGGTCCAGCGTCGTTATTGGTGTTTACTGATCCCATGCCTCTGACAACTATCTGGGTAAGCGGGCCCCAAAGAGGATTGATCTCAAGCAGAATATTTCTACTCGGGCTCGGCGGCGGCCAGTGAATGGCTGGGTGATCTCCTGCGAACCTCATTAAGGACAGCAACACTACAGTAGCTGTCGGTTTCTCTCTCAGCCACTATTGCATCATGTTGCTCTCGCATTCTATGCACCTTTTAGTACTCCCCTGTTAGATGTGCAGTGCCTTTGTAATAACAGTTTCTCTTAAAATTTTCAGTGACGGCGACGTAGGATGAAACAACTAAGATGTATAATTAATAACATAAAAAAATATCAAACCGGAATTTGCAAAAAAAAAAAAAAAAAGAGTTGTCGAATATGTTAAAAAGCAGTTTATTTTTATTACACACTGGAGAGCAATAAAAACTGGTATAGGCGTGCCTATGCAAACAACAGAGGTATGGAACCAATCAGAGTAACGCGATGCGGTCGGCAGCGCCTATATAAGACAACAAGCGTCTGGCAAAGTTGCTAGATCGGTTACAGCTGCTACAACGGCAGGTTATCAAGATTTAAGTGAGTTTGAACGTGGTGATATAGTCGGCGCACGAGAAATGGGACATAGCATCTCCGAGGTAGCGATAAAATTTGGATTTTCGCGTACGACCATTTCACGAGTGTACCATTAATATCGGGAATTCAGTAAAACATCAAATCTTCGACATCGCTGCGGCCGGAAAAAGATCGTGAACGAAAGGGACAAACGACGACTGACGAGAATCATTAAACGTGACAGACGTGCAACCCTTTCTCAAATTGGCGCAGATTTCAATGCCTCCTGCATACCTTCAGACATTAGTCGAGTCCATTCCACGTCGTCTTGCGGCACTTCTGCGTGCTCGCGGGGGCCCTACACGATATTAGGCAGGTGTACCAGTTTTTTTGGCTCTTCAGTGTAAATCAATATAATTTTATACGTAAACATTTCACGATTCTTTTCATTATAATCGTCAACTAAAACATTTTCTATTTATTGGCAGCTATACAATATTTGTGTACGAAGTATTATCATTTCGCATATTACAAGTGTATACTGCGTACAGTTTTAGCAGATATAATAAATCCTCTTAAACCGGCACTACACCACACCGTTACTGTAGCAGAGGAGAGGAAATAACAAATCATTTCGTGTCCATATTTTGATTAAACTCTAACACATAGGCAGTCCGAAATTAACTTGAGTGCAGTTGCACTGTAATAAATTATGTAGGCCCTATTTAATACATCCTAGGATTAGGTAATTTTTTATGCTGAAGTTTCTGAGTACCACTTAAGTACGAAAATTACACTTTACCAAGGAATTAAAAAACTCTGTGCAATGAATATTTACGTAATTCAGTAATACATAAGGAGTAAATTATTGAAATAATTTATTTATTTAGCATAACCAAACATGTGCTTTGTACACAGTCTTATATAGTTCTAAAGCTAAACAAAGACAAAACCCATTGCATTGATTAAAAAAAGGCCTTTTCTGTATGGCCTTTAAAATTACTTACATAACATATCTCAAATCATATTAACGACAAACCAATAAACTGGAAATGTAAACAACTGAAAACAGTAGACTGAACTGGCATTGCCATTTAGGCAAATGGAGTCTCAAACGAAATTTCTCTTTTTTTTNACAACTGAAAACAGTAGACTGAACTGGCATTGCCATTTAGGCAAATGGAGTCTCAAACGAAATTTCTCTTTTTTTTAGTAAGTTATAAACCTCAATTATACATTACACACAACAAATGAAAAATAAATTAGTCACCCTATGGGTATTTTAACACTGAAACAAAAACGCACGAGGAGCGCACGCAAATGCAATGAGCAAGTCCCAACGAGAACTCGCTCGTGGGTTGAAATNTGAAACAAAAACGCACGAGGAGCGCACGCAAATGCAATGAGCAAGTCCCAACGAGAACTCGCTCGTGGGTTGAAATATACACGCTTTATTTGCATATTGCTATTACTTCACATATTTTTCACGTTGTGTTTACTATCTTATTATGATCGTTTGAGTAATGATAATAGAAATACAGGCGAACCACATAACAAATTTTCAAGAAATATTCTTCATGACGTCTACACCGAGAATAAGGTTTTGTTGAATCAAACAAAGTTTGTTTGGCGCAAACAATGAAATATTTTGTTGTTGAAACCAAATTATTTTCTGGTTCTTAGTTGGTTACCCCGACCAAAGATTTGGCTGATGCAAATAAAGATTTGCTTGGCTCAGCGTAAATTTAACAGTTTCGGTTTATATATATATATATATAAAAGAGACGGAAGCCCGAGCGAAAATCGAACCGAGATTATCTGAGCGCGAACGCTGCGCCTCGGCAACCTCAGTCGAAGTGACTACTGGTGAAGTCCGGATGTTTCTTAAATACATATATTCAAATACTGGACAACGTATGCAAATAAATATTTCAATTTTCAGTTTCTCATTAAACTTGTTTTATTAGGATGTTTATACCATTATCAAGCATTGATAAATGTACTAACCAACATTGTTACTATCCTAGCTGTCACAAGACATATAAACAAACTCTCGAGTTGTATTTTCGAACGAAGGTAATATAAATGAGTGGCCAAACAAATATACACAGTCGATTAAACAAAATATATTGTTGACAGCAAAATTTCTTTTGTTTACGCAAACATGTATTTGGTTAGATGACAAAATTTATTATGTCGCTTTTCACGTTTTGTATACTTAACAAAATATTTTCTTGGGGCAACTAAATATTATTTTGACCCTACACAAACAAATATTTTGTAGGCAGTTATCTTAGTGTAATAACATTAGCAATTATTATGAGTTGTAGTCTAACATATTAATTTGTTTCATTTTGAGATTTGCATAGGGAAAAAAATATGAATTTAAAATTCGTATAAATTTTTTCAATATTTTTTTTTTTAAGTTATTTTCCTTCCATAGTTATACTTTCCTTTTCAGGCTATTGTTTCATATTACAACGAAAAAGGACGTAATCAGCTAAACACATAGAAAACAATTCATGAACTTGAAATCCCTTAAANTTTTCAGGCTATTGTTTCATATTACAACGAAAAAGGACGTAATCAGCTAAACACATAGAAAACAATTCATGAACTTGAAATCCCTTAAATCACATAAATAGAGCACAATGTCACGATATCTGCCAAATGACACGCTTGTTTAGCCATACGGGCTTATAAATGCACCTGTCATCCCCGCGGAAACCTCTTGCCTGATTGCCCACAGTTACAGCAGCGAGGGGAACAGTAACACGCGGCAATAAAAATACATTCCTTACGGCAAAACTCTTTTGTGAAACAAAATAACACACCTACGGCGTGTTCCAAGTGTTCACTGCTACTCACCTGTAGTTGATGTCTGTCGTAAAAACATTCGTTTAGTAAAGACTGTGATTATAAACAAAAAGTTGTGAGAATCAAACATTTTTTTTAAAAGCCGTCCTGGTGGCAATCAGCATGCATCTGAGCAAACGGGCGATGAGTATTTATTTAAAAACTACCCCTCCCCCCTTTTCGAACCATTCTTCACTCCCTGCTCCTTTTCTACCTCTTTTTCCGTTGTAAGAGTGTTATTTAAAAAAAAAAAATCCTCGGCCAAACAAAGCTATTTAATAATTCACATTACTCGTATTTATGCACAACAAATAATCGATGGGGCTTAGAGGAATGGTGAACGAAAGCCGTGTATTTATCTCATTTTTGTTATAGCGTGTTTTACAAGGATTTTTCGGAATTTTTGACACGAAAAGACATGAATAATAATCTTGAACACCTTACGTTGTGAGATTTTCTTTTTACTCTTGGAACACATATGGAAAATAAGAGAGTATAATATTTCTTACCTTATGTCAGTGCTCCGAGAGTAATAAAGGCAGTGAATATCTAATAATCTAACACTGTGTTCAAAATGATTATTTCGGTCTTGTCGCCCCAGAAATTTCGATAAACCCTCTGAAAAATAACTTATGACGAAAATCGTGTGAATATTCGTGCACCATTCCCCTTAACCAGGCAACTAAGAAGGGATACTGCCCGTCCTGCCCGTAATCACAGCGTTGTAATAACTGTTTACATTCGGACTATCATTACAATTGCATTAATTTACTCGCGTATGAGTCTCTGTGACTATATTAAAACGTCTATATCGATTATCCTTACGTTTTGTCTTGCAAACGAAGAACTGGGGCTAAATCACTTGATCATCCCCGCTTTCAAAAATAAAACACGTTCTGGATAAAATCCTACAGTAAGTTGGCTAGAGCCTTATTAAATAAACAATACCATTAATTTGAGTAAAATTTGAATATTTCATACCGCCATGATTTTTTATGCGACTACAGAAAATTAATTGGCCTAAATTTGTTAATTACGAAGGGTAGCGATCTATTACTCTTGACCTAACACAATGAACGTCTTTTGGAATTACAGACTGTTCAAGGTTGATTGAGCACTTCAGAAATCAACCTTTGCAAATGTCACTGCTCCCGCCTTAGTAAATTTTAACGATCATACTGACTGGCATGCGCCCAGTAAAGTTGGTTACGATGGAGGTAAAGTAGTTCCACGTCTTGGCGTTCAATTGCAATTGTTTGGTAAACTTTTGTGAATTCTGAAATAATTTATTTAGCTTTCCGTTTTTTTAATGCTTATAAATGTAAGAATAAGAAATTTTTTTTAATATTTACTCTTCTAATTATCTTACAGTTTCACTTGACCGACGCATAACAAAAACAGCATTGAAGTAAGTGGGGATATTACCAGTTGTGTAATGTGCCTGAAACGCTGGAACGGCGCTGTCTAGTAAGGAACCGGCCGAGCGAAAGGATAAGGTTTCACATGTTAAATCATTTTAGACGTACCTCAGCTACCTTTCGCGATATCGTTTTCAAACAAAAAAAAAACACTTGTGCTTTTTGAAGAGAACAACATTGCAACAAGAGAGTAAGTGTGACTGATTTAATAAGAGTTAGTGTTTTTTATGATTTCGGCAATTTCCAAGGTATCAAAAATTTTACAAAGAACATTTTGGAGAAATCTGGCCCGTGCGAAGATGGACAAAGTGTTTTTTGTTTGAAAACAATATCGCGAAGGTGTATTAGACATGCCTAAAATCATTTTAAATAAAATAACTTAATATATTTTCCTAATTAATTTACCACGTAAAAAAAAATGCGTACAGTTATTATTGACAAAATATAATTGCTTATCCCTACTATTAACACTCACTGCTATTTTTAACAGCGCCATCAATTTTGATGTTAATCTCAATCGTAATTAGTCGTAATGCTGTCTTTATACTAGCTACAGTAACCTTATATTCACTCATTAATTACAAATGTAAGATGCAAATGCCCACTGCTAAACATTCACATGATCCAAGTGTCCGTCACTCACGAGACAAGTCCTAGTTGTTAAAGTCCAGCCGCTCAGTCGCAGACTCTGCTCTCCCGATAGTAGCACACTGCACTCGCTGGTCACTGCGCCGTCGTCCTTAATCACCTACGTCGTCGCTCACATCGGCAAAGATGGCCATACAAGACTGCACGCCGCGACTTTTATACCATAGGTGACCTGTCCCAGAACCTTCTTCGCACCTCGATCATCACGCCGGCGAAGGCGATGACCACGATATTCGAGAAATGGCTCCCAACTCGTTAACTCCTCTGGCAGACGATAGTGACGTCAGCCTTGGTGGCGTTATCACAGTTCGTGTGCCACCCCCCCCCCCTTTTNCATAGAGAACTCTTGCAACTCAGTAACTTATACACTACTGAAATTACACAGGGCAATTCAAACTTGAAATCACTCAGACCGAAATTCAGCGGTGCTGTACCATTACCACCATGGAAGTTGACGTCGTCCTAGAACCTTTTTTTCTTCTCATTTCACAATTCTCGCAACCAGATGCCAGACAACAATGTATCACACCGGGATTCACAAATTAGGCGAACGTCGTATGCTTTAGCAATAATGACATCTCCGCTGATCCGTTAAAAAATAGTAATCATGTTCTTCCCATGGGCGGTGTCTTCAGAGAGAAAGATCTACCCCGGCTGGGCTCCCCTCCCAGGTTGTTCAACCACTGAATACACTGTGAAGTGTAAACGGAGCCCATTAAACCACCTGCACCGTGACACCTGAGTAACTCCACCGTACACTCCCCACAACAAGTCTGGGGAGAAGTGCTGCACACTGCCACTATCAACTCTCTACAAGGCCGGCCTACGAAAAGGCTGTTATATGCTTCGATGTATCGATTGTTATCATCATTAAAATTAAATAAAGATTTGTACACTATTTATGGTAATATCGATGTATTGGTGAGACAGTTTTATTGAAGTTATTGGCATTATTGATATTATTTGAGTGATCTATTCACACTGTCAAATTTTAGCTTTCATATACACACTTATTTCACAAAATTTTAAGAAGCTTGTTTGACGAAATACGGCCCACAAATTTTTCCATTTAAGTTCATGACATAATCTCAGTTACGATTGGAAATCTGTAAGATTGTAGAGCTTTTCCTTTGACTTACCTAGTCAGGTTTTTTTCTTCTTAAATATACTTTTTGTAGGTAAATAATGTTGCTGTGTTACTATGTAAGCTAGCACAAGAAAAAATGTTAAATATATATTTTTTATTAATTTCAAAGTACATATTTTTTATGTATTAGATATTTACTTGCGCGATAAAATTTAATGCTTCTGATTTTTTTTTTTTTTTTATGTTACCGTGCAATGAGCACTTTAAGAATATTCACGTCTAATACAGTTTTAATATAAATTATGTCCATAAAATCATTTAATTTCCAATTTCCCTATTTTGAAGTTTTGTTTGCGTGGGTAATCGTGGTTTTTGCTGTGCACGATTCTGGTGGATGAACCCGTAAAACATCATAGAAATTTTAAAAATAGCTCCTACCCAAAGTATTTAACGGAAACTAGAGTCATCGAATGGCTTTTTTTAAAACAGAAAAGTAGCGACTTCAGTAATGTTTCCGTGACATCAAAACCTTCCAAATTTATTTTACCATCTTTGTTTGAAGCGTTTTTACGGAAAAATATTTGACAGTTTGATAGGGCTTTAGCTATCTCTCTCTCTCTCTCTCTCTCTCTCTCTGAATTCTTTCTCGCTCTTATGCGAATGTTCAGTATTCTCAGTGCCTACTTATTACTTAATAATACAATTTTAACCACATTTTCGTTACCTTTAAAAAATCATATCCGTCGCTACGTTTGGAGATAAGCAAGTTTCCTACCTAGAGAAGTCATTCCTGAAATGAGCATTAATGGATGATAATAGTCATGTTTTTAGTTGCACATTGGGAATCGTTACAATTATGTTAAAGTGACACGAGCGGTAGAAAAAAAAAATCTTGCTCCATTTATATATATGTCACAACAGCACATGACATGCTCGCACGAACTTCGCAGAACTCACAAGCGAAAGGGGTTTTATAAGGGTGACAGCTGAACTCATTTCTGGAAAAGCGCTAACCGTCTTTCAGAACCACTATGTGCAGTATGTGTATCAAGTTTAGCACATTTCTCCTCGCCATATAACCATGACGTCAGTATTTGCAGAAATTTCGTATCATGCCGCGAATAAATAGATTGCATGGAGCGCTGCGCTTGAACTCTACCGACAATTCAAATTAAAACATTCTCGGAAACACAGACGATATCAACTGAATACATGCAAACGTGTGTCTGCTCTACATCAATGAGATTTATATCTAATGGGTTTAAGTTCATTTAGCAGTCAGTTCTAAAACCTACATTATTTATTTGGAGAAATAGCTATGTTGTTATGTTGTTCGTATTTCTAGTAATGGACTACGATGATTGTAAGCAAGTTTTGGCATGTTAGTAAAATACAGTCGCATTTCAACAAGACCTCTGTAACACTGTCGTAACTGTAATTTTGAATCTGTGCAAAGTGCATTCAATTGTAGAAAATATAAGTAGTTGTAACTGTAGATATGTGCACAGTTGTGTATTGCCCAGTACAAGTAAAGCGTGTTTATAACAGTTTGGCGGTTCATCAGCTAGGACATACGCACACTATAATATGATTATAATTTGCATTATTTAGGAGATGAAGCAAAGAGAAGTATGGGCGCAATTCACATGCGCATCAAAACTCAGAGAGCATTTACGTGCAATGTATTCATCTGGCGTTGTTCGTATACGGTTTTGCAGAGTATAACCATGCCATTTATTTCAGGTCATATTTCAATTGTATGGTTTAATAGCATCTTGGTGCAAATTGTTTTAGCGTGTATGAATTAAAGTATAGAAACACTTACATTTAATGAATTATTATAATATTGCTTTATTATAATATTTACAGCTTACATCTTTCCGTAAAGTTAAATCCACATTCGGCCAAATAGTAGCCCGACTTATATAACAAAAATACACGCAATCACACGCTTTGACATAGTTATGCATGCGTTGATAAAAAATTTGCGTTTATTAATACATTTTAATAATTATGTTAATTTACCATTGATTTTTTTTAACAAGGAATACAGTGTGCAATCTGATAGAATTTAGTGTCTGAAATGTATAATCACGCTTGTCAATACCGACAGCTAGGCAAGTGACGTGCGACGGCTGGGGATAATCAATCTTGACGTAGTTTCAAAAGACTATGTTATTTTTCAGTTCAAATTCTCAAGTATATATTCATAACTATAAAGAGCGGGTTGGGAAGACTTTAATGGTCAGCACTGCCCCTATTAAAATGTACGTTTGAAATAAATACCACGCAAGTTTTTTTCTACTACAGCTAATTTTTTTTTTTTTTTTTTTTTTTTTTTTTTTTATTTGTAATTACTGTACCGGCAAAACTCTAAACGTTAATACCGTTTCTGCAAAAAAAAAAAATTTGTTTGTCGTACTGACGGAAGTAAAAAAATAAGAAAAAGATAAAAACTTTTATAAAAATTTTAAATAGTCGAAATTTAAAAAAAAAACTGAGAAAAAAATAAACTTTATCTTCTATTTATAAGTTCAAGAAAATGACACAAAGTATAACAAATGGATAAAGATTCTATACAACCACAAACAAAGAGTAGTGAAAAAAGCAGAAAGTGGAGTACTGGTTTAAAAAAAAACTGGATAAAGCCAAAAGTGGGCCAACAAGGCGAGGAATGCCGAAGGAAACAGAAGAAAAGTTAAAAAAAAAACAATTGAAAGCTGGCTTAACTAAGGAAGATAGACATGTCGAACTCCAATTTCATAGTTAATATTAATTTAATTAATATTTCTTACTGACTTGAAAAAATGTTTACTCTCTACTTTGTTGTTAATTGTTCGATAATAGTTGTTATTTAAATTTACTTAAAATTTTTGCTCGTTACTTTTTCACTATACTATTATAGTTTTGTCATTACTGCCGATATTACCGTCTGTTATCCGTTGGTCCTTTTCAAGTTATTTTTCTCGCAAATCGTTGATTTTCATTTGGTTTTATACTTGATCCCGTCTCTACTTTATCGCCCACTGTAGAGAGAAGAGCCAATGTGTACACTCTAAAAAATATTTCTGGTAAACTTCCTAAACCGTATTGGAATTTTTTTAACCCATATGCCATATGGAAATAATACCACACATCTGGCTACAGATATGGAATATTTAGCGTCGCTAATATACAAAGTTTGGAAGTTGCCTACGCATTTGACTGTTTCCTGAGCCAATGTAGGAACGCTAGCACGAATTTACGAGAAATAACTTTGCCATTCGCGCTTTCTCACTCTTCGTATACACTCACACGCTTTTAGACCCAAGACGTGCAAAATTCCTTCAACCAGCCGGTCACCTTAAATAAGTGCTTTTATATGCTGGTACATTACTTCTGATTAAGTTATTAAGTTAATATATAAGCCTCTATATGTATTATATATACACTGAAGACCCAAAAAAAAAACTGATACAGCTGCCTAATATCATGTAGAGCCCCCACGAGCACGGAGAAGTGCCGCAAGACGACGTGGCATGGACTCGACTGATGTCTGAAGGTATGCAGGAGGCCATTCACACCATGAATCCTGCAGGGCAGTCCACAAATCCATAGGAGTGCGAGGCGGTGGAGATCTCTTCTGAACAGCACGTTGCAAGGCATCCCAGATATGCTCAATAATGTTCTTGTCTGGTGATTTAGGTGGCAAATGGAAGTGTCTAAAGTCAGAAGAGTGTTCCTGGAGCCACTCGGTAGCAACTCTCGACGTGTGGGGTGTCGCATTGTCCTGCTGGAATAGTCCAGGTCCGTCGGAATGCACAATGGATATGAATGGGTGCAGGTGATCGGACAGGATGCTTACGTATTTGTCACCTACCAGAGTCATATCTAGACATATCAGGGGTCCCATTTCCCTTCAACTGCACATACCCCATACCATGACAAAGCCTCCATTAGCTTGAACAGTCCCATGTTGACATGTAGGGTCCATGGATTCATGATGATGTCCCCATACCCGTACACGTTCATCCGCCCGATACAATTGGAAACGAGACTCGTCAGACCAGGCAGCGTGTTTCCGGTCATCAACAGTCCAATGGCGGTGTTGGCGGACCCAGGCGAGGCGTAAAACTTTGTGTCATGCAATCAATAACGGTACACGAGTGGGCCTTCGGCTCCGAAAGCCCATATCAATGATGGTCCGTTGAATAGTTCGCACGCTGGCACTTGTTGATGCCCCAGCATTGAAATCTGCGCTAATTTGAGAAGGGGTTGCACGTCTGTCACGTTTAATGATTCTCGTCAGTCGTCGTTTGTCACGTTCGTTCACGATCTTTTTCCGGCTGCAGCGATGTCGAAGATTTGATGTTTTACCGGATCCCGATATTCACGGTACACTGGTTAAATGGTCCTCGGAGATGCTATGTCCCGTCTCTCGTGCGCCGACTATAACACCACGTTCAAACTCACTGAAATCTTGATAACCTGCCATTGTAGCAGTAGTAGCCGATCTAGCTGCCGACCGCATCGCGTTATTCTGATTGGTTCCATAATTCTGTTATTTGCATACTCACGGCTATACCCGTTTTTTTGGCTCTCCAGTGTACATACATTATGTGTATTATATATAATCACACATATATGTTTATTATATATACATATATTTGTATTATATATAACATTTATTATATTAATAAAGTTAAAAACATTTGATCCCCCCTCCTTCTCCCATGTAGTCAGTAAAATCACGAGATTGCTGTTAAAACCAAATGTAAACCAAACACCTCATTGTTGAAACACGCAAATTTGAGATATTTTGGCAATTCTGCAACCAGTAATTGGGGAGTGCGTAGAAGACGAAAATCAGCCTACCTCATCTTTAATCTACAGCTGTGAACTGGGTTGGATCCAGGAACTCAAATCAAGGCGCATGTGACGTCACTCGGGATTACATGTAATAGCATTTAGTTTAACCGAATATTTTACGTAACATAATCGGTCACACCACCTGTGCAGCATAGTGAAACTTGGAAACACTGTCTTGCGTGAGTTGTGTGATAATATGGCGGGAATCAAAATGTATTATTGTTTGTTATTGTATATCTGAGCTAATAACGCACATATAACAGCGTGGTCAATTGATGCATTTCTTTAATAACATTAAGGTCTTGGCATTGTTCGAGTAATAATACCAGTGTATTTCTCACGCTGTGGGAACAGGGAGAATTTTTCTCTCGTAACTAAATTGGGTCGCAGCTTATCAACATCTCTAGCTAGTATCTGTTAATTGTTCGGATCTACATTATACAATAAAAACACATTCATTTTTTTTTAATTCTGTAGTTTTTACGTGCTGTATACTGAGACAGCATGTTTATAATATATTCCATTTGCAAATAAATAAACCCTATAAATATTGTAATTTTAGCTTGTGAGTTATAAATATCAAACATAGCCAGTACATCATTCTGCACTTCAAGTGGTAATGACAGTGGTATTTTCAAGAACCAAAATTTTCGATCGTTTATAAAAATTTAAAAAAAAGTCGATATTAGCAAAATGATTAACTGCGTCCGGGGACAATGTATTTTAAATGGGACAAAACTGGCGCCAGGCATCGGCGCCGGCGGCCATGTTGTGAGGTCACCCAACCACCATATAGGATCTTTGTGACTTTAACCCCATACCCGTGACCTTAAATTACCTTGAAACCAAAAAAAGAATTACAAAATTATAAAATGCCCAAACATTTTTCAAAAAATATAATAATTATTTAATTTGTTTTAATGTACACGTAGGAGGTCCCCCCTCCACCATCACTACCCCTCACCCATCCGTCTATGCGCATTCTATCGTGTGCAGCCATCTTGGTTTTTACGTTTGTCATTTGTTTATACATTGCTGGAGACGCCATCTTTTTTTTTGTCTGTAATTTGTTTATACATTGTTGAAGGCTGCTATCTTGGTTTTTTTCGTGTTTCTATTGTTCATACATTTCTGGAGGCCACCATCTTGGTTTTTTCGTTTGTTATTTATTTATACATATTTCCAGAGGTCCCCCCAGCACCACGTCTAGCAGACGACTGACCCCCTCCATTTACCACCATTACGTAGGTTATTATTTAAATAATGCGAGACAGGATTTTAAAAATGTACAATTTCCTAAATTAATTCTATTTTACAGTATTTTCCACACCATGATTACAATATAATCACTGCTTAATTACAATATATTTAAATAAAAACTTACGTGATGTTAGTCTGAATACTATTAAGTGTAGCGACAATGTTCGGTCACACTTAAATGTTTGTGAAGATAGGGAGATATTGGTATGTGCTGAAGTATTCGGTGGAATTAACCTAACCCACCGAAACCAATACTAATCTGTGAATGTTGATTGAAATTTAAGTGACCAGCGTAAACTGCGAAACGTGGTCGCTAGTCTGGTTCTGAACTGACCAATCACAGTGTCCCTGTTCTCAAGTATACCACGGATTGAACTCTCAACACCAGATTATTCTCGTGCTTGGCAACATAACAGCACGTGTCTTACAGGTTTCCTTATATAAAAAAGGCTAATACTTCTAAAGATTAGCAAATTAAAAATTCCGCTGGAAAACAAAATGCTAGAAATATAAGTTTTCATCTCAGACCGTGTCAGAATTCAGATATATATGGTGTACGTGCATCGTTGCATACTTTACTTGCCCTTGGCACCAAATTTGATTAATTCGGACATGCAGTCTTGTCGGCTTCGGCAACAACTGTTATCCAGCTAATCACTTTTAATGGTGTTCATTCCTACGAAGAACTTTGTAATAAATTGCCGAAAGTAACAGGTTTAAATCAAGATTAAATAATATTTAAATTTTATTTACGTAACATTTATTATCTTGTTGATTGCACGTGAGTTTGCAATTGTGATTGCTTGTATTACATTACCTTTTGTAGGTTACGAACATATGGCAAATTATAATTTATTGTTTAGAATTTATTTTAAGGTACACCTGGCGATTACTATTAACTGAGTTTAAAATGCTATGCTACGAAGTAGTAATGTTGCCATACTAATACCGAAATAAAATTACTATGTCAAAATTATTTGTAACCTACAAATTACATCTCAAAATGGCGGCACATATATCGCAAGTACGCGAGAAGTATACATCTTCGTGTAATTGTATACTTGCATGCTTCACTTACAATTCGGACATCACTTATGTCACATCCAGGGCCAGATACGCACATGTATGTACTTCAGGCGAATTCGTACTCAGTCTCAGTAGTTATGAAGATTGCGAGTATTATACTAGCTCACAACATTCAGTTTCAACTTGACAGCAGTAATTTACAGCGAAATATTTTTGTAATTTATGCAGCAGCNTACTAGCTCACAACATTCAGTTTCAACTTGACAGCAGTAATTTACAGCGAAATATTTTTGTAATTTATGCAGCAGCAAGCTTTTTTATGGATACATACATGTTCATAGTTTAGTCAGGCTTAATTCGCATATTAGCATTTTATGTAGGCTATAATAGCATACATTACTGCAGTTTTCTCGTGAGGTCATAAAACTAGATCGGTGGCCGTCAGCTAGAGAGTTTTTAACTGCTTTTTTCTCAAGAAATTTTTTTAAGTGTATTTGTAATTTTATATAGCTACACACACACATTCAGAAATTACCCTGCACCCAACAAAGCATAAAGCCNCACACACACATTCAGAAATTACCCTGCACCCAACAAAGCATAAAGCTTGTAACGTCACAACATTTCCATAACATACTTTTGAAACTAAGGCTTACCTTGAGGTAGGTAACCACACGAAGGTACACATCATTCCAAAAGTATCCGAACTTTAAACTTGTGGGAAGTGTGTGTGGAACGGGACGAGGCTGTGGTCGCGGTGAAAACTTGATTGTGCGCGGAGCCCAGCCACAGCAGGCCGCGGGGCAATAACACCACTGGACCGGAATGCTTTACCTCCACATCCAGGTTTTTTCCCCTCCAGGGCAGACTGACCCTCCCCCCTCCCCAAATCAACTAACCCTCCCATCCTTCTTCGCTAGTCGACAGGCTGCCACCTTCTCCCCTTCACACACAGCGGACCGGCCGCGGACAAAGAAGAAAGAGGTCCTGCCCCTTCTCCCCTACACCCCCTCCCGATACAGGGGAAGGTACGCGGGACACATCGGCACTGCCGCAACACACCCCTCTCTTGACCCAACAAGACAGGCTTTCCACCAGTCTTGCCAACTCAGTTGATTTTCCTCCAGATTGAGAGGATTTTACAATGAAAAAAAAAATGGTAGCGTCACAAAATGGTTTGTTGGTATTCACTCTGCCAAATTATTTTGTGGTGAACACAGCACTTTTTTAAGTTGACACCACTAAACTTTTGTGGCCACTGAAAGTATTTTTCCTGTGTAAAGGGGTTTACACAATCAGAAAAAACTTAGCTGCAGTAAAAAGAACGCNTGCGCATTGGCTCAAACCTAGTCCAACCCAATAGAGTTGTTACTGCTTAGCGCAGTGGAAATATTTTGGAAGTCTCAAGTTTAGTGAATCACTGAAAAACAAACATTTTAAGAAACATGTTTTTTTTTTTAATTTTTATTTTAAATTATGCACTTCGACATTGAAAACATTAACCTGCTTCGAATCAACAACCGCCGAAAACCACAACACGAATAAATTAACAGCTGTTTCCATCTTGATCGAATACAGCACACACAAAGATGCGTTTTTATTGGCCAAACTTGCACAGTAACATAGCTATTGTGTTAGTCGGATTTTGGAAGCATACTGCTGACAGCTTAGTGCCAAAGTTTTTAATTCCGTTAACCCCTTAATTCCTACCTGGTGGGACAAATTAATATGTATTAATTAGTGTGGATATTCTAGTGGTTTTTTTAGAGCGTGTGTCAGACAGTTTTTGAAAGGAAAAGATATCTTATCTGATGTGTCAAAATCTTTATTAAAAATGTGTAGACTTATATGGTGAAGCAACAAATTTTTTTTGCGTACTTTTGAAGTTATTATTCATTAACTGGTGGNCAAATGTGTAGACTTATATGGTGAAGCAACAAATTTTTTTTGCGTACTTTTGAAGTTATTATTCATTAACTGGTGGCATTACACCATTATGCTTATTTTTTACGTTGTCGATGTAATTTCAGTTTCTTGTTGACGTCACTATAACAATTACATTATATGTGCATATATGCAAATTAAACTGTCAAAAATAAAACAGTTCTAAGCTACTTTAAACTACCCTATCGCGATGAATTCAAAATATGGGTACTATTGATATTCTAGAGATGAAAAAGGTTATTTTCGTAACCTAGTGGATATTCATGGATTTTTAACGCGTGGCCTAGTGGAACTATTTGCGTAAATGTTGCCAGCACTGGCTGCCACGTGCACGGCCATCCGATCGTGAGTGCCGACAACACTCTTGTTTACAACTAGCATTACCGTACATCACCTGCACGTCTTTGCTTCGTCTCTCAATCTTCAGTCTGCTCAACACACTTCCCGATGGGATATACCGCGACGGCGTAACGTAACACATCACGAACTCGGAATTTCTAGTGCACTGGCTGCAGCTGGCATTTCAATATAGGGAACTTAGGTTTTATTGCCATCAGAAGCTCATTTTATGCGTGATGTATGTGTATATACATATGTTNTTCAATATAGGGAACTTAGGTTTTATTGCCATCAGAAGCTCATTTTATGCGTGATGTATGTGTATATACATATGTTGTATATGATCACATAAAACTCATCATAACTAGAGATGATGGTTTATCGCGGGAAAAGTTAACTGTTTGCTAGGATTNGTATATGATCACATAAAACTCATCATAACTAGAGATGATGGTTTATCGCGGGAAAAGTTAACTGTTTGCTAGGATTCAGCGTACTGTACACATATCCGACAAATTTCTTTCCTTATTGGCTGCCATGCATGTATAATTNTGTTTGCTAGGATTCAGCGTACTGTACACATATCCGACAAATTTCTTTCCTTATTGGCTGCCATGCATGTATAATTACTCCCCTATTTCACTGGGCCAATGAGGATTCTGATACCATAAGGCAGAACGTTCGTAATTGGTCTGCAAACAACTTAGCCGAGTTAGAACCTAGTTCATCCAATCATGAATGAATAAACTGGTTAGAATGTTGTAGAAGATATGATGGCTCAACAAATTGTCGCGATTTTCCATAATCGCTAACCATAACAAAAAAAAAATGTTTAGTGTAAAGATTGCCCTATGGCATTACAAACTCAAAATCACTTACACATAGGAAATATTTATTTCCCCTGCGTGGTAGCTTTATTTAAAAAAAAAAAATGCAAAATAGCCGTGAGTCAAGTAAAATTATCAATTCGAGTGCTGGCGACGTAACATTACGTCGGCTGAATTCACCAGAGTTATTTGGAGTTTGTCGTGATACGACGTCCGAATTACTTCAAGTCGTGGGCGAAGTAATACTACCTCGCCAGCAGTTTACACGACTTTCACTGCAACGTAGCCACACTCAACAGTTCTCAAGTGTAAATTGCTCACATAAACGCAATAGATTGTATACTATGTTACGTAAGATACATTTCATGCGGGACAATGCCAAATAGCCATCAGATTGGCTGACAGACGGCCAGCCAGTGAACGACGCACAATGAAGTGTAGCGTACAGCGCATTATGGACCAACATGACGAAGGTAAGTGACACTAGTGATAACTAGAGACCTGCAAAATTCGCGTCATCATTTAGCGGCAGACGAAACTCCAAGTTACTGTGCGTTTGATCGACTTCTGTCATAGGCCAGCAGTATGCACGCCTCCGGGCCGCGCTGGCTGAGCGGTTAGCCTGCCTTCCACCTCCCCGGCCGGGTCGCTCCGATATGTGGGAATCGTGCCGGACGATGCCGCTGGTAGGCGGATTTTCTTGGGGATCTCCCGTTTCCCCCACCCTTTCATTCCGGCGCTGCTCCATACTCACCTCAATCACACTCATTGGCTCTCAAGACCTCGCTGTTAAGGGCCGTCCAAATCTCTTCACTCACTCACTCACGCCTCTGCGGTCTGGCCAATCTTCTTTAACGAAGCTAAACATAAAGGTGACTCCACTTAAATTGTTAACGGGCAATAAAACCACTGACTGTGCTCTCTTATGTGTAAGGCAGTAGAGTTTATCCTGTCGCCGGAAGATAAAGCTAATTCTGCACGTCTCCAGTCATAACTGGTGTTCATGCTGGGGTATATAGGCCTAAGCGACTCACTTCTATCACAGAGTACTTAACGTTACAGAGGTGAAACAGCTTCTCATACCGCGAACTCCGGCCGCACACGCCATCAAGATGGCGCCCCTGGCCAGCAATATGCCGGAACGCCGTTCGCCAATCAGCGCCTGGTAACTTACTCCCTAGCCGGCAGCCCAGCCAACAGGGAAGATCTCTGAGTACGCAGTAGCCAATCCGACACAAATTCCCGTTCCGCAGCGTCGCGCAGCAAATCAGAGAATGGGTGCGCGCGCATCAAAGGAACCGACACGCCATTTCATCTCTGTGTGCTTATCTACCCTGAGCTTTCATCTTGTCTTGGACGTCTGCAAATCTGTTCCCCACCCAAAGTGTTTTATCTATTCGTGTCGTTTTTTATTACAGTGCATGCACTAATAAGCTGGTTACGACCGCAACAATTGTAACCGCTGTGGTCAATACCGATTTTCGCTGAATTAAAGAGTTGCTAGGAATGGAAATAAATTACGCAATGTCTACAATGGAAAATTACACTCTACGAGATGGTGCTTTTTGAGGTAGGGGGACAAGGGTTAAAAGAATTAATATTTTGTACGACAAAAATAATTTTCGATATTTAAGGATACATTTTTTATTATTGAAGGGTAATGAATGTTACGATTAATTTTCGTTGATATTCGATGTTCTAACCTCACCATAAAAACAAAATAACTGTTTGGAACCATCCGACCGAAATTATGCATAATTCTGTTACTAGAAGAAACGAACCCCATCCCATTATTCCCATTATAAACCACTTTCACCCCTCCGGTGTCCTTTATATTAGACGTGAAATCNAAACGAACCCCATCCCATTATTCCCATTATAAACCACTTTCACCCCTCCGGTGTCCTTTATATTAGACGTGAAATCGTTGTAGATTCACATCTTATAAATAAACATCGTCAGCTAGAGTGGCACAGGTAATACACGTGCTTCAGTTTAATTTATACCGCATCTCATCAGTAAACTGCACTCAGTATCGTAATCACAAACGCTACTCTGTGNCGTGCTTCAGTTTAATTTATACCGCATCTCATCAGTAAACTGCACTCAGTATCGTAATCACAAACGCTACTCTGTGGTGTAGACAAAGGGGATTTTCCTTTTCTTTCCCCTGTAATCGAAATTATTTCTTAAAGCGACTACGCGCTGTTTAAAACATTTTTCTTCATTTTACGGAAAAGTGCTGGTAAATATTCTCCAGAAATCTCCGCAAAATTACAGATAACTCGCTTTTTCAAAAAAGAACTTTCCGTAAATTTCACACAAGTTTCCGTGAATTCACGGGCGGGTGGTCAGGAATGAACCCACGCCACCCCCACCCCACATTTAGACCATTACCAACTAAGCGACCAAGCTAACGTTGACGACGAAGGGGAAAATACATGTTTTATACTTTATGTAAAGTATGTAGTTTTAATTGTATGCCCTTCCTTTTCGTTTTTAGTTTAATTGGTAAAATGTTGGATTGTTAAAACAAATAGTAAGCCTACTTACGTATGAATGCACTCACTTCACCACATTTAAATGCAGTTTGAACCTTCAAACCGAACGCAATGATGATAACGCGGAAACGATTTGAAAGACGTAATAACGGAATGAAAAACTGAATGTTCAAATTGCCTTGTAAAACGGTATTATGAAAGATGAAACTCGCATTTTTTATTTGAGTGTAAAGACGTGTTAAATTCGCGTCATTATTTGCTAACATGCAATCCGCGATTTCATTGGCTACTGGCGACTATTTGGCCGCATATTGTGTAATCTGTTCACTGTGGATTGGTTGTTCAACTGTTCAGTCTTAGCTGTGGGCTAAAGGACGTACCCCACTAGTTGCCGGTCAATGGCAGAAGTCAAAGGAACATACGTTTTGGAGTTAAGTCTGTAGCCGCAATATAACACGAATTTTGCAGGGCTCCAGCAATGACGTAACCAAGGAGTTTCCTACCCCCTTCGAGAAAGTGATCCCGCGGTTACAGAACTGACACGTTAACCACTGCGCTTGCTGTAGAGGAGCACATCTGGTTCCGCTGAGGATGCAAGAGCTGTGTAACATCATCGACCGAGCACTGCTTCCTGAAGATTAATGACTTGCAAACATCCGGCACCACTCGGAGGAAAGAGAAAGCTCCCGTGAACGACCGCGCTGATGCAGTAAAATTATACTTCCGGCAAGCTCCCGAAGAAATAATTGCTCGGCGAAAACAACAAGTCACTGTTCTCCCGGGGGCTATAAATCTTGACTTGTGTCTCCTTACCAGCATGACTGACACAGATGACGTCTTCACATGGCGCTCGGGAGGCGAACAGAGCTGTTGCACATAACCGCAACCGACTGTTAATTCATCACAGGCTACGAAGATACGCTTACTTACTTTTGAAATTGATTGACACCTGCTGTACACGAAAACGACGTCTGATGTAAAGTTTTCCGGAATTGGCGCCGAAGGTCTGCAATGCAATGTTCGCCGCTCAGAATAATTGGAATTGGAAAGGGCTTATTAACGTTCCCAGTGTTATGCATGAAGACGTATCAGGGGACGGCTAACAAAGTTAATTATGAACTAACTTGAACTAACACCCTTGCCTTGCCCAGGATTCGAACCCAGAGCCTCCGCACCTCAGACCGGTGGCGCACTAACCGACTGCGCCACGGGAGGTCGGCGTGCTCAGAATAAGGTAGTAAATTTATTTATTAGGGCTATGGTTACCTCCCCCATGCCAACCTAACTTGACTATACAAAAAAAAAANTAAGGTAGTAAATTTATTTATTAGGGCTATGGTTACCTCCCCCATGCCAACCTAACTTGACTATACAAAAAAAAAAGGAGAGAAGCCGACGTAAGACACCTTAAAAACTCTTCGAAGGACAAGAATTCTAAAACTGCATGCAATTTATGAAGTAGAAGAATATTTCTACTATAAGAGAGAATGGGAAATGATAATCTTTATTGAAAGAGTGTTTGAAACACATTCTTTCCTTTGTTGATCGCCCTGGTTTGATTTGTAACCAGGGGGTGGCAGGCACCACACCCTTGATGGAGGGGTAAATGCGCAATTGGTCGTGCCCCCTCCAGGAATCGAACCACACTGTACTTGTCCGGTTCTCTTCGGCGGGAAGAAGCATGACCGGGAGGCGCAACGAAACAAAGGGAACTGTGTTATGGTGGAGGGAAAGGCAGGGGGAGTCACGGGTCAGCTGTGACCAGGTATTGGTGTCCCGTCGAGACGAGGCGGCCGGTCTCCCACGAGCACCTCCGGGCACGGTCCGCCAGGCACGGCGACCGCAAGAAGCTGCGAACACTCCGACAGACGTCAAGGAGGGCCGTTATAGCCCCGGCCACGCACAGTGGTTCAGATCGATAATCTAGCGTGACAATCGCCGTATATCGACTGTACACGTACAAACTTGTGAACAGTGCACCAAACGACGAGAGGACCGAAGAGAATATTCCCAGTAACGCACGATAACCAGTTGAAACCAGTTCAAAGGTGAGAGAATGTGCGCGCTCCGTTAAAAAAACCAGTCAAACGCCGCAGGTATGTTGATGTAGGATGTTACTAGGTCGTAGTTAGATAGCGTACGCGTGGAAGATATTATGTGGATGGAACCCAGCAAGGTATGTGAAGCATGGTTTATGGAATGTAATACTCACATGTGCTTCTCTTAATATTAATCTGCAGGCATCATTTAGAGTATCTGTATGGGTAATGTCACACAGAAGAAGTAGGTGCCCATACTTGCCCCTTTACAAGTTATTCGCTCTTTTCCCAGGTACAATGCAGTCAGCATCGTATCAAAATGTATACGATGAATGGCTAAATGTAAAATATTGGAGCAGGTCAAAGGTATGTGATCATCTTACTGGTTACTTGCAAGCAAAAGGACGAGTTAGTAAAAGGTTTGGCAAAAAAAAATAAAGGAAGAAGCGAGTAACTTTAGAAAAAATGTAGAACTTCGCCAGAAACAGTGCAATCGAATGAAGAAAAGCCAAAATAATCTGTGGCTTAAACACATTCTGTTTTATAGTAAAATTATGCGAAAAACAAAACAAGACCATCGAAAGGACGTGGTCGACCTCACAAACCTTATGGAGACTGTAGTCATTGCCAAAACGAGCAGTGAATTATAGAGAGGTATATAAGTCGTTTGAAATGTCGTTGCATACACCTCGTCCATGTTCTCCAGAGGAAGCTATTTCGTTGATAATAAATGCAAACCTATGAAAAAAGACAATACCTGTCACTCAGATCCGAAGCAAAGAATCATAAAGCTAATATTTATCGATCGTGGCATACTGTAATGGACGCAAAGCGAAAATGTTATCTTGAAACTGAAGTCGAAGAGAATTCCGTATCAGCTAGAGTTAAAGACGTGTTGGATATTTCGTCAAAACGCATTTTTGCGTTGCAGAAAGAGGTGTTAGAAACTATTCCTAAAGAAGAACACAATTTAACCATGGTCTGCACATGGGGCTGTGATGGCGGTTCCGGCCAAAGTAACTATAAACAAAAAATGAATTATGGAGGAGATGATTCATTNGCAGGTATGTTGATGTAGGATGTTACTAGGTCGTAGTTAGATAGCGTACGCGTGGAAGATATTATGTGGATGGAACACAGCAAGGTATGTGAAGCATGGTTTATGGAATGTAATGCTCACATGGGGCTGTGATGGCGGTTCCGGCCAAAGTAACTATAAACAAAAAATGAATTATGGAGGAGATGATTCATTATGTTTATGGTTTCAATTGTACCCATGCAGCTAATTTATTCAACGTCTGAAAATATTTAACGAAAAATTTTACTTATATAAAAGCTCCATAGAACGCTGCTAGCGTGTATTTGCTCACATAATGAAAAAAATGGTTCTGTGTTACAGTATGGAGACGTAAACACTATAGTATATTCGCGGTTTCTTCTTACATTTTGAACCACGTCTTTGAAAAACACCCCATGTATGATGTGTTTGGCTTTTTCCTAAATACATGTATCACGAGCGTTTAATACTTGTATTAACATAAAAGTATCTTATTTTTGGTTAAATTGAACGTTTAAAAAATATTTTGTCTATAAATAACCATATTTAATTTATAACTAATATGAATAAAGACAGGGGGAAAACAGGTGTGATGGTAGCTAGTAAGAAATTGTTCGTAAACAAAATATTAATACACTGAGTGCGCACGAATGCAGTTGTTACGAGTTGTGATCAGGCCTTAACTGAACGGCCTGCCTGATCACACCTTCACATATTTATCCAGGACACGGACCGTGATCGCTGAAATTAGTTATGAAATCGCAAACCACAGAAACCCCCTCCACCGGCCAGTAAACAGAGACAACGCGACCGATATAGGACAGTGTAGCCGGTGGGCGGTGTATTTTGTCGTCGGGCCATTGGAACGAGAAGACCACTGAAGAAGGGTGTATCCGGCCGTCGACTTCCGCCATCTAAATCAGTCTCCGAAATCATGAACAAGGTGGGGACTCTTCCAATTAGACTTTACTCAGAATGTGGCTAGTTAAATCTTTATAATTTAATATAAATTAATACTTCAATATATTTGTATAGCTCCCCCCACGCATACTTCATTATGTTTATATTAAAATAATATTGTACAGCCTTAATGTTAAATAAACACCTTTTAAGTTCATTACATAACTTTTGTCAATAACTTGTTACGCCCTTATAGCCCCGTTAAGGTATGATGAACCATAAATCATATCACAACATTGGTGGAGGCTTGGTTCCTTCCTAACCTCTCGCTGCCTGGCGTCAGTTACTCTACAATCAACCGCCACATTTAAATAAATTCCCCACCCGCCCCCACCAGTTTTCATAGTAATTATAACAAAGTTTGCTATAACAAAATTTTAGCCACATCCACTTTAACATTAAAATTTTGATCGTGCAAGAAACAATTCACTTTTAGTAATATCATAAGGTCTACTCTTAAGAATTAATTACTTCTAAATATAAGTTAAAGAACCCGTCATCTTAATCTAGGAAGCAAAAAGTATATACTTGATTATCAAATATTATTTAAACTTAAATAACTTCAGAATTTCCCGCAATTTCCTATCCACATAATTATTATTTTAAAAAGTTTACCTAACCCATCTTATTCTATTAATTTCAGTTAAAAAGTAAAATCGTTTGTGTGTGCTGAATGTAGTTACTTGAAACTATTACTATGAATGTGATACATAATGCCGAACCCATTTCAATAGCATTCACTTTAAAATCAAGCTAATATAATAAAATTTTAAATATTATGTCATATTGTAGTAAGATAGTACTGTGCGCAGATACAGGAATATAATTTTGTTGTGCTTTATCATTATTCAAAATAATTTTAAGATAAGTTCCCCATATGTGTAGAAATAAGGTATGACAGTTTCTATAAGATTTTAATATGATAACCGAAGGCAGTATTAAGTTATTAGTTGTCATGTGGAAAGACAAAAGTTGCAGGTAGTAAAGAGCGCGCGACGCGATCCACTTCTTGTGTGGTGTGTCTTTTCTCCCCTCTTCAACACTTTCCGAATGTGTGCTTCTTTTCTCTCCCTGTCAACACTTCCCTCGACAGATGTCGTACCGAGGGACCNTAGTTGTCATGTGGAAAGACAAAAGTTGCAGGTAGTAAAGAGCGCGCGACGCGATCCACTTCTTGTGTGGTGTGTCTGTTCTCCCCTCTTCAACACTTTCCGAATGTGTGCTTCTTTTCTCTCCCTGTCAACACTTCCCTCGACAGATGTCGTACCGAGGGACCCCCCCAACCTCCTCCTTGAACACGTCATCATTGTTCATATCAGCAACTTCCTCCGCAGCTTGCTTACGAAACAAGCGAGCTGCGCAACAGTAATAGTATTCCCCTGCGCCTGCTTTAAACCTAAGTGTACTGTTCTAGTTTTAAGTTCCCAATACTCCCATTATGCTCATGCACTTCCCACAATCCATTCCCATAAGGACACGAGGCAGAATAAATTCTGTTGGGTTCACGCAATTCTGTGATTCACGGACTTAGCCCATTACTGGGGGCTTTCGGATGTGCAGAAATGCACGCCAGTTCTGAAGTGGACACGCAGACTGCTAAACCTGACGTGTGGTGGAAGCTGGAGTGAGATGTGAAGGGTATTTTACGAAATGGGAAATATTCTGATGCTGACCTCTTTCTACCCGCATCTGCCCCGGTAGTGTGTAGCCTTACCCAGGAGGTCAACCTTATGTTTCGCGTGAGAAGCGGAGCAATCTTCGGGCCTCTGGCGGAGTGGTGACCCGACCAGAGGGGCCTGTCTTCTGTGCTCTACTGGCCTTGAAATAGTTTCAGGCAGTAGGAGCACAATCTGGTGAAGTTTCGGACTTTTGCTGTGGGGTCCTTCTATGCGGAAGTGTATCACGAGGGCACTTTATTTTTGACCTCCGTGGTGTAAGTCATAGAGTGCAGATTTCCTTAACCCCCCTTTGTGTGGAAGTAGTTTTGTAATTAGTAGCTACTTAATTATTTATGTATTCCTTTCCTCTTTACTGTCTTATATTTTGCGTAATCAGTGCCACAATGTTTTACTTATACCATGTGTTGATGTCCCTCGTACTTAATAACATTTTATTCATTAAAAGTTTTATACGCGCACACAACAAACTGCAATACATTTTTTTCAGAGAAAAAAATTTGTTTGCAAATAGTTACTTGTATAACAGTCCCCATTTGTAGACATTACCTAAGAAAAAGTTTTAAAACAGTTACATAAGTTAGCATAAATATGTTATTGCCTGAGAGTATAATTAACGAAGACCATTCAGAAATAAATTAATTTTAACCCACGTCTCGACACAAAAGCTTCCAAGGTCGGACACACCCATAAATCAAATACACCCAGAAATATAATAAACCCATAAATATAATAAAACAACGATTAAATTCACAAGTAAATTTTACACATCACCATACTCCCCATAAACTATTAGGGCCATATAATTTATTTAAGGAAATTTTTTTAAATAAGGTGTTTAGACAGGTTGTCAAAGCATTCTGTTAATAAATTCCCTTCTAAGTTTCAGAACAACGGTTCCGCACATTCATGTTCAGCAGTAACCAGCATTTACATCACACCCTCTCATCCAAAGTCCCCCTGGAGGGCGGTGCAAGCAATGTCTACGACAGCAGAGGCAGCAGGACACCTGTCCTGACGTCACACACAACAATGTCAAGGTGCGCACTTCCATTACACTGCATCAGCACTACCGTTTAACGCAGCTCGCGAGTTAGCTAGAGTTTTCCATATTTTACATACATCACTTACACTGCACCCTACAGGTAACAGTAAAACTTAAATAACAACTTTACTCTAAAAGTTTATGATTGCTTAACAAAACAAAAATACAACTTCAACAAATTAAGATTACTAAAAGGAGGCCTCCAAAACCGAAGGTCTGTAAACTATAATGTACAATGGAAGAAAAAAATTTTTTTTTAACTATTTTAAATTTTAAAGAATTAGAAAAAAAAATTATATTTCAATGCTAGCAACTATATATATACACACATATATACAGGAGAAAAGAACTACTACATAAACACATTCTACGAATGAAACAATCAATTGTTTACATCAATTTTTTGGCATAAAGACGTCTCAATTATATTAATTTATAACAACGTGGACACACATCATCATGTAGTTATGACATTTTTCATATTGAACTTTAAGATTTTCATTCTTGCAGAAGAAAAAAAAGTTTGTTGTAAAATTTAAAGAATTGTATACACATATTATTATTACTATTATTATTGTTAATATTAGAGAAATATTTTGTTGTCAAATACGTTATTTGTTTTATTCAAAATTTGTTTGGTTATCTTTATATACTAGTGTATATTAGAATACATTTAATAATATTATGTTACTTTAAGTATTATTTTCATTATCCTCTTACTTATTGAAACGTAGATGAAAAGCAGCTACACCTTTGTTTTCTTTTCATACTTAATGTGAAAGTTTACATAATTAATTAAATAAGATTATACGTTTTGATACCATACTATCACTATCCTACCACCGTGACGTCACGTACCACTCACTATGTAATATTATCACATCACTTAGCATGTATTTATTTTCCAGGAATTGTAATTATATCTACAAACAAAAACAAAACGAATAATGTACTAGGGGAAGCAGTTAGCTTAACAAATTTATATTATTTTCAT
The DNA here is from genome assembly GCA_002778355.1 of Clitarchus hookeri. Classification (NCBI taxonomy): domain Eukaryota; kingdom Metazoa; phylum Arthropoda; class Insecta; order Phasmatodea; family Phasmatidae; genus Clitarchus; species Clitarchus hookeri. The sequence goes on along the minus strand of NQII01000135.1, from coordinate 638,813 downwards.
TTTAAAAAATTATTTTCCTATTTTCATTATAATTAAAAATATATTGTTTTTTCATTCCTTACAAGAACTAAAATATCGAACGATTCACGCCACATAGTGCTTAGGGACTGACAACCGCTAGAAAGGATGACGCGTTCGCGAACGGCCCGCGAAGCGTCTGCCGCGCTCGCGTGGAAGACACTTTGCACACCTCAGCGGAATTCAAGTTCAAAGCCCGCACGCCTACTGCAAACACACAGCACAGCGTTTGTACGGCTCACCCTTGACTGAGAACTGCAAGACAGCGGCAGTTGGCAGTTCCTTATACCTAGCTTCTCCGTCTACTAGAACTCATTTCAAGAAATTTTTCTACCGTAGCGAAGAGGACTTCACCTCGATCCATATTCCTACTGCCACAAGATGAACATCGCAACTCCCGATCATCTACACAATTCACACGGACTCTAGGGCGAGATGAGGGTATCTCGCTAGTGAACATTGGGGGAGACGTTAAGAGTTGTGATTAGGTCTTAGCTGAGCGGCCTGTCTGATCACACCTTCACATATTTATCCAGGACACGGACCGTGATTGCTGAAATTAGTAATGAAATCGCAAACCACAGAAACCCCCTCCACCGGCCAGTAAACGGGGACAACGCAGCCGATATAGGACAGTGTAGTCCGTGGGCGGTGTATTTTGCAGCCGGGCCATTGGAACGAGAACACCACTGAAGATTGGTGTTTCTGGCCGTAGACTTCCGCCATCTTAATCAGCCTCCGAGATCATGAACAAGGTGGGGACTCTCCAATTAGACTTTACTAAGAATGTGGCTGGTTAAATCTTTATAATTTAATATAAATTAATACTTCAGTATGTTTGTATAGCTCCCCCCGCGTATACTTCATAATGTTTATGTTGAAATTATATTGTAAAACCTTAATGTTAAATAAACACCCTTTATATTGTGTTCATTGCATAACTCATCAATAACTTGTTACGCCCCTATAGCCCCGTTAATGTATGATGATAAACCATAAATCATATCAGAACACAGTGCGTGTGGCCCTCTGGCGTAATTTCCTAAACTTTGTTTGCTTGAGGCGGAGGAATATTCTGGAAGTAGAACTTTAGCAGGTATTCAAAAAAATTGAAAGTAACGGTGAATGGAGTATAACTGGGGCCGTATTCTTAGTTATTAGTTTAATTTCCTGTAGACAAAAATATTCTTTATTACTCGAATTTTCGTATACTAACGAAAGAAGCTATTCTAAGCGCATACTAGAGTTCGTTTAACGTCACTATGTTCGTTTTGAAACTCGAAACGATAACGAAGTCCTTAGGGCTTTCGTTATGGAGTTTTATTATGATAACTTGGCGGTTATGTGTTACAAGTTGTTATTTGTGACTGTGAAATAAAAGAATCGTGTAGTCATGTGCTTTCATGCATTACAAAAACATAAAAGTATATAAAAAATTAAAGTAATAATTAAACTTTTTGTTTAATTTGTAAGCATCCGTGTAGGCTGGCTATTGTGAATGTATTTATTATTTAATTACAGTTCTTTATAATTAAATACGAGAACTAACACAGATTTATTCATAATTTACTTTGAAAGCTGTAGTTTATATTTTTACCGATAGGTAGCCCTAAAGTGTAAATATTTCTTGGAAGTTTAAAAAAATTACTTTCTCTTGAAAATAATGGAATGAAAATTCATATCATATTGGATTTAATACAATAGACTAGAAACACGACAGTGTATAGTTTGTTGTTCATTGTTTATTACATAATTCTAGTAATAAAAATAACAAACGAAACCGCTATTTAGTAAATAGCCTACACCAAACAGCAAAATGGTCATTGAGAAAAATCTTCGTGCTTGTGACAACCGAAGTTCTAACGGCTCTCTCTTATCGACGTACATGCGAGTTCATTTCAACAAAATGCATTCGGAATTATGTGTAATACATCACACGTCCAGCCGAGTAAGAAAATAGAACGATGTCGACAGCAAATTTGACAAACGAAATATACATTTTTCTTATAATATATTATTTATTTAATACTAATATTTAAAACACGTTAAACGCGAACAACATTTTTTAAGGGCTTCACTGCTTTGTTTTATTAATTTTTTAAAACTTTTGTATTCATTATTTACTATCGAACTCTCGTAAAAAAGTTAAAGTTCATGTGCATAGTGTTGTAAACCCGAACATTTCCGAAGGCTCGGAGGGCTGTAACGAAATATGACGTACAATACGAAATTGCATTTATCGAAGATTTTATTCCTTTGGAGAGCTTTCGAAACTTAACGAATTAATTACGGAAAAACTTAGAATAAGCCTCCTGACTACTGCTTTTCCCGTAAGAATATGAAGTAGGCGAGTGTAGTCGTCCAGAAGAGTAGGTGTCGGAGGGGAAACGGGCGAGTAGGACCCTAGTGTCCTGCTATCAGGAAACACGGTGTCGTATGAGGCGCTGCGCTAATCTGACACGTGTCAGCTGCCTCTTATCGGCGTGCAGACAAGGGGGGGAACACCTTGGCTTCCTGTTGTTCGCAGCCGCCACGTTCGGCCGCCCGCTACGGGTCGTCGACGGCGGCGGCAGCCCCCAACACGACCGCCCCAGCTACCTGGGGCGTCTTCCGCACGCGACGCGCGGACACGGCACGTTCCGCGCCCACTGCATACAAACTATAGGCTATTCACGGTAAAGTGAGCACTTTTGAAACCCCTGTCATTCGGAATAACAGTAAATAAACATATGTTATTTTAGCCTTAGACGTTAACTTCAGTGTGCGTTGGAACACACACGCTTTGTTTATTACGCACATGACAATATTTATTTAAATAAGTAGCTAAAGGATAAAAAAAATGGTTGAAATGAAAAAGTAACTAGAGCCTCAAAAGTGCTCACTTTACCGTGAACAGCCTATACTTGCAAATACGCCGTAGAAGGAAGTGCGGCAAAACAGCGACGAGGAAACACGAGAAACGGCTGCTATATTTCATCCACGGTTACTTTAAACTTTGCTGAAGCCCTGTTCAAGTTCCACCTTCATGCTATTCCTCCACCTCATGCAAACAAAACTAAACTAAGTCGGGGAAAACTACATAAAAGGGACAACGCACCGCATTAGAGCACTGTAAATATTTTCTGCATTTTTACAAAGAACTCTTTTTGAAACCAGTTACCAAGATTACTCTTGTAATAGTACGAATTAATTAGAGCAAATTTCCCGAAACTTTAATGTGGAATGTGAAAAACTAAAATTGAATTTTGACAAGCAAGTACATGTACACTACAAAATTATTTTAACATATGGAGCTACGAAAACAGATTTTGTATGTTTCATAAAACGATGTGGTGTAAAGATACAATATTTCCGTTGTGCAGTTACAAGAAAATCTTTGGCAACTAGTTTCCAAATAACTGTTTGTAAAGCGTATAAAACTATTTTACTCTGTAGGTTGTAAAACTCGGTCCTGCTACTCTGATTGCGGTTTTACATGATTTCTCGAAATCATTAAAAGAGAATTCAGGGTTGGTTCCTTACTACAGGCTTTATCCTGCTTTCCTGCGCTACTTGCTCCTCTTTCGAAAAGGTGGGTATACAATAGAAAAATAAGTCTTAACTTATGCATTTTGGGTATAAAGAAGAAACGAAACTGCGTTATGTGTTTGTTTCCAACTGAATTGAACTTGCCAGGTTGTGTGCGGTATTAGGGTTTCATTGCGCTTTAAAAGAAACAGTTATATCTTAAGTAAAAGTTTTGCTGTTATTCACCAATCAGAACAGAATAGTAGGTGTTGTTGGCGGGAAAATATTATTTACGGTAGTGTTCACATAAAAAAAAATTTTAAAAGGTCATGTGTATGCGTATGTTTATAATTATATTTGTTAACTAAGTTCTCAATTACAAGTTTCTCTGCTAGAAAATGTCTGTTTTGAAGAATGATTTGCGTATACGAGGTTAGGTAATGGATATTTTTTATCAACCAAAAGTAAGACGACAGGCTTAACGCGAGTTTTCTATGAGTGGACTTAAGAGCGTGCATCACAGCAGGCCTAACTCAGCTGCTGTATAACATCTGCGTTTGTGTGCGCGCGCGCTCACGCCATACATGAGAATAAAAAGGTAAGAATAATATCAGTGTAGCACTCCAGTTTACGATACCAAGCAATAAGTCGCTTCGAGTCATCAGCTTACTGCATTTCTGTGCATCTCCAATATGCTAGAAGTGTGTGCAGTGCGCTCGTTATCGAATGATTATTCTGAAATTTTCCGCGGTGACGATGGAGGTCAAAGCGACAAATTTTCTTGTTAATAACTGAAGGTTGGTCCTATTATGACGGAATGAAGATTTATGCACAATGCTTATCTTTAAAGCCATTTCAAAATTGTCGGATAGCGACATTTTTTTATGGAGTTTTTACAGAACTATCAATTATTTTCAAACAATTTTGAACACTAGGACCCTTCACTAACACCTAACACCTCCTTTACTGTTCGATCAGAAATGATCCACGTGCAATAATGCCTGCATAATCCTCAGAGTTCTGACAGACTGCATCACTGATTTGACTGGCAATTGAATTGTGAATCGTAAATTCAGAAGACGTAGTTCCGTGTGCGAGAATTGCGATTACTGCACAGCTCTTAATTCGTAATTTTTCGATTGTAAACCCAGTTTAAGACCTGCCTACCTCCTCCCTAGGACTGCGAGGTAGAGGACCTCTGCGACCGCGATAGTGCTACGGCGTCACAGAGTAGATAAGTGCACAGAGACGAAATGTCGTGGCGGTGCCTTTGATGTGGGCGTATCCGTTCTCTGATAGGCTGCGCGAGGCCCGGGGAACGGGGCCGGCCTTTGATTGGCTACTGCATGCTGTCAAATGTTCCCTACTGGCTGATATGTTACCAGGCGCTTAGTGACACCATCCTGGTGGCGTGTGCGGCTTGAGTTCGCAGTACAAGCGGCAGTTCCACCTCTGTATTTTTTAATACTCTATGACACGCTTATGTGGCAACGAGGCCACCCAACCGGTGATATTTGGAGGCCTATTCACCGAACTGATAAATAGAGGTAGTGATTTTTCGCGGAAAATATGAGTACACGGTAGACTTCAATACTGTAAGCACCCAACAGCAGTTTGTCTACTGTCATTGGCAATTGATTCATGTGCAGACAGTTAACACGTGTCCAAAAGTAATTCAGCCAATCAAGATAGGTAAACAACCCTACAGTCTTTTGAAATAAAACTTGTCTTGAAATGTTTTCGCGAAATTTCACTACTCATACTGATAAATTACAGGGACGACCCGGAAATTTCATCTTAATACCCAACAAAGTAAAAACTTCCTCACGTATGTCCAAGGTGCCTAACAACACATGGAGTTACAGAAAATTGAGGGAAAGTTACCTGTTCTTAAGCTTAAAACAATTCTGTGTATTTGCTAACGACTATACATACAGGTTGCTTTTTGCAGTACACGGTTCATAGTTTGCTACAAATAAAAGAGGGGAGGGGATATACAAATAGGCCTAACTGCCTGCCAACCAGGAAATCACTCTTTTCGAGCGTGGATTTTATATTTCAGTTTAGAAATATTATTGTGAATAATATTTCCCTCTTTAGTACTCCAAAGAATTTTGGGGTTACAAAAGCGCTAACATACCCATATCTCTTGCTTTGCGAGCAAAAGCGTTCCTCATTCGTCTTCTGTGTATTGCTGTTTCTAATCCCGTAGGTATTTTCTTGATGTGCATACTAATTACAAAATGCTTTATTGAACAGCACATAGGGGAAGTATAGATAGAAATGTTTAATAATTTTATTTCTGATCGCGATTCTCAGTGGTTATTAGTAACACTGAGCTACATTCAGAAAACTGAAGTTTCTAAAGCCTTGGCACTGATGCATGTTTATCGGCGTTTCCCTGAACCCTTAGCAACACTTTTTGTAAAGGTAGTCGTTATTAGTTAACTGCATTACTAACGTGCGCAGTTCTCCTTTCATTCTGTTTTGACGAAAATCATTCACATTAAAAACTGTCGCGGTGCCTTGTCATCGTGGGCTGAGCGGTTAGACTGCTCACCTCCCACAAAGGCGAACCGTGTTAAATCCCCGGCCGGGTCACTCCCGGATTTTCGCAAGTGGGAATCGTGGCCGGTCGATGCCGCTGGTAGGTGGGTTTTCTCGGGATCTCCCGTTTCCCCCGCCCTTGCATTCCGGCACTGCTCCATTCTCACCTCATTTCACCTTCATCGGCTCTCAAGACCTCGTTCGTAAGAGCCGCCCAAATCTCTTTCAACAACCCAACCGCACACAGATATCACCACTGCGAGTACTCTGAGAGGCTCGACTGTACGGAAAAGATTGCAACGCAATGCTGCGACAGGTTACTCTTCCCGTCATTCGGTCAGTAGTGATTGCACGTACAGCTTAGTTATCAGTACAATGACGGGTGTCTTGAACCCGACGCATCACAAATTGATACCATTCTTTTTAACGCCAAAATATTCTATTAGCCCAGTTAAGTTATCACCGCTGTCACTTATCAATTTTCGAATGTATCAAATAAGGGACTTTACTTTCAGTAACATTGCTTTTTACCAACAGCAGCCTTTACTATCGAATAGTGAACTGAAGCAATATTGGGTTTCAAAAACACACGAAGATATAGAACGCAGTGGGGTGTGCTGAAGTGTTGCAAGGTGAGCTGGTGCTTGCTCACTTCTGTACATTCTCGGTGCAAGCAGCAGGAGCCAGTAGCCATCATGTAGCCTAGGGAAACTGAATGTATTCCGACCACTCACAAGCGATCAGCAAGGGTCCCATTACACGCGTCCTGTGGCGTCAGCTGCCGAGCTTACGTTATAGTGGTGGAAGTGTAAACTAGCAAGCAACAGGGTACAGCACAGAGCTAACGACAGCTTACCTTGCAACAGTTCACCACACGCCACTGATAGAACGTGACCATGCTTAGACGGTTCGGAGGGCGTAACTCAGCACTACGCACCCATCTCTTTCCTGCGTTTACTAAAGACTTATACCTTTTCATTACTTTTTTTTATGCGGTATATATAGAATTAATTGGTAAGCCAGAGAAATGGGAGAGTTTCGGCTTGCAGATTACACTGTAAAAAAAATTCTGGTAATTTTCCTTAACTGCGATGGGAGGTTTCTAACCTACACACTGTATGGTAATAATATCACACATCAAGCTGCAGATATAGGAATGTTTAGCGTCGCTACTATACAAAGTTGGGAACTTCCCTACGCATTTGACTGTTTCCTGAGCAAATGTAGGAACGCTACAATGAATGTTTAGGGGAAAACATTACCATTCCCGCTTTCTCACTTATAGCCACAGAATATATAAGCAGACAGAGACGAAATGCAGGTGTTCATCACGCTAAACGTCTGCTCAGGATATTGGCAGGTTTCAATAAAACCAGCTGATCGAGAAAATAATGTGTTTACTGTACCCGGGGGAAGGCAATTTCAATTCTGTGCAATGCCATTTGGATACAAGCGTGCACCCTCTATCTACCTTCCAGCATATAATGTTCTAGTGCTTGCCGGCTTTATGGGCGAGTTCATCCCTTTGTTGTTGGACGATATTATAATTTGTCCAAGATAATGGCAGGTACATATCCAGCACCTGGGCTGCCGGCTGGTAGATTACCAGGCGCTGATTGGCGAACAACGCTCCAACATTTTGCTGGTAAATGCGACTGCAGTTCGCGGTATAGGCGGCTGTTTCACCTCTGTATTCATAACTACTCTGTGTTACATCCTGAAATAATTCAAGTACAATATATCGTAGTTGCATCCATTACAGTATTAAGCTGTACACTTCATGTAATCATGCACGGGAAAACGCCTTATAGTTGAACTGCCAAAATTAAGTTACTCAACATGTTATGTACCTACTACATGGTTGCTACGTCGCACAATTGTGCATAGAGAGAGTACTCTTGATCACAGTGAATTAGTGACTACAGGCACACGACTTGTGTTCTCAGATTTTCTTTCCAGTTTTCAGTTATCTAATTTATCCTGAAAGAACACATATTATTCGTACACGCCAAAGTACTTGGTTACACAGGCGGACTGATTTCCTTCAATAATTATGCCAGCAATACAAAGATGAACACACTAAGTGTATCTGCTAATGAGATTAGTTTGAGAGTGGTTAGAGGTTTTCGACGTACCTCGAATAAGTTATTCTAATAATTCCATTTTTGGTCAGACCTTAAAAAAAATGCAGACAAGCATGGTGGAGGTGCTTACTTTGAAGAGGGTGACAACGCCGCCTTCACCAGAACTCTTCTGTTCAGGGACCTGAAAAAAAAAGAAAAATTATATGAGTAAATATGTTGCTTTCTTGTGGTATTACTTTAAAGCTACTATTACGTACACTAGTACACGGCAATGCAGTATTTAACGGCATGCTAATACTTCATAATTCTTTGTGCGTCCGAGCAGCAGTAAAAAAAAAAGTCTCTATCGCAACGTGCTAAGAAGTAAAACCAAGTTAAAGAACCCAGAAGGCTATATAAAGGTTTACATTACACTAGCGGCCTTCAGTTATGAAACATTCTGCAAGGTTGCCTCGTGCACACATATATCTCACGAGACAGGCGCAATACGTGAGCTGGACTCCAAACTAACTAGTGGGGTTGATGCTGCACGGCGCACTCTGTATGTTCAAAATTTATATGCTGTAGACAGACAACACACAAAGCACTCGCTTGATTGTTAACAATTGCAGATATTTTAAGACGCACTGAGGTAACAGAAAACTTGAAACAGTTATGCGCTTTTCAGAAGTTCATGTTAATGGCAGGCGTGGCGCAATGGTTCTCCCCCCCCCCCNCCCCACGGCTTTTTACTTTAAAAAAAATTTCTAATCGAGTTATAAGTTGATACACACATCTCTAAAATAATGTAGTTGAAATAAAGAAATAGGGAATGAAATGAACGCCTCGTCGCTTGCTTACGAATGATCGCATTACACTCGAGCGCTATAGAGCTTCTCACTGGATGATGATTTTACGAATCCGCACGAATTGCACATGTAATGTAGAGAATCAGTTAAAAGTCCCATACCATGTAAGTGGTCGTCTAGATTACCTCGCAAGGTAGCTGATATTTATCCTAACTGATTTTCAAACGATACAAATGAAGACATTATACGCGTGTATACAAGTTTCCAAGTCAGTTGTGGTCAATCAGGCCGTCTAGGGAAAATTCCGAGCTCATGAACCGGGCGACTTGAACGCTCGGTTCATGAAGTAACGCATGGTTAGTCACATTTTACTCCTAACGAGCAGTTGTTAGATGACATCAATCAAGAAACCTCCAAAACGGTCACCTAGATCCCCGAGAAAACCCGCCGACCAGCGGCACCGTCCGGTACGATCTCCACTTGCAAAAATACGCGATTGTCTCGGCCAGGGAGAGACAAGTGTGGTATGGGTAAAAAAAAAACATTATTTCGTGATTTTTTCCACCCTCGGAGAATTGAGAAATATTGTGACTTTATTGGTTAGCATTAAAACGTGTGATAGTTTTACTGTCGTGTAATTACAAGCGGATATAATTTTATTTTGTAATTGGAAAAACCGCTATCTAGAAAACAGCACAAGAAAATTTTTGGCCAACGAATTCGTTGTAGAATCTTTACAGAAATGAGTTTTCGCCGTAGTTTGTAAAATATCTAAAATTTTTTTTAAGGATTTATACAGGAGATAAAAATGTGTGTTGGCCTACGTATAAAGTTTCTAACTGGCCAAGCATTTTTTGTTCCCGGAATATGAACGATGTAAATGTCTGCTCGCCCAATATTCCATTAATGGTGACATCGCAATATATAATTTATTCCCCGCGAGATCAAATGGCGATTCATAGTAAGCAAATTTTGTGGAAAGATAATTTTCAAAATGCTGTATCTTCTCACGTGATTAGGTGATAAATTGTGTATACAGACTGAGATGTTTAATGTTGATTCACGGGCGGTCAGCATTGCAATAGCTTGAATCTCATTCGACCAGCCAAATGAAGACGAAGATCATCATGCCGACGAGAGCCGGTAACGAAATAAACGTTACATACGTTTCCATAGTGTATTAAAATGTCTTAAGCGTTCATAATAGTCCACGATAAATCGCTGGCTCTATCAGTAAATTGTACAAAACATTAATATTCAAATAAAGTAACACGGTCTCTGTTTCATGCACGGATGCATGGATATTGGAAAGAGTGTATGGAAAAGTAAATTCTGGCTACCTCCTAAATAAATCTGACACACTCCCTTTTGTCACGTATAGTCTGCACTGTAAAACATAGTAAATGAGATGTCCGCTGTTCGTGTAAGAGAATGGCATAGTCGCTTCCAGCTCTTTCACTCTTTTACAGGATTAACAGTGACTTCACCAATTATTTACATACAATTAGAAATATATTTGGCGTTAAATATGTCAATTATAAGTTACAGAAACGGCACCAATGGTTAACATGTGCAATTAAAACCACGTAATGATGTACTGTAAATAAGCGACAACGGTTATTCAGTGAAACCACATCGGTGTCCAAATACTAACGATCACAACGCTGTCGTCTGTCCTGAAAGAAAATTTTAACGTAAAGAGTGAGCCTGCGCCACCGCTTCCGCACACACACATGCGCGTACAGACATAGTGCGTTGCAGGAGCTGTTCACTCCTGAGTCTTCATAGTGCCGCAACATAGGATTCAGTTATGGACGTAAGCGCGGTTTGCGATGACATCGATTCCTGTAACATTTTCATATTTCCTGATTGAAAGTATGTATAGGGTCTGACCGCGGATGCAGGTGCATCACGAAAAAGACGAAAACATATAAAAAACTTTTTTTTTTGGGTCTGAAGTGATTCTTAAGGAGCATGATTGAAGTTTGAAGCCGAGCCATTAGTTCTCTGCGAATATAGATGGAATGCTGAATGAAAAAAATGAGTACGACCAACGAAAATCTACAATCACTTGAAGATCTGTTACTTTCATCAAATTATTTTTTGAAAATAATTGGAGTTGACACCTTCATTTCGCACTTATTTTGCAACGCGGAAGCACAATTGACATTTTAATCAAAGGCGGTTTATTAATAAGAACGTCGAAGTTAACGAAAAAAGATCGCTTTGGGTTATTTCTCAAACACCCACAATTTTCAAGGTATTCTTGCACAAATTTACTAAAGAAGACGTGGAGTTGCTATACGTGGGCAAAACGCATTAAACTCGAGGATCCCTGAAGACATGTATTGTTTATTACCCTGTTATACACTCTTCTAAAACTAGAACGTAATGTGCGCTGCCCATTTGCAGACGTTTCATGGCTTCGGAAATTAATTTGTATGTCGCTCCCTCAAAATGGTGGGGTTTAGGATATGAAGGCAAATTTAGTAATAATTTAAGTTAAATTGTACAGAAAGTTCTGAAATTAAACGCTCAAACTACGGGAGGCGATTCCTTATGAAACATAAAGTCGAAAATATATATGAACACCGTATACCTAAACGGAATATTAAAAGAGATACGAGCCTATGAAAATTGGATTATGAAAACTTATTTTTGCCGAAGACCTTACACAACGCCTACAAAGTCCGCAGCCAAAAGGTGACTTATGTTTGCCATGTTGCAGAGACACATGCGTAATGCTGGCCGTCCTCGGTCTGTGCGCACTGTTCGGCTTGAGGAAGTGATACTTCAGCTCATCAACGACCTGCCCTTCACTAGTACACGCTCCATATCGCGCCAAATGGGCATGTCCCATTCAACCGCGTGGGACGTACTGTGGGCAAATTGCCTCCATCCCTACTGCTAGCAGAAAATACAAGGCATTCAGCGCAAATACGTTTTCAAAACCAAATTTTCACAGGCTCATATCTCCTTTAATAGTCTGTTCAGGTATATGGTGTCCTGCATATTTTCGACTTTATTTTTCATATGGAATCACCTCCCGCAGTTTGGGCGTTTAATTTCCGAACATTCTGTATACTATTAGCGCTTACACAAAAACACACATACTAATAAACTTCCACTGGTTTCATTAGCAAGCACTTGCTCCTATCGGGCTACTGTTTTCTCAAGCACAACTCTAGTTGGCTAGATCAGTGAAGTCACTTGGAAATATTGACTATTCAGTAATTCGATTTTAAAGTGCATTGTAGAAATGGACGCTATGAAGACGATGCGTGAATGAATGTTTTGAATGGAAGTAGAAAGGATGAACGGATGCATGATTTATGGCAAAGAACTCATGTAGTTACCACAACGGATAGAGTAATTTTCCTGAAGTATCCTAATCTTTTGCCGTATAGTCATAGGTTTAAGTCATGCAACAATTCCCCCGGCCCATTTTTTCATCACTATTTGAATTGAACTGTGTGTGGTTATCATCAACAAACATCACTGCTCCAGCGTTTCGTCTAAACTAAGCCAAAATATGACTTAAACAAATAACATTTGTTTATTGAGACACAAAAAAAAACCTTTAATTTGATGAATTGAACAGAAAATAACTAAGGAACTATTTTTAAGATTCTCAGGATGCTAAACGTCACCAAGACATTTACTATACAAATATTGTCTTTGTAGTTTTGGGAACAATCAGAAAATATTTTCTGTGGAGCAAGGGATCTTACAGCAACGGTACACAATCGGTAAAAATATTTCCGCTAAAGAAATTCGCTAAAACGCGTTCAACCGAACAGCATTTCGCGGCACCAAATGGACATTAGTTATTAATGTAACAAATTTAAATTTTCATCCCGAGCTTTGAAAAATAAATTTACGGTTTTTCGTTAATGCCCTCCATTTGACGAGGCCGTAAGTTGCAACTACAGGATAATGAAAAGCCACGCAAAGCAAGGCATTTTTACGGTCGTGCAGCCGATTACTGTCTATAAAATCAAAGCTAGGGCTTATTCTGCCAGAGTTAGGTGTAAACAGATTTTATTATGGAAAAAAATAAAAAATAAAAAAATTTAAAAAATTGGTAAGTAAATACAGAGCAGAATTTTTTTTTGCTAAATGTTTGTACGGCAGTAAAAACCTCGCACACGAGGGAAATAACAAACAATAANAGAGAGAGAGAGAGAGAGAGAGAGAGAGAGAGAGAGAGGTGCGTCAAATCGCACAGGTTGTTAGTCACGGCTTAGATAAGTCCGAAACGTATCTGTAAAAATTTATGAGAACATTAAACGAAGCGAGTAGACAAAAAGACACAAAAACTTCACCTGCAACGTGGAGGCAGAACCGCAGACGGACCATCTCAGCAACAGCCAACTTATTAACAAAACGTGTAATTCCGTTAATGCCAAAACGTGTGGAGTGGTTAATTTGAGTGAAGTTACGTGCCGGCTCGCGAGCGCTTCCCCTTCTTCTCCTCATTTCCCCACCTTCACCGCCCCCCCACTCACGAATGAAGGGGGAAAGGAGGGGGAACCGCTGGGCAGCAGACACGCTCTTTCCTTCTCTCACTTCCCCTCTCTATCTCTTTCTCTCCGTCTCTCTCGCACAATCCGAGTTTTCCTGCGACGCGACGATCTCCACAAAGGAAGTTCAGTTCGAAGATGACGTAATTTCTAAACACGAAGGGGAATAAACGTCTTGCCTCCCGCCCCAGGCAAAATAAATAAGGACCGGAAAATTTTGCAGGTTGATTTCATTAGCAACTAGACTTCAAACCCGCGTATTTTTAAGTCACTTTTCCCATACTGTATACGAGTGCACCAGACATAGTTTCTTTGGTTAAGCCTTATACATTTATATCCGGAAACGCCTTTTTATATCAAATAATTGTGTTCAAATTTTCTACATACACCACCTGTAGAACAAGGCTGTATTATCATTGTGTAGAACAAGGCTGTATTATCATGTGTGTAGGACAAGTTGCCTGGTAAGTAGGAGCGCGACCCTGCGTAAGTAATAATTTAGTGTCGCGTGCCTACGACCTATGCAACTTGTCACACGCACGTGATGTGCACGAGTTGTACGCCGCATCTTTGAATACATTAAAATCACATAAAAAATACTTTTCCGGAAGTACATGCAAAGTGCTTTTGTATTACGATTTGTCCAAATAAACTATGTATGGACTTTGAGCGTTGAATTTCCGAACATCCGGTAGAAGTGAAACGACGTTGCAATTTCTTTGAGGCGGTCGTACCGATTTGCTGATTGGCTGCAAGAGGCTTCGGTACGGGCCTTGAGTCTGGTTGACTACTGCGTGCTGACGAAGACGTCTTATTGGTTGGGCTGCCAACTGGCAAGAAAGTTACCAGCGGCTCATTAGCGAACGGCATTCCTACATGACACTGGCCAACGACGCCATTTTGCTGGCGTGTGAGTTATAAGGGGATGTTTCTCTGCCGAATCGATAGCAAATTTGCAAGGAAACAAAGAGCGAATCACAAGTTACTTGGTAAAATGTGTAAGTGGCCACTCAATGGAAGATAAGCTCAGGTTCGATTATGCGGAGTACTGAGTATCTTATTTGTGAAGTGGTTTTTGTCCTACCATATTAACCAGCATAGTCTGTTCACGGTAAAGTGAGCACTTTTGAGGCCCTAGTTACTTTTTCCTTTCAGCGATATTTTATCCTTTAACCACCTCTTAAAAAAATATTGCCATGTAAGTAACAAACACAGTGTGTATATTCCACCGCACTCAGAAGTTAAGTCTGAGGCTAAAATAAAATATATTTAGTGACTATTATTCCAAACGTACTCGCTTTATCGTGAATAGCATATAACAACATATCTTTATGTAGCTTATTAAATACTTCATAGAAATATTAGCGAAATTGAAGATATTAATTCGCTGAACGCTGAAACAACACTGATGAACATTATATTATTTAGACTTATAACTTTTATTGCCTTTTGCAACCCGAAACCGCGATAACATTCCTCAGTTCATAATGGGCCACTTCCGTCAGTGTTTATTCGTATGCAATTGAATTTGGAGATCTATCCAAAGAGAAAGAACTATACTCTATTTACGGTACCTTCGCTTTTTTTTAATCAACCCTTCGGAAAAACATCTCATGCACGACGTGTTTGGTTAAATATTTGAAGTATAATAAGCGTTTTATACTTTTGTTAACATAAAAGTATCTTATTTCTTGTTAAACTTAACTTTTACGTATATTTTATATTTAATTACCATTGTTCAATTTATAATTAACATGAATAGAAACAGAGAGAAAATAGGCTTGTTGATAATACCTACGAGTAGTAAGAAATAGCTCTCATGCATAATACATAGTGTTAAAAGAATTGCACACGAATGCGGTGCGGTGCGTTGTTCCTTTGGTGTAATTTTCTAGGTATAGGTAAGCTTTGATTGCATGAAGCGGAGGAATATCCTGGAAATAGAACTTTAGCAGGGCTGAAGTAACCAGGAATGAACTATAGCAATAGTGCCCGAACAAAAAAGATACGAATGTGTATTTAATTAAATATGGTCATCATGCAGTTAGTCAGCTCGGGATAACTTTGGAGATGTACTTATAAGATTACGTTCTATTGTAATCAAGAAAGACGGAATATTTTGCCTGCTCTGAAGAATACCGTGGCGAAACGTTGTCGCAATCATTTAATGTTTACCTGCACGAGGAAATATCTTCAACAAATGACACACTTATGGAGTCGTGAACTTGAAAAGACTGCAAAACGTAGCAGTAAGTTTAAGGTAAAATTAGTGACTATTGTTGGTTCACAATTAGGGAGAAGTACCCGTCAGTACTGCAAACAATGCAGGAGAGTACGAAACACTTCTCCTTTCATCGCTGGCAAGTAGTGTACATTGACTCAAGTGTGGACAAGTAACACATATCAAGGCTAAAGCTTGGGCTGCAATGCGCTGAGTGAATACTTCGTCCACAGTGTGAGAAACGGAGTAGTGGCTTAAGGCTAGGGCGAAGTTAGTTACCAGAGAGCGCCGATTTTGTGTTCAAAACGGTAGCATCAAAGTAAGCAGAGTGTGATATCTTATTCAGCTTGTATTTAACTCGTTCTTTGAGTAAACTTTAAAGTTTCTTTAATGCTTGCTTGTTATTTCACGCTCCTTATTCTTGTAAGTGCATGACGAAGGATCTGAACTCCATAGGTAAAAGGCCTGGCTATAATGAAGAGTCGTTATCGTCACAGTTACGACTATAACAGCATACACAACACAAACACAAGGCCTGGCTACGACTGGTATACCGCTGACCTTACTTGTTTGTTTGTGTTACTGCATTTTCTACTGCAATAATTAAGGTTTATACAAGTGGTATCGTTTTTTCGTAACCGGTAATTATTTTCAATAGAGCAGAAACTTTTCAAAATACTTTATTAGCTTCGTTTAAGATTTTATAGCTAAAGTCATCCAAAAAAACTTTCGTGGTTGCGATGCTCCAGAAACAAACAAAAGAAAATACATGTTCGAGGAATGTCGTAAACACACACACACACTTCCTTAATTTGTAAACAAGTTTTTCATTTGGCAAGGTAGTTCAAGCTTCAGGACTTCTGATTGGCTGAATATCGACGCACAGCGATAGTAACGAGTTAGTGAGCGCAGAGATTTTGGCGGCTCTTAACATCGAGGTGACAGTAACAAGGAAAGAGTTGCCAAGCTGAACTCTTCTTGTTACTATTACTGTGATTAGGTAAGTACTTATCTGTATGCGCGGTTGTAGATAGTCTTAACTGAAAACAAGCAGTTTAATTCTAATGTATAACACTGCTATGTTTGTAATGTGTTTACATTAGTCGTGTACGGACCTTAACTGAAAGACGGTGGTTTTGTTTGCTGGCTTCGATTTAAATTCCATCACTAAACATAGGCACGTCTATATATAGTAAAGTAACACCAATTGACGGTAATAAAATAAATTATATGTACTTTAATAATATAATATTTTATACTCTTACATATATCTACATGTATGCACACATCATGGGATAAAAATAAGATAAAAAGTAAATGGCAACATTATTCTGAGATAAGAATGAACTACGAGAACTTGTTATGGTCATAGTCATCCCTGTGACATAAGAAACCCCGGTCGACTGTTAATTATCAAAGATAATTATTGAGAGTGTTGACCTCATAATCTCAGCAGCATTTCTCAAAAATATCCACGTTTTATACTCCATTGACGGTTACTTCCAACTTTTCTGAAGCCCTGCTAACGTTATACTTCCAGTATATCCCCGCGCTTCATATAAACAAAGCTTAGACAATTATATCAGAGGGCCACCGCACCCTATGCGTGCACGCTCAGTGTAATAATATTTGGCATAAAAACTATTTCTTACTAGGTATGATAAACACGCCTATTTTGTCCCTGCCTTTATTCATATTAGTTATAAATGAGAAAATTTAATTTATAGATAAAATATAAGTAAAAGTTCAATTTAACAAAAATGTGGTGTTTTTATGTTAACACAAGTATAAAACGCTTGTGATGCATAACATAGTTAGGAAACAACCAAACACGACGTACATGGGATTTTTTTTCCAAAGGTTTGATTCAAAAAGTGTGAAGAAACTGCGAATAGACTATAATCACAACATTGAAATCGGGAAGGCAGAATACACTTCAATGTCCACAAAATTTTGCTATAAAAAACATGACGAGATGGAACCAATTTGCCTAGCTAGATGGACTTAGCAACTGCTAGTTGTGTACCGATGTCAGAACTCTGCCGGCTACTGCAGAGATGCGTGTGATTTAGAAGGGGAAAACCCCAGTTTCCCTTTAAACGTTTTACCGATTAACGCGGGGCGCCCACGCGCTCGGATGCCAGCCCCCGTGGGATGCATTTGTCGCGATCTTTTACACTGGCGGAGACAAATTGATACTCTCTCCCCTCCCTCGCGCAACCCCACCCTTCGCCCTCCGTGTCTTGCCAACCCGCCCTATCTGGCGCAGTTATCATCACCGCCTCTCCGTCTCCCTTACCGAGAGCTGCTAACCCAGGCGCCACCCTTGAGGCGATATTACACGATACCAGATTCCGTAAAAGCTTGTGCAAGGTCTGCCATAGCGACCGGTATACGGACTTGTGTGCCACCCGTCATGGCATTTCCCGCCTTGTACGGCCACATTTCGTACCAGGTTTGGTAATTGGACACGTCCTATTTTTCGCGGCAGGTTCCATAGCAGGTTTCGTACCTGGCGAATCACATCGCAGTTTCAGAGCGTAGGGCGCTCCCCGCGGCTACTACTTGAAACGAGTTGATGAAACCGAAAAGGACGTCTCCGTCATGATTATACATCGGCGGGGTTGAAACTCTTTCAGATAGATTTAGAATACGACAACGACAAATAATATTGGCGATGACAACTTTTAATTACTTTTTAAAACCGTTCTAAATACTTAAAACATTAACCATTCTAAAAAAAATTAATTCGAGCGGTTGACTTATGTATAATATATAAACAACTATTATTGCGTCAGAACTGGAAGTGCAGTGGTAAGGTCACGGTGTCCGTTAGAAGAATAACTTTTGGGCCTGAGTTCGAAACTCCGTCGGACACTAATTTTTTTATCATTAAATGTTGCATGCGGATAATAACTTGGTATGTAAAGAAAAAAAACTAGTTAGTAATTTTTGTCAAAACTAAAAATAGCACACCTGTACTCAAGTGACTTCACATCATTTTCAAGATAACGAATGTAACTATACTATTAAGCAATACATTTATGTAAAAAGCGCACTGTAATACAGCAATATTAAGATGTGCTAGCTATTTTTATAGGCCTACACAAGTTACTGACTGTTAGCAGTTCTACGAATGGGGTTCATATTTACTACAAACCACACATTGCACACCCACCGAGTGAGTCAAATGCTAGTACGCGAACTTCTGTCGTGTAATAAGAATCTCCCATGGTTGCTCATATAGCGGCTGGTATACTGGTTCGTGCACCAGGCCTTGTACAAGCTTGTAAAAGGCCAAGTACGGCTGCAGGTATCGTGTAATATCGGCTTTGCCCTCAGTGACGCCCTTCAGATTCCAGCCCGCACGGGCGAGAGGGGACAAATGCTACGCCTTCGTCTGGGGGAGTGCTTGAAAACTGTTGTCTGTGGACCCAAAGACTCTTGCGTCGGAAGACGTTCTCCGCAGTCCTCCTTGCCAGGTCTTCACGGGGCCGAATGTCGACTTATTTCCTTGCCCGCCATTGGAGTGAGTGAGTGAAGAGATTTGGGCAGCTCTTAAGGCTGTTGCCGGATGTGAAAGAAGTGAGAATTTTGTATAGGGAAATACGTGTCAATGAAATTCGAGTTCTTGGCGTTCCTTTTAAAGATATACCACCATAATTTTTTTGAGCAGAAAAATATGCACTTCTTGTATCTTGAAGCATTTTTTACCATTAATGTAGAGCCGGTTTACTGGAAATATCAAAGTAATTAATAGTTAAAAAAAAATAAAAATAAGGACTGAAAAACAAATTGTTGTGTTTGCCACGGCGTGAAAGTACCGTTTATCACACTTAGGTTTTTGTTACAAGTTTATAACTTCAAAATTTGCTTCGAAAAACAGAATTTCATTAATATATATGTCCCTATAAAAAATTCCCACAGCTTTCAAACCAGGCAATATCCTTAACATCAAGGTCTTGAGAGCCAATGAGAGTGAAGTTAGGTGAGAATGAAGCAGCGCTGGAATGAAAGGGCGGAGGAAAAGGTTAGATCCCAGAGAAAACCCGCCGACCAGCGGTATCTTCCGGCACGATTCCCACATGCAAAAATCCGGGAGTGACACCGCCCCGCGTAATTAAAACCCGATTGAATATTTTTTAGTGTAGTATAAACACTAAAATAATTTTTAAAACGTGTGGTGCCAAGACAGTTTAAGTTCTCGCATTTCAACTCCAAGGACAATTTTTTGGACGTGAAAATGGCTTTTTTCAGAATAAGTTTTATCCGCTAAATTTTTTATACAGAAACTTTACAGTTGTCTTCTTACACACACTCTGCCCTTATTACAAAGCTGTAAAAATATAGGATCACCGTTTAAAGTCACGTTCAAGCGAGTCGTCGACGGGAAAACTGCACGCCAGTTAGACGCAATGCGCGTAGAGGCGATGAGGCCAAGTGGTGAATAAAAATTGCTTGAAAATGCGGTGTTTCAGAAATGTAAGGTATAAGGGCATTCACGATAAAGTGAGCACTTTTAATAATCCTTATTTTCTACATTTTAGACTGTTGCGTATCTTTCCGCCATATGAAGTGCAAACATTGTCATGTGAAATACATTTTTATCAGCTGTTCAGAAGTCGACTATATTTATTAGGTAAACAAAAAACTGCTAGTAATAACCGTCGCGGTAAGGAACATAAGTGTGTGTAAGAAACATAAATGCATCCACTTAAACTCCAACGGATAATAATTTCAGTTTGTTAACACTGATTAGTGTTTTTTTTCTAATTAGGCGTTAATGCTGTTCACTTCGGTTTTTATCTTTCACAAGCCACAAGGAAATTTTTTTTTGCCTTATCTCTCAGTTCGAGCACGATTCTCATTTCCGTGTCGACTTGTATTAAGTTCGTTCCTCTTTAAAAGCATGCGTGGTTAGAATTTTCACTTAAAATCAAGTTTGTGAGCAAGTAGACCGTGTTTGTCATCAGCCTGCGTATGATAAACACGCAGATGGCACGAGAGGAAGGAAGAAAAAAAAAACTAAACGAAACAATGGACCGTCCAACTGTAACGATTCGTGAGTCATGTGATGTTACGAAATTGTTGGAAACGTCGTTGTGTTACTATTAACGCTACATTTCACTTTTAATTTGAAAGAACACTATGGAAAGAAATTTATTTTAAATACATTACTAAAGTACGAGGTTGCAATATTGAACTACTGTTCCTGATTCTCTGCCAACTTCATTCTGAGCGTAGCACTCGGTGCGGGTACTCAAAAATGCAGACACTTATGGGCAGAGATTTTTTTCATAGGTCGATTTCAAAAGTGCTCACTTTATTGTGAACAGCCTAACATCAATACATGCCTGTTTCCGTTGTCGTGGTCAATAAAATGATGAACATCTGAATATTCAACCTAAAAATGTGGGGAACTTATGGGTGAATGTTTCGTCGACAGACGTTAGGCAGAACTTGTGGCTCAGGTAATCTGGCGCAGCGAACAAATCGGCCATGGCTTTGCATTAAGGAATCATCACAGCATTCATCGGAAATGGTTTCCGAAAACCATGGCCAACTGAAGTCAGTATGGATTATGCGGGTGTCAAATTCGGGTACTTTCGAATGTGAGTCCACATGTGTGCCACCTTGCTCGATATAATTTTAGGGAGAAAATGCGCATATTTTTCTTTCTCCCGCCTCTGAAATGCCTTAAACATGACTTCTTGCCCCAACACAGCATCTCTGATAGTTATTAAACTGTTGACACTGCTACATCAGCATACTTAGTCAATAAATGCAGAAATAATAGGTAGAGCAATACTTATAGGATATAGTTAATTTCTTTCTCTATTTCCTATCAATAAAAAACGGTCCTGTCATGAGAATTCTTCGCATACAATCTTGCTAATGTGTACTTGCAGCATCTTTTCTAGTATATTTTAGACGTTCATATTTAAAAAAATTATATTTTATATTTTTCTGTAAAGAGTGACCTTTTTTGTTCGTACACACAGATTGCCGACTGATACAAAATAATTATTTCAGGAGCAGACTGTGTGCAATACGTTGGATACAAAGACAGACGTTAATAACACGCTACCCGAAATGCAATATGAGGAGAAAAGCGAAAATAAAGAAACTTTACTCCAATATCTGAATCTAGAACCAAATCAACCCACAGATACTACATTTTTTCCCAAGCAGGTTCTGAAGAACAAAACACTTTCATTTCAAACGAAATGGCATGCCGAATGCCGATGGTGTGGTGTCATCTTGCGGCGAGCCAAGTAGCTAATTCTAATCATCTCCAAGCTTCGTTTATTCTATGGTAATATTCCATATACCCTTAACATATTACTTCAAGTATACTCGTTCACATCTGACATGTTGCAGAATAGATGAAATCTTGGTCGGAGATGAGCAGGTCAGAAATTAGCACCAATACGAACCTCGACTTCCCTGCGCAATGCTGTTGGGTTTTGCTGGCACACCAACTATTTTATAATAGATGTAATCTTGTGATGTGGATCTAATGAGGCCTTTTCAATATGTTACAAATTATGTCAATTACGATAAGAAATTTGTAAGTACTTTTCACTGCAAAATTTTCTTCTTTTGCAACGCCTGAATCGTAAAATTAATGTGTATGTTAAGGGGATGCCGCTTGAATAGTCATAATGTAGTTAGTACTTATCGTATGCAAAAACTTGACACCGAAAAAATATAACCACTTCTGTTTTTGCCATTGTATTCCAATATCTGTATAAAATTATTTCACTAAAATATATTTTAAAAAAATTCTTGTGTGTCAGGATAGCGACACTGATAGCTCATCAAAGTCAAAGTGTAGCGGACTTGGCCACTAAACTGGAAGCCATCACGTTTGCAGATCTTTCTGTACACATTTTTTTTATTTGTAATTTCGAGATCGCTATTATTTTACCCCAAAAACATTGGCCCGAGAACACGCCAACCCCAGCGCGGCGTGTGCATGGCTGGCTGTGCGTGCGCGGAGCCTATCAAACTTCACACGGGAATATGCTTTATCGACTAGCGCGAGTCCTGTGCGTACACACACCCTCGCTCGTTCCCCCTATCCAATAACTGCTCGCACCCCTTTACACCACCCCCCTCTCTTCGCTCAGTCACGACCCGGCAAAATACAAGTCTTCCGTGCCGTGACAATCCAGGACGCGAGTTGTATCCGCACGGCACGGTGCTCGCCGTGCGAGTGTTCGATAGTCATCTCTCTTATCGATGTTGCTGTGCGTGCTCCGTGCATACAAGCCTTCGTAAGTGGATAGTCGGTCGTCTGTTGTACGCCGCACGATAACTCGGCTTCATTCCTATTGTGCTCTCATTTTTTTGGCTTAGTGCTTGTATCATCTCGTTTAAAAGTAAATGGTAACGCATTGCACCCAAATAAATAAATCACACCATAGCTATGTATTAAGAAAGTAAATTCTAATTCCAAATGAACATAATATTTGTATTACGCTAATTTACTCAATTAACTCAATACACCTTCCTTATGGGGCCGCCGTGGTGTGGTGGTTAGAATACTCGCCTCCCATCTAGGTGAACCGAGCTCGATTCTCTGTGGGCTGGCTCCCGGATTCTCGCATGTGGAAATCGTGCTGGACGACACCGCTAGTCGGCGGGTTTTCTCGGGGATATTCCGTTTTTCTACCCTTTCATTCCGGCGCTGCTACATACTCACCTCGTTTCACGCTCATCGTCTCTCAAAACCTCGATGTTAAAGCGACCCAAATCTCTTCACTCACTCACTCACTCAAGAACCTTTCAACCGATCCGTCTCAAGGCAGAGTCCCATACGCCTAGGCATACAGGAAATATCCTAGCTACGGGGCACATGTATCGCGGCTTCACTGATATTGGACAAACATGGCCGCGATTGCCTCCCATGCTAACTGCTAACCTGAGCTACGAAGGGAGGGAGGAAAACCAGCTTAGACAAAGACGCCGTAAAAACTCATCGACAGAAATTAATTGCGAAATCGCATGCAATTTATGAATTAGAAAAAAATATATTAGAACAGAGGATGGGAAATAGTGATCTTTATTAATATGGTGTTTGCAACAGTAGAAGGGAAAATTTGCCAGGGAGGGACTTTCTGTCACTGGTCACGGTGGTATTGTTTTGTTTGTAACCAGGGGAGTGGGACACACCACACCCCAGCTGCAGGGATGAATGCACAACTGGGCTGGGCACGCCTCCCCCCCCCCTTTCCCCTTATCGTGGCGTAGAGTAGATAAATACACAGAGACGAAACGGTGCGGTGGTTCCTTATGCGAGTGTACCCATACTCTGATTGGCTGTGCGAGGCTCTGGGAACGAGCCATGCTGCTCTTTGGGGTTTTTCAAACACAATAATTTGTCGTAGTTACGACATGCCCCACACTATTCCTGCGGGCGTTGCAAGACGCGGGCCGAGGCGTGCTCACCGAGCAGTGTTAGGTAAACTATGACGCTAAATTCAGGTCGCTGCAGGCGGGTGGCTGGACTGCGCAAATGGAGAACCAGCACATCGCCCCGTGACCCAGTGGTAAAGACGCCTAACACAGAGATTACTTAAGGCGGTATTCATGGACGGGCGGCGCATTATCCTCCTGTCTTCGGACCTGGTGGCGAGGCGTCCGCGGTCCGTCGCGACGCTGGTCTCCTGACGACTTGCCCTTAGCTCGTTCGACGAAGATACTAGATAACGACAGCAGATTTACGACCATGTGCACGATTGGCTACCGCGTGCTGAGGAAGTTTTCCTATTGGCTGAGCTGCCGGCTGGCAAATACGTTACCAGGCGCTGACTGACGAACGACGCGGCCGCGGCGTTCCGGCATGTTGCTGATCAGCGACGCCATTTTGCTGGCGCGTGCGGCTGTTTCACCTCCATGTGGTCACGGCCCTGACCTTCTCCGTCCTCGGACGAAAATAATCCCAAGGTAACGTAGATCTGTGTGGGAAGGCTGGAGGGGTGTAAGGCCACGAGGGCAATCATTTAGGGAGCTTGCGCTCTCGCACGGGGCCGGAGGGGGTGGCAAGCCCTCGCTATACAACCGGTCCACCGGGATTAAAGTGGTACAAAGGTGGGGACGAAGGAGGAGGAGGCGGGGAGCAGAGACTATGGCGGGTGAGGAAATGAAACGATGAGGAGGGGGAGGACCAAGAAAGCTGCGGGAACCAGGGGGAGACGGACTCAAGTGGAGGAGTTGAAGTAAATTGAAGACGCGAGCTGCGAAAGGTGTTTAAAAGTGGCCTGCGAATAGCAAGAGGATGAGGATGAGAAGTTTGGGAGGGCGGACGGGTATACCGGCAAAGTACGGAGCGAAGAGCAAGAGAGGGGCCGAGGGTGTTAAATGAACTGAAACACGCAAATGTTTTTTGCACTTTTCATTATCCACCTAGTGGAAGCGGGATAGGGGTGTTAACAAAAGAGGGGTGGGGAGGGGAATAAAAAAGTGGGGGAGGATACAAGGTGTAACTATCATAAATGAACGTGTGCGCAGATACGGGATACGCATTTCGTGGCCCTCTCACCTGAATCTCTTTAACAGGCCGTTTCAAATCGTAAATACCAAGTGCAGATTCCGTGAGATTAACAGTGGCGTTCTCTTTGCACACACTGCGAGGATGTATGCTGTTTATTGCCTTTATCTCGCGACCTGTAAGGGCAAAACTATTTGCGGTGTTTTAGCGCCTTTTTTCAAAACAGAAAGAGTGCTTCAAAATTCTGAAAAATATTTCTTATATTTTTGCACGTAGCCTACGGTAGTACTAAAACATTTATATTTTGTATTTGTACTAAATACCGTTCAACTTGTATATGCTGCCCATAAAAAGCTTAGCAAATATCAGAATCCAAGTTGTTAAATTGAATAAAAGTAGTTTACGTTTCATGTTGTTCTCCTAATAGCACATACAGTGGAGAAAAGAAGCACTCGTTTGCATTATCCCAGTATGAAACAAACAAAAGACATAAACTCAAAAACAACGTAAACAAAGGAATTTCAACAGTTTCAAAATCAAATCAAAGACCTTCTCAGATGCATTGACAAACGTCAATTACGTGTAAAACCTCCACGATTCCTAAGGCACGTTTGTATCAGACGAGGCATGCAAAAACCAGATCATTAAGCTTTTTCTGGGGCAAATTGTCCCATTCCCAATTACGGCTGTTCTTAAGGCCTTGTTGGTCATTGTTGGCTGTGCACGGTTTGAAATCATTCATTTGAGAAAGGACCATACACACATTCTCTAGGCAGTTCATTTAGCTGAATAAGCTGGCCCGTTCTTCTTTGTATCCCTGCGGGGAATATGCTAAACCTTTTGTGAGCTATAACATTGCTTGCGAGAAAATCTCCTTGTTTTAAGCAATTTTTAAAAATTGTAAAAACATTTCATAGCGTGATTACAAAGAGTCCTTGAAGTAACTCGTGTTACGCTATTTCATTGTGAATTATTTCATTTCAAAGTGAGTTAGTTTTTATTATTTGTATGTTCCAAAAAAACACTATAATTGGGATTTTGATATACCTTTCTGCAAAAAAATATGCTGTTTTAAATTATTTTTTTCCGAGCAAATTGTAGTTTACTTTTAAGTAACAGCTACAAGATGAAAAGTGTTTCGTAAAAATACAATATGATGAATATTTTGGTGTCCAGCGTCCTTACTTCGCGCGGCCCTAGTCAAACGAGCCTGCTTGCCTGCGTGAGGATGCTCGGGTGACTGGTGACAAGGGTGAAGATCGTACGTATGTGTAATGCACATTCGCTTGTATGATTACGCGGTGCAAACGTCCAAACCATATGTCATCCTTCTAAACTGGATCCGTAAAACGAATCGTGCATATTATACTTTGCCGTGATGCAAATATATGCAATAATAAAAAAACGGAATTAAAATGAACTACTAGCATTTTAATTAGTCATTTTAAAATAGTTCTTATTTTGTACAAGCTATGAAGGGTTCAAAGTGGGGAATAGTTCGTTACAACTGAAAACATTATTTTTTTATAAAAGGGGGAAGGAGGAATTTCTGGTTTGAAAAAAACCAACATGCAAAAATTAAAATAAAAAAAAATGATCTGGAAACAGGATGACTCAAAATAATTTATATTACCTGCTAGTGTTGGAAGCTTTACCCCGCCACTATTGCCGTTCCTGATTGACTACACAAAACTTAGCGGCTTCACCAGTAGTCGTTAAATAGTATATTTTTCTTTGTGGTGTACGACTTAAATCGCCTTTTAAAGCAAATGTGGATGACCAAATAACTTAGTTATGTCATAATTTTCATTATTTTCATTAGTACTGGGTTGTTTTATGAGAAATACAACTTTTTCGAATGTTTTGGTTTTATGTTTTTTTTAATATATGTCACAGAACATTAAGTTAGTGCATTGTTTGATAAGATATTTGGTGTACGGTACTAATGATTAACATCTCACAATTAAAAACCGCACGTATAGTATGAACTATCTTTGTTTCTCGTCTAGGACCTTGTATGTATTGCCATAGCGCTATTCAGTAAATAATTTGGCCATGATTTTCGATCAGCATAACTGTGTGCAAGGCAATATAACATTTAAACTTTCAGAATGCTTTCCAGTGACAAGATTTAGCAAGACCAGTCATAGGCACCTCCCGTGATAGTTGCCTTAACTTAGAATGTTATTGGGAAGCTCAAGAATACGGGATCAGTTCATTTTTCTTTCCTCGCTGTATGTCTTTCCTGTCGATTTAACTAATCTACATTCTAAACACAGTATTTTAAATACTATAAGAATTTTCAAATTTAGCGTAACGTGTAAAATATGTGATAACGAAAGATAATATTTGTATTGGTTGTAGGCTACAGCATAATTATTCAGTTACAACTTTGGCCAAGACAGTGTACGCACAGAAACAATCGACTGGTGTTCAAAACCGCCATAAAATTCTGAAATTATGGTCAATGGATTGTATAAAATGAACTTTGTGATAAAATTCTCCGCCATATGGCCAGGGTATGAACTCGACTCAATCAGAATAGCAAAATAGTTACCTAACGATACGGATACCATCATGGTGCCAGTAGTTAAGAAACCCCCCTTTAGCGACAGAACCTGACATCCATAGTGACCCAAAACGTTTTGATTTTATGTATGATATAAATAACTAATGGAAAAGGGATATCACTCACATGTCAGACGTATTTTAGCTTCTAAAAACGAAAGCTGCGAGAAGTTAAAAGCCTGGTAATTCAATTATAAAGTTCATATCGCGTGAAAAACCACTGGCCGGAAATACCAAACCCGCAGCAAGGGAAGTGGGTTATTTTTTCAATCCGTTATCTGCCTTTACTAAATATAGTTGTATTTCGTTACGGGTAATTTATTTCCGACCAAAATGGTAATTTGTAATTATACCCCAGGTGCAAAATAATTAATGGTAAGCACGTTTAGGGACTATGTGCTTTTATGGATAGTTAAGTCTAGCATTATCAATGCAGTGCTTTGGCGAAGACATGGGTGATTGGGAGTTACCGAGTTTTTAAAATACTGAGTCGTCGAAGTCAA
The DNA here is from genome assembly GCA_002778355.1 of Clitarchus hookeri. Taxonomy (NCBI): domain Eukaryota; kingdom Metazoa; phylum Arthropoda; class Insecta; order Phasmatodea; family Phasmatidae; genus Clitarchus; species Clitarchus hookeri. The sequence goes on along the minus strand of NQII01000135.1, from coordinate 610,558 downwards.
TCATTTCCAACATCGGGGTGATAAAGCCATTCCTCACTCTGCATTTTAATTACTACAACTGGTATAATGCCAGCCACGCAGGGACCGCAGTGGTGTAGTGGTTAGACTACTCGCCTCCTACCTAGGCGAACCGGGTTCGATTCCCGGCGGGGAATCTTACTGGACGATGCCACTGATAGGCGGGTTTTCTCGGGCTTCTCCCGTTTCCCCACCCTTTCATTTCGGCACTGCTCCGTATGCACTCACCTCGCTTCACCCCCATCGGCTTGCAAGACCTCGATGTTAAGAGCAAACCAAATTCCTTCGCTCACTAATTCTCTCTAGCCACGCAAAGTACAAAATCGAAATTGCTGTAGTTCAAGATAATATTAATATAGCTAATTAACTCATTACAAGAAGTAATTTGCCAATTATTACAAAGTGCTCTCATTACGTTTCCCACTAAGCCATCAATAGAGACGGTTACAAATGTTTTTACCTGTCCTGTCGTTATAAATCACCAAACACTTTACATGATTATCCATTAACCTTTATACAGTATTCTCTACACACACAGTGATGTCATTTCCGACCTTTACAATCATAGAATACAACCATAGATAACACACACACTTAATGAGTGGAATTTGTTGTTACATTACAATTACGTCAATTGTAGAGCACAACATGATCTCCCTTGAAAATGTACACTCTACTTTTCAATAGCTGGCAATCATTGTCCTATTAAAGAAAACAGAATAATGGTATACAAATAGATCATTGTGTGCCAATTACAATGTTTTTGGATGCGGAAGTCTAACTAACTTTTCATACTTCTAAAATTTTCATATACCTTATAAATGTCATTTATTTTATAAAAATGTACGCCCTCTTACAAATATATTGCCGACATGTAAGGCAATTTTAAAGATGACAAAATTATGCCTTATTAGATAAATATTTGTCAGTAGTACAAAAGTAGAACTCAACCATTTAGGGTTATTGTGTTTGTTAGAGTAATGAATCTGAAAATAAGGGTAATTTTTTCCTCAACATAATTGCTTTAACACAAGTCAAGCTTCCACAGGATATAGAATACAAGGACTTGTGCCATCACTGGTGTTGCAGAATGACCTAAGCTACAGTTATCCTAAGGGTAAATATTTACCTCAAGCGCAGCGCTATGAATTTTTATGCTTATGAAAGCGCTTGTACCACGCAGCTTTAAGAAAAGGATAATTACTCACGTACTGAGCTTACAAACAAAATATCGTTGGTTGAGTCCACCAAGGACCTTAATAACTCAAACGATGTGATATGCTGTATAGTATGTAAGGAAGCTGCCTCCTTAAGGTGGCCGTCTGGGTATAGGCTGCCGAACGGTGTGCAGAGCTCCAGCAGTAAACGTTTTTATTAAAAAACCGTCCAACCGGTCTGAATGACGCCTGCTTACGCATAGCATTTAAGAAACGTTACGCATCTGTATACATTTTTCAGTTCCTCCATTTCTCTCTAAAGCATGTTTTTGTGGTAGTGAAAATGGCTCATACTGGTGTTTTCAAGGTAATTTTTAGGTATGAACATTCCAGTACAAAACATTTAAAAAGGAATAGGGACATGCATCAAACATGTATTATTATTATCATCACGTCATAAAATGCTAGGGTCTCCGCTGAAAGTCTCAGAGGAGTGTTATCGGCAAGATTGCGCGCCAGTTCAGTACTTTGCGCGTAGAGGCGACGAGAGAGTTGATGCGAATGTGTCGGTCGCCCCTAGCGCTCCCTAGCTTGTAGGCCTCAGACGTGCAACATTCCTTCAGACCTTACAGGCGCCGCCTACCTGGCGCTTGAATTGCGTTGCAGTGTGTTTGTAATCCGCGTTTTTTATTTTACGAAACCATTAAACGTGTCCCCACGATACCAAAGTACGAAAAGAAAACACACTTCAGGCGAAGTACGTATAATACTCTCAAAACATCATGTGCATTATAAATACTATTCCCGAGCCCTCCAACATAGCTAAAAACTGGTTTTTCACACTGCTGTATCTCATAACACACTGGTTGGAAACATGCGAAACTATTATAGCGACCTGCATTGAACCTTGTTATAGACTTTCCACCGATAAAATGATAGGGTCACCGCTTAAAATTCCATTGGTACATGCAGCACAACGGAAACACTGCACGCCAGTTCAGTGCCTTGCGTGTTTTCAAGTGACGTATGTTTAAAGAGTCTTGCAAAAACAGAAATCACAGCTGTTCACAAAAATTCGTAAACAAAATACATGATGAAGTGCTTTGATTTATAATGTCGTTCATTTTATTATATGTAATTTTAACTACCCGTCAGAAAAAACATAATTATAAAATTTGTAAGTAAATTACAATACAAAAACAAAACTTGTGTTAAAGCTATGGATATTTTAGTGTCTGCTAGGATTGTAGTACTGTTAGTTAGACAGTTATTTAAAACAACTATGTTTGTTTCCGTAACAAAATACGAAATCACAAGTGAGCTATAAAACTTCGAAAATTACTTTCCTATTTGATACCTATTTATAAGTCACATAAACTCACTACATTGCAGGGTGTCAACTGTAATTGCCTTTTTCGAATTCCCGGTTTCCAGGCAGAATCTTACCATTTTCCCTGGCCTATTTTTAGAAATACTGAAACCTTCCAATGTCATATTTTTTCACCACTGACGGAACAATATGTTATCAGTGAAGTCGAATTAAATTACACTGCAAGAGACCAAGCAAGAAGGTCCAACATTTTATTCAGTCCATCAATATTTCTTGCGATACCCGCTATTGACTTCACATGAGTGCCCATTACAAACACTTGCATTATCATTTTATTTTGTACATATAGGCGCTACGTCACTTGACAAAGATGTATTATCGCCAGTTCACAAAAATAAAAATAGAAATCTTAAAATATAATTGCATTATCGTGTATTCACACAACTGACAATTTTCGCAGACCACAATTATTTACATTTTTCCCGACCCAAGTGAAAATTCCTTGACATTTCCCATACTTTTCCCTGTAACATGAAATTCCCTGACGCGTCCCCGTTTCTTCTACGGGTGGACACCCTGTTTACGTGACTACCATAGCCAAAATTCGCGGATTCCACGGGAACTGCACTGCCCTAAGACGTGAGCATGGTTCATCTGTGTGGCCAGTGAGGAGTGCACTCACTGGAAACACGCACTGCCTGTGCTGCGGGGACGTGCTTGTGTGGTGCGTGCGACGGCGTGCGTGCGTGTGCAGGTGCCCGCGTTGTTTGCGAGATCCCGTGTCGGCAGCAGGGGCAAGGGTGCGCCGCGGCGGCAGCTATAACGCAAACCAAATCTAGTCTATTCTGGCCCCTCGCTCGCTCCAATATGACGGAGGAAATTGGAGGGGAAGTGGGAGGAAATAGAGGCAAAATAACGCCGCCCCCTCCACTACACCATCACGAGGGGGTGAACGTCGAGGGGACCACGGGGTGGGTCCGGGCCGCCTGACGAAGACAGAGATATACTCATTACAAAAGTAGGCACGCAGCCAGCCAGGCAGGCGGGCGGTGCAGCCGGGCCGACTCCCCGCGTCCGAACAATATTCGACACTACATCAGAGGCGACAGCCGCCGAGACCTAAGGCCTTCAATGCCTGCGGGCGAAAGCAAATATGTACGAGTAAATGGCCGTGATGAACACACTTCACATCATCTGAATAGCACCGTCCAGTGAGTGAGGGGGTGGGGGGAGGACCTTGTCCACAATAACGTCGAAACAGAATTCAAATTTCTACGCATAATGGCGCGCTCCTGGATTACGTCGCTGGCGTTGTGCTCGTGATTAATGATTTCTGCGCTGCGACCTCGTCGGCGGGGTCAATGGCCTCAACGGGTTCGATTCCCGGACGAATCCTTTGTTACTTTGCACTAAAGTTACCGCCGGTTCAGGTTGTGTACGTTCTCAGTTTTGGGACATTGTTTAATTGGCAAGTGGTTTTTCGCGAAGCACAATTGTGGCATACGTTGGTAGTTCAAGGAACTATCATAGTTACCAAACTAAGGTCGATATAAGCCATCTTGCCAACTTTTATTCCTCAAACAGGTAAAAGTATTTTGATCGTAAATAATTTGGAATTCAGTTGTTTTGTTTCCAATTTGCAAGATATCACAGTAACATATACACGCACAAAAAGCATTAACAGCAGGGCATTTCGTTATTATTACTGTTTCGATAATAGTGAGAAAAGTCGGTAGACAGTAACTGACAAACTAGTTCAGTCATCGGTTTTCAGGAATTCTGTATAAGTGTCAGAAATATTCTGTAATTCTTTACCATTGTAGCTGATATAGCGATCGCCTGATATATCGCTTAAGTTTTTCTGTATTATGAACACAGTTCAGTAGAATAGTAACTTTATTTATAGCTGCAAGCAAATTACACAGAACCACGACACATAGCTCTGTTGGTATTCGGATGAGCTAAGTTCTACTGTTAGTTATACAGTACTTTACCTTACTTCTGTCATATCAATAGTTTTACAAGTTTTTGCATACAAACATTTGATTAACGCACGCTGTCACATTTTCTTCTCAGTGCACAAAATAAACGATAACATAAACGCTACAAATTAAAAAAAAAAATCTTGAACGAGAAATAAATGTTGTCACCGCGACTGATATGAAATCATATTTCGTGCTAAGGTCGTTTGTAAAGTTAATCACATATGCCTGGTGCTAACAGACGCTTTCTGATATTCACACCCCATCTGTCCCCGGCTCTTAAATGAAACATTAGTTAAGAGTAATTTGTAAAACTACGCTATTCAAAATTTCCTTATATTTACTTATATTTAAGGACATTTTTACGGAAATATACAGTAAATATATAGAAACGCAATTAGTAATGACGATAAACGGTGTTAACTACATAAATAAAAAAATACGGAAAATCTCCGTATTTCCTATAACTTCGGGTTTCGGGGACGAACAATGCCGAGACTACACGAAGCTTTCTTCGCCACTGTAACCAGAAAATTATAGTTTCTGCAGGAGTTGGGTTGTCCACGTCACTAAGACCTATTCTTTCAAACATTAAAAAGTAGCATCAGGCGTCTGTACCAAATAGCAACACTTAAAATGCACTAACTTTAATATAAGCTGAAAATTTTGCTTACGCGACTGACTTTAGAAATAGTACCGAAGTTATAATAAACACACATTTGAGGTAAGAGTTATAGGCGAGCGGTCAGAGTCGTATACTAGTGGTATTTTGATTCGGGTTCAAATCTTGCTCAAATATAAAAATTTTCAACTTTTTTAACTTCTAAATATTTTTTTATACACAGTAGAACACCCAAATAATAAAAATTAAAGGCTTTTTCATTTTCTCTTTTTATTTTAAACGGGGAGTACAGAAAATTAACTAGTAAATTAATGGAGAGGTTCCGTGAATTTACGGAAAGATTTGTGAAATTTAAGGAAAGTCCGTTTTTGATAATTGATGTGTCCGGAATTTTACGGAGAGTTTACGACAACCTCTTGATAAATTTTTACCGTCACTTTTCCGCAAAATGAAGGAAATTTTTATTTAACAGTGTACGCATCTTTAATACGAGTAAGTTCTTTATATACGGAGATCATACAGTTCAGTTCCACAGACTTCATTCTAGTGAGGTCGGCTTAAGAAAAGTTTTAATACGTGTTGCAATACAAAAAAAAACATAATGCATTTCCATTACAATTAGGTCACACAAGAATTGTCATGGCTCGTATACCGTAAAACGATAATCGCATTTCTGACAAGCAAAATAAAATTCTAAATATTACAGTAGCAAAGGCATTTTGTGAGATAAACAAGCTCCTTGTATTATACTGAATATTATTTGTTTTGTTTATTTGTTTGGTCGCCGCTTTTAAAATTTCCTTCGGGTTTATTTTATGTTTGCTGTACACTTAACGCAGGCCATGGTGTTTGTTAGTAGTCTCAAGCGAAGTCCAATATAATAAAACTAAACCACTCTTTTCAGTACCTAGAGCAGGGGTACTCAAACTGCGGCCCGCGGGCCAATTCTTTGTGGCCCGCGCTCGCCGGCTTCAGTAGATACACGTTACCAAATTCTTATTTTTAGGGTGTCTGTTACAAAAATAAAAAAGCAATACATAATACAAATTTATTAAAAGTTTAAGTCAATGATGAAACTAGACGATATTTTGATGTACTACCTCCGCCCGCCATCAGCGTATCGAACGAATAAACAAACGACACTCTGAATTTTAAATGTCATCGAATTACCTACCTACTTTTAGTTCACAAATATTATTATGTCAAGTGTCGTAAGTGCGGCCCACGGCAGTCTCTCTTAATGTGGCCCCCTAAAAAAAAAGTCTGAGTACCACTGACCTAGAGAATAATAAATTTTGGCAAGAATCTCTATGCCCTTGTTTGAAGAGAACTGTGAAACATGTTGATCCATTCATCTGACATACGATTTCGTCAATAACTCTTGACATGCGGATGAGAGTGAAGGGGCCCAAGAAAATAATGTACGCGTTACTGCTCGCCGGTAGCTAACCTACATCTTAAGGGAGCTCCTTAGTACACATTTTTTAATATCCTCAAGGCCACGTCCGGCCGTAAGGCAGCATTGCGACGGCGATGGTAAATAGCATAAACAAGCCTCACGTGTGTTCTGTTTCCTCAGGATTGTAAGAGGTTTTAATACAGCAATCTGTTCGGAACAGATACAGCTTTGTCGTTTTAGTTTAAAACACTGTTTTACAGAAGAATAAATATCGTAAACAGAGGGCTACTTACAGCGATTTTGCTGACATTGACACGTTTACACGACCACATTTATTTTTCAATAACCACATTTATGAATGGGCAACAGCATATCGACTTACATTTGTGTCCTGAAAAAGGTTTGCATTGAAATATTCGGTAGTTATTTTAAAAATTATAATAGAACACAACTGCTTACTATGATCAGGCCCCACCATCTTGGATCTTTTTATTTTCGTCTACTGCCAGCAAAAGTGGATTTTGGATGGATCTTTTCGGATGATATGTCATAGGGTATAACTTAATGCGTTTTCTGAAATATGTTCTGTACGATCGCCGTACCTATTATGACATCTGTAGTCGCTGCCACAAAATAATCAATTATTTTACCTCGGCTGTTACAAGTTGGAAAATATCAAATGTAGAGAAGCTGTAACAATCCAAGAATATTAAGGAAGCTATTATATTATCCATGCTTTGTCGTGCCAAAAATTGTAATGCACTTCTTGAAATCGAATTTAAGGCGGAAAATCTGATAAAATAATTCTACAGGGACTGACCCCTATCAAGGGTGGGGTGTGTAAAGTATTTGTATTTGACGCATGTAGCCGTCGGATCCTGTGCGATCGCTACTTGACAGTGTAAAAAAACCGCAGTTACCCAAGCCTGCGGGAAAAGATGCTGTTTAAGAAGAAGTACGGAGGAAGTAAACGTCGGTCTTGGACGTCGTAATCCCCTCGTGTGTGGTATACGGTCAGCCATGGACTATTTGTCTGTTTTAGATCAAAGGATATTTTAATTCAGTACGTAAGACGCCACCCAATTCACAATTCAAAAATGTGGCGATGATGGTTAGAAATATTTTTTCCCTTAAGAAGAAAATTACGTTTTCAGGACGACACAGGAAGTCCGTCTTCCGTACTAAAGGCTACATGAATTAGCATCGGGGGTGATGCGTGAATATTAATGTCGAATAATGTAATGCATAACGCGGGAACGTAAAAAAGAACCCAACGTATTCGTGGAACATCAGCAAACGTTGGTGGAAAATAGCATCGAGAGAGTAATATTAAACGCACTTAATTATTTTCTGAAATTATTAATATTTCTTTATTTCGTTGTACACAGGTCAAAACATTGGCCTAGCAGTGGAAACACTAACAAAATGTTGGTATAACGTACTGATTTTTTTAATGCATGGGGAATGGGCGTACTAAAAATAAAAAACTGCGGTATTTAAGTAATTATTCAGAAATTAAAGTGACATTTCTGGCAGGTCATTTTAAAATGCAATTTCAGAACGATGTAGTGACTATTTAAGAGGCTATTTTAGCAAATATTTTTTGGCCATTTAGTCGAAAAAATTTCAGGCGCCATTTTGAAAGAGTATCTGTAATCAAGTAGTGAAGAATGAACTCGTTTTAAATGTTAATGAAGTATTTATATGGTAATTTAATGAGTGGTATTCCTAAGAGTATTCTTACAGCGCTTACCGCGCTCGTCTCACATCCGATTCTCATGGTAAATGTATGCAGATTGTCTTTATAAGTGTTATTAGCTGAGCTTTCCTTGCGTCTGGACTGACCGCTTGTGGAGGTTACATGTCCCGAAAAAAAAAAGTATCATAAATCAAAACTGTAAAAGGAAGTTTTAAAAATGATCACATGCCAATGATGACTAATAACAGTTTTCTTATGAAAATGAAGTCTTGTATCATCTGATTAGTTTATAAAAACAAAAAAAACAAAAAACACTTTGAAAATGTACTTGAAAATTTGCATCACTGAATATGTATGGAAGAGTGGTGGGGTAACTGCCGCATTTGTGCAACATTCATTCGTCCTGTGAACACCATGACAGGCCATGAAAACGTAATGATGCGAAAGAAAGGCTCATTTATTCATCAGTTACCGAGTTAAACATAACTGACAACAGGCGACATACGATCGAAGTCGGAATGAGTAGTTTGGATTGGTTACGTTAGAGCAGCTGTGAATTCTGTTATGTCGAATCTCCTGGTTGATGAAACAAAGGAACAACGCACTAGATGTCCAATGCTTATGAGAAGTCCAATTCCCGGTTAAGGTTGCCGTTCACTAAAACAAATTTTCTATGCCTGAGACTTTTACTAGTCAGGAAGTTCATCAGATGCCTCATAGCTTAAACTGTACTCGCAAGGCACTGAACTGACGTGCCGTCTTTCGGTCAGCAACTCGACTCTATGAGACTTGCAGTGGTGGCTCTCTAATTTTACGTCGTAATATTAAAGATTATGGTATTCTGCTGCAAATCTCGTATACTGCTTTCAATATTGTGCATCGGAAATGCTATTCATAAGTAGACGGAAATTATGCTGATCATTTGGCGGTCTACGTAGACGTCGGCAACTTACTATTCGAAATGACAAATTAACATATAAAACTGGGTCAACAAATTAATCCTCTGGCCTTCAACGTTTAAGTTGTCGATTCCATTCTCACCGATCCCACTTAGAGTTTGCGTGTATATTGGGGGCCGCGGTGGTGCAGTGGTCAGACTACTAGCGTCCCACCTAGGTGGACCGAATTCGATTCCCGGCGGGGTCACGCTTGGATTTCCGCATGTGGGAATCGTGCTGGACGATGCCGCTGGTCGGAGGGTTTTCTCGCGGATCTCCTGTTTCCCGTTTCCCCAGTCCTTGCATTCCGGCCTTGCCCCATGCTCACCTCGTCTCACCCTTATCAGCTCTCAAGACCTCGATGTTAAGAGCTGCCCAAACCTCTCCACTCCACTCCACCTTACGTGGAAATTCTGAACGCGGGTTCCAAAAATGAAAGGCTGTCGATTCTGGTTCGGAATTGAAACTACTTAAGTTGACATGTAGATACCGTATTTTCGGGAACGAGCAGTCCCGCAGACATCCTTAAAAATTACAGGACATAAATTAATCTTAATGTATGGAGCAGCGCCAGCATGCAAGGGCGACGGAAAAGGAGATGACCGAGAAAACCTGTCGACAAGAAGCATTGTACTGCACGATTCCTACATACTTCTTGCAATTAGTGTTGTTAACTGCATGCAAAATGGCAGAATGAAAGATGAACGTGCATCATGACACATTCTGTTAATCTATTCTAGTAGACACTGCGCACTGCGCAAGAAACAGTGATAGAGAGTAACTGGTTTTTCATGTTATTGCGAATACGTATGTAGGTACCAAAGTTTTTCTAGTGTTTTGTCAAGCTACCTAGCTCTTTATATGCAATAAAAAAAGAGGACGGCTATAAACCGCTCGACAAAGTGAGACCAGTTAGACCTATATCGAATCAGGGCATTATTATGCGCAAAGCAGTTCCAGCTTAGATCAGACTCGCGTAACACTCGCTACAAAAGACTTATATTCATATGTAAGAATATGGTTTTTTCAATTCATGTTCACGAACACAGCACTTCTGATACAGTCTCTGTAATAAGTACAATTATTCGAGAAGCGCTCAACGATTATGGTGCCGTTGAGTAAACAAACAAACGCCTCAGTATGATTACACAGATGCTACAATAACTGTCGTGTGTTTTAGTTAATTTGTACGCAGTAAAACGGCGGAATTTGCAATGGCAACTACACTGAACCAAAAAAACTTTTGTTTCAACGAAATTGAATGGAAACGATATCAACAATTTCTCAAGTACAACATTTCAGCAGAAAGGTGTCGTGATGATACTCACGAACACACGTTTCTCTGGTCGATCTCAGGTGACGACAAGGAATTAAATCCAATGTAAGTTCAAGAAATATTTTTAACGACTGCTCTGAAACTGATTTGGAAGTAATTCCCGGCATAAAAATTTATGTTTTTTTTTTAAAAGTAACATTAGTAGTAGGAAAATAGGGGTTCTAGCAATCCTTGCAGCTGGCTGGGGAGCCATGGATGTCATCTTGGATGACGAAACGTGTAAACCTCATGCTCTATCATTTCTCATCAGTGGTGGCCATCTTGAATTTCCCTTTCTTACATGTGGAATATTCCCTTTTCCCCTAGGAATTTCCCTTTTTTCCTCCTGCTCTATTATTCCACCTCGGCACTTCATGCTCTTGCATTCCGATTATTTTTTCTTCCTTTATTTTTAACCGATTCTTTTTTCTCGTCCTCCGTCATTCCTTCGAACCTCTCGTCCATTCTATCCCTTGGGTTTTTTTCTCATATTCTTCCAGTCTTCTTTATTTTCTTTCTTGTCATCCATTACTCTCCCTCTTGCTTTTCTCGTCCATGATCTTGGTTGTCATCACCATCGTCGACATCGTCTGCTGCAGGTGACCATCTTGGATTCCCGCCAACAGTCTACTGCTGTAGACGGCCATAATTGATTCCCACACCTGCCACCAGAGTGTGCTAAGCCATCTTAAAATCCCACCTGCCACCATCTTTGATTCTCGCACCCGCCACCAGAGTGTTTGAAGTTCTGCAGTAGATTGCTAGGAGCACCGCATAAAATCGACACATAAAATTGCCGCGCCGATACCAGCACTCCTAGCTGCCTACTGTAGAACTTGAAACACTCTGGTGGTGGGCGCGAGAACCAAAGATGGTGGTAAGCATGGGAATTTAAGATGGATTAGCACAAGCTGGTGGCAGGTGCGGGAATCAATGATGGCGGCCTACAGCAGACGACTGGCGGCAGGAATTCAAGATGGTAGCCGACAGCAGACTACGTCTACGAATGTGATGACAACCATGATGGTGGACGCGAAAAGCAAGACGAAGAGGAATGGAGAGAAAATAAAGGACACTGGAGAATATGAGAAAAAAACCCAAGGTATAGATTAGACAAGAGATGGGAAGGAATAACTAAGCACGAGAAAAAATAATTGGAATGAAAGAAGTGAGAAAAAAATAATCGGAATGTAAGAGCATGAAGTGCCGAGGTTGGAGTGAAAGCACAGGAGGGTAAAAAAGGGAAATTCCGAGGGAAAAAGGGAAATTCCAGAGGGGAAAAGGATACATCTAAGATGGCCGCCGCTGGCGAGGAATGACAGAGTAGGAGGTTTTCGCGTGACGTCATCAAGATGGCCGCCGTGGCTCCCCGGCTGTTCAGTCAGTTACTAGGATCGCTAGAACCCTCATTTTCCTACTACTAACATTACTGCACTACATGAATGTGTTATTTTGTAAGAGTGAGCAAATTCTATATTTGTTGGTTCAGACGGATTGTTTACAAATCGTAAATTGTTAATACACTTTCCTCGTCTCCTACCAAAGCTTACCGGGTTCGATTCCCGGCGGGGTCTCTCCCAAATTTTCTCATTTGGGAGTTGTGCCTTCCGATGTCGCTGGTCGGAGGGTTTTCTCGGGGATATCCCGGTTATCCCACCCATTCATTACGGGGCTGCTCCATACTCATCTCGCTTCGCCCTCATCGGCTCTCAAAACCGCGATGTTACAAAATCTCTTCACTCACTCACCCTAATACATTTTTGTAACGCAATATTAAAGTAAACACAACCAAAAATAGAATTCAGTTGTTGCCTGCTGAGTACATAGTATGTATTCAACTTCCAAACGCGTGCGCTGTGACCATGCTCTGGAGTGTCGCAAGGAGAGATGTGACCGCGAACGCGCTCTGCGCTCGCTGAGGGTGTTATTACTATCGACTCTCTAGCACGCGAGTGCTCAGACTTTATAACTGAACAATTATGAACATAGAAATATGCAGCATCCGCAATTCTCGCAAACGAAACTACCTACGTCTTCTAGATATGAGAATCACAATTTACGTGAGAAATTCTTAAGTCCAGCCACTGAAAACTTACGACAAGCCTGCCCTGTTTACTTTTGTTTGGTAACCTCGTATAACACACTCATATATTCATTCTTCACGAACAGACATTTTCTGGCAGAGAATCTTATTATTGTGTACAGAATTCACAATTAGAAACATATATATGTTTAATATTTTTTATTCTTACATTACTGTAAATAACATTTTCCCGCCAACAAGACCGCCTGCTCTGTTCTAATGGTCGTCGCCACGAAACCTTTACTTACGGGAACATGGGACATAAATTAACGCTATAGAGGATAATCGTATTTCACAGTTTTATAGAAGCCAACGGAGGAATATGAAGAAAGAACAATCCTGCTGAATGGTTTTTGTTACCCACGTAAACAAATATTTTACCAGAGTGATGTATTTCTTCCGAACTATTTATGACACCATAAATTTTTGTTATCGCGGCGCAATATATAATGCGAAATAAATGCACCAATTTTAAGTAGAAAACAGTTGCTCACAAACTTGGCAGTGCCGTTATCTAGGATTGCCTCTTTTTTTAATTTTCTACGTTGGCTTCCAGATACATGTATAGTACTTCATTTGACATATTTGAGTTAATATCCCACGCCTTCTTACGATATAAATTATAATGATTTATTTTAATGCTTAAGTAAAACCCAACCATGTACACCACCTGCTAATTTCTAGTGTGGATCATTGATTTAAACAACACATACCGAGTACTTCTGTATAAGTCATATTTCTAAAGTTAACATTTAATTTTTAAATAGTAAACCCAGCTTCACGTTTGTCACAGCTTACGTCTCCGGCCGGTATGTTGGTTGCTACCACACAGCTACGCTGTAAAAAATAAGTGTAAATTTACACATACATATTTTTGGTAATTTTACATTTTATACGTGTAATTTGTACAAACAACTACAGTACGTGTTATTTTACACAATTGTTCTTAATAATCCAGAGAGTACTACATGTCTTTAGTGAACATACATTAATGCATGACTTAATAAACACAATGTTGGTGTTAAATTACACATTTTGAAGTATGTGTAAAAATACACCCACCTCCTGTATTAAAACCTTAAGTTATGCATTATTTCTACTACATAGTCATTGTATGAACACTAAAAGTTGTGTATTTTTACTGCTGCATGGTCGATGTATGAACATCCAATTTTAGTACAGTTGTACATCTTCAATTGTGTAATTTTACAATGACCGTGTGGGTGTGTAAACGTGCATTACATTCTGGAGTATCTGTGAGCGTATATTTACACATGCAAATTTTCGGTAATTTTGCATTTTTATGTGTAATTTGCTAAAACGAGTACAAAATTTGTAATTTTGCACAAATGTTTCTACGAATTCAAATATAACTACAAACATTTGTGTAAAACATGCGATCTAGCGGTAGGGAGTAGAACTATTTCGAACATCTTTTGTGTGTTCAAAAGGAAGTCTTGAATCCCGCTGATGGAATATGCTGGCCTTTGTATACAACTACCTACCTTATATCTTACATCAATTGTTATCCACATTTTGGAGATAACTTTTTTATAACTCTACTAAACTACAAATTTACAAAACGGAGTAAACTAACATGAAAATTGTAAATATATACATGCAAGGTAAGGGAATTAACATGACACAGTTGTAAGAGAACATATGCTGATGGTAAAATTGCTTAGTAAAACAGTGAAGAATGTACAGAAATTGTGTAATTACAATTACAGTGAATATGCGATTTTACTTTTTGTAAATGAGAAAATACACATACACAGTGATGGAATTACAATTGTGATCTCTGTGTAAATGTACTTGCCGTGGAGAGAAAATACACATATGTTGCAGTTTATTTTCTGCTACCTAGTGATAGTAATATTGCACTATTCTATGAAAAATTAGTTGTACTATGTATATTTTATTTTATTAATTTGTAGGATAAATTTACTTGGACGTAGAGTAAAAATACATTGACATAAGTATGTGTAAAATTACATCGATGTAAATGGAGACACTGCTGCCACATACATTTATTGTAAAATTACACTTTTTTTTTACAGCGTACCTAGCAGAACAACGGGTTTATTGTAAGCAACATTGTCGAATCACCAGATATCGGTACAAAATCAATTACAGACGATGACTACATCACTGACAGCTTTCTAACCATGTCAGTCCACATTAATATTTACCTGCCGGAACCATCCCCCAATCTACGCGTGAAATGTGAACAAATGAAAGTTCGTCCCGATTCAAACTTCAGATAAGATACGTATCTGATTATTGAACAAGGCAGTGGACAAGGACATTAAGTGAAACGTTTATCGTATTGACACACGCCTTTTATGCCTGCCTCCGCTGAATACTTCAGATAACGTACTACAGATAACAAATATTAGATCTTTTTGAAGTTCTGTAGGCCCATGCTGACAGTTTAAGTTTCGATTAGACTTCAACTGACAATTCACGATCGTTTTCACATCCAGTCGAAAAATCTGCCTTCATCATAGTCCCGTTAACTATATTTAGCCATCTATTTCAAAGCGGAATTTTCCCTACTACAAAATAAATCGTAAGATTGTGAAGCATTTGTACAGACATTTCACGTTTGTTAGTTGAAGGCTAAAGTTCCTGCAATGAATAGTTGAATAGAGACCTAACGAGTGATAAGACAAACGCTAAACAAATACTTCATCCTCATCAATACTCCGGACTCTTTCAGAACCACGAGAAAACTGTTCATACAAATGAAAACTATACAGGTGGCTCTGTTTTTTTGTGTTCCGCGATGTTCCCGCGTTCGCACTGAGTGAGATAGACGTTAAAAGCGAAGCCGCATCCGATACGCTATGAAAGTTGGCCTTAACGTGCACTCACAAGCACTCTAGATAAATGGACCACAAAAACGGCTGAGTACTCAACTGCGGTATTGGAAGTGAAAAAAATTTACGAACATTAGTTTTATGACCCTTTTCTTAGTACATAACTCTGAAGATATACCGTTAATAATTTTTTTGCTCATTAGATAGGTTATGTAATAAATTATTAAAATATCGCTGGTTGAACACAGCCCCACGTTACCAGCTGGAGGCGTTCCAAGCAAATATCACTCAAAATCGTTTCTCCTGTGGCAGCGCGGTTGTTATTAAATAGGTTATGTCTTCCACTCAGCAGAAGTAATAAATAAATGACAGACCAGCTCAGCACAAAAATATGCTTGCTTAAATAATAAGAAAGTCACAACGTCTCTAAGTTAGTTGTCGAACAAAAAGTGGTTCTGTGTTTGATTTCGTGACAGTCGTACTTGCCGCTATGCAAAGTAAGCTTCTGTAAAAGAAAGTAACCTTTTTATCTCTGGCTATAACAGCGATAACGACAACACATGCAGGCAGTTAACTTTTCCAAGCTCTCTTCGAGAAGAAGAAAAAAATACCTTCGTCATTAGCGAAGTGTGTTTATTTGGCCTTTGGCTCCCGCATCCAATGAAACAGTTCATTACTGGCTGCAATCTTATCTGCTCGACTTTCAAAGTACGACAAGTTTGCTGACATAACAAATCAGATTTGCGATTCCATACTGATGGCGTAACGTAGTTTTTTGCACATGACTTAAAAATAAAAACAACTCAACTGACTGGTATCAAAACTAACTTACGCGATTTTAATCAACGCGGTATTCGGTGATACAATACGAATTAAGAGCGATTACTTTTTTTTTTTTTTTTGCGTATTACATCCTTAATATTGTGATATAATATAATGGCACGAAAAAAGTATGACAATTGAGGAAATTTACATTTCACAAAATAATGAAACATAATATGGGAATTAAATTTGTTTTATCTTTTTTCGTATAAATCGCAAAATTAAACAAAATTAATACGTTAGGACAGAGATAAAAATAATTATTTGTATTTTTGAAAATTTTATTAACCATATTTCTAGCAAATTTGTTTTGCTGTTAGCCCTTAATCAATTTTAACTTTGAATAAAATTTACAGTCAAAATTGTTAAAAGCTAAATTATTATCGCAGGTGAAACTTTTTCAAACTTTGTGTTCATATTTAGGCCAACGCAAAAAAAAAAAAAACAGTGGATATTATTTTTTCTAAATATTTGTTATTTTAATTAAGTTTTTATCAATATTGTGTCAGAACGCCACAACATATCATCAATATCTACAAAAAAAAACCTAAACAGTTATAAAGAGCACAAACTAAAAAAAAAGGAATTATTTCAGTAATATTTTTATTTTTAGAAAACGAAAGACGTCGATACTGAGACCCTTGCAACCTGAGCCTGTATACCGTACGCGCGTGTGAACACGGCTTACGACAGACATTCGCCGGTTCTCGGCAGCGCGCACAAACAATGCCATGGATTTAATAAACTAATGCATAACCAGACTGAGGGGGTTCTACAGGATGGTCTGGAAGGCAGGGGGGGGGGGAGAAGGGAATGAATTGAAACGACCGTCTCCCCCCTCCCTCTCCCGCGACCCTCCATCCACCCCCGCAAACGCTTTCCCCTCGACTCTTCCGTCTGAGCCACCCTTGTTGCTATAATTAATGGAATGTTCACATGAAACCAACGCTCTCCCTTCCGCCCCCCGCGGTACTACCCTTCCCTCTGCGGAAAGCAAAATGGAAGGGTTTCTGCGCGCGAATATTATAACAAAGAGCACAAGCGGGAAAGATGTGCCAATTAAGTTTTCATTGCCTCGGCTGGCTCTAGGATTACCACCTTGAAAAATAATATCCTTCTTTCAGTGTTTTCTACGTCTTGGCATTCGCGTGTTAGGGGCAGAGGCGCTGGTGTGGAATAATTAGAGAGAGAGAGAGAGAGAGAGAGGGAGAGAGAGTAAAAAAACAGGCAAAATTGTTTCGCGAAAGTTTTTGATTGCTCCAGAGATCCACAGCCACGGAATTATTAATAGGTATTCATTACATATTTTTTTACACGCATTTTATTGTTTTTATAAACGCGTAAAAATTATAATTCGTTAAACACAAGATAAAGAAGTGGGTTCGTAGCAGCACACATAACCATCAGGGCCAACTGTTTTATCAAGCAGCAATTCTGTTAGACTCGTCAATCCTCCGTACTCTCAAAGAACACACATTGGGAAAACAATTAGTGTGCCATGGTGAGTATTTTAGAATGATCTTGTACACACAAATGAAAGTCGACGTAGAAAAAGTTACAATCTAAAATCGGAACAGTTCATGCTGGTCCAAATCAGCGAATTTGACTGCAGATCTGTTGAAACTGCTACACTTGAATGTGTAATATCATACTCTTTAGTTGCTGCCATTCACTGATTAAACGGCAATTTCTACTTATTTCTAGTGAGTTGCACTTGGCTTGGCAGTAAAACCTCAGTGAGTTCTACGGTTTCGCTAGTGATAACAACTCATTAACTGAATATTCAGTAAAATAATTTTACTAATTGAAATCACGTATTCAGATTGAGTGTGTAACGAACTTAATCAGCACCGAGTATCTATGACCAAAATACGTAAGTCTGCAGTCGCTTATGATTCGAACGGAAATATTTTGTAGGACGTTTCATTGCGTCGTTACAAAAATAATGCGCGACTATAAAATATAACGAATTCTCACATGTATATGTATCTTACTGAGGAAAAGCTCTACCTGTGTTGTAAAACACGCAAGTTATTTGAGGTTCAAGACGAGTGAGCTTTGGCAACACGAACAGGAAGTTGTGATGGAACTTGCATCCTTATTTCGTTTCCTACCAGCGTTAATGCACAGACACTATGCCGCTAAAATTTACAAGACATCCATCACTGTTGGCTCCAAAAGCACCAGCAGCATAACTCATAGTATGTCCCACTTCTGTACTACAGGGTTAATCCTACGGAGCAAACTCTCTTGCAAAGAGCTGGTGTGCGAATTTTTTTTTTTTAAATAAATTATTTGTGTAGTATGGCGAACAGTTGACGTTTAACCGTTGGTCGAGTGGCCCTGGCTCACAAACTATGTAGCAGCTTATCCCAAAAATGTTATATTGGTTTCAAAACGGAGATTGTAGTGGGTCAGTATGCAGTCCCGCCTCACTGCCCTCAAATCACGAAGCAATTGACCTTGCTTTATGTGTCACTGGTCTCTGAACATGAGCTGTGACGGGGGTCCTCTGCAGTCGTCGACATGCAGCTGTCTGAGGATTGGCTAGCACAACACGTTACAGAGTTAGCTGGTCCTTTAATACTTAGTTTCTTGGGATCAGGGCTTCACGACGTTTCCTCTTGAAAAACGACATCTCTTACAGTGAGCCCAAGCACGTTAAAATGCTAATAGACCTATCTGATGGAATGCAAAAATGTATGTGCTCCTAAAATCACGCCACTTTTGAACGCATGTGTGTAATGTTTAAATGCGTTAGTATCTTCGCTTTTATAACTTCTTGAAAGGGAAAAAAATAGCCTTCCATGAATTATGGCCACAGAGTGCATTTCTGAGAAGTATCAGTACTGAGAAAAAATATTTTGATCGTGTAAATAATACTCATAATTTAAATAAAATTTAAAAAAAATTTACAGGTGAAGGAAAACTACATGGTTGTTTTTATTTGCAACATAAAACTAAAACGAAATCTAACAATGTAAGGCATAGTATTACGGTTTTAAATCCAAAATAACCAACTAGTTCAGCAGGAATGAAAATAAACAAAATACAGACTCTGTCACGATCATTGTAGATTTGTATATACTGTGCTCACTCGGAGTCAAACAAAACCACCACAGTTAACAAAATATTCGATGTATAAAAAAATTATATAAAGTGCTTATGACAAACCAACATTCGTTTGAATTCTAGCATATCCAATAGCACTGAATAAAAAAATTATTCTATATACAATAAATGGGGTAGATATCACTACGAGAACTAAACAATTCCTGAGATGTTGTGATTTTATGTGTAATTCAATAATTCCTAATTTATAACAGTATTAGCTTTAGAACTAAATAATATTTTGGTTTCACGAATGACCTATAATCTTGAAATTCTAGAAATATGTTGTTTTAGAAATAACACTTTATCTACTTAAAATATAATTAAATAAAGCATCCTTCCAATAGACACTGCGTATGTACTTAATTTTTTATTCAATAGAGTGAAAATTTATAGAGATAGGCCTGCTTTTATTATTCCAAAATCACAACTGTTCCTGCTGTCTTCCAATACAAAAGAAGAAAAATATTAAGTCTAAAAGTTTATCTGATTGAGAAAATGTGATAAATACACATAGGTATCATTAACCTTTAAATTAAATTATTAAAAAAGTATGCACAAAAATACTTTCCACGACACCCAATAATGTAATAAAATGAACAGATCACAGAAGAAACTGCAGTTAACGACATTACATTCCGGTGTGAGGATAACAATGCCTTTAAACCGTCCAAGTGGAATGAGGTAGCCTGAGCAAATTCTGCGCCAGAAGCCTCTGTGATACACTACTCATAACACAACGATAGAATGAAAACTGTACGTGTGGCGTAACTAATAAGTAAACTCAGAATTACCATGTGGCAATAATGATGGTGGATATGATATTGGAGGTACTTAATAATTTGTTTACACCAATAAACTCTCACACGTATCGACACAAACACTGTATTTCACTTCTCTGTGGGTACTATGCCATGTACTAAAATGCAGTTTATTCGGTTACAACATTTTATCAAAGACAAAAACACAACGTGGCGGTTAAATGTTCGGAAATATTCGTTAAATGACGTGGCACCGAAAGAGAACATAAATTAGACTATCCGGATTTTCGTAATCTTCGAAGATTTCTTAATATTTTTTAACGATTTCTTTCAGATTAAATACGGAAAGACTTTTCAACGACGTACGCCTCAACCACAGAGTAGAAAAGTACACAGCGATGAAACGATTTGGCGGTCCCTCAAATGTGGGGGTACGCATTCTTTGATTGGCTGCCCGAGGGTCTAGGAACGTGCCTAACTTCTGAATGGCTACTGCATGATGCAAATGAGTTGCTGGCTGGTGAGAAACTTTCCAGGCACTGGGCATTTTGCTGGGTAGTATGCGGCTGGAGTTGGTGTTACAAGCGGCTGATTAACTTCTGTATTCTGAACTGTTCTGCGCCTCAGTGAGTCGCCGATGGCACGGCTGGCCACGTTTAAAGTCATACCTTGGCGATGCAGCGCGCGTACCAGAGACGTAGCAGGCCACGTGTGACAACCTGACAGGCTTCTTTACAGACGGGAAGAGTACAAGGTGATCGCGGGAGGAAGGAAGGGATGGATACACGTCGACCTGAAGACACCACGGCCGGCTTGAAGGTATCGGGGAGGTAAGAAAACGTGCCACATGGGAATGTTTTGTCAGTGCCCGGCCCGACGTCTACAGAATGCCCCAGAACGCGCGCGCGTCGTCATGGGTGACACGTTCAGACGCTCTTTACGTCCATACTGATTCTTCACGGGGGTTAGCCTCTGTCGGAATGTCTTTTTGAGAGAGAGAGAGAGAGAGAGAGAGAGAGAGAGANGGGGGGGGCTAAGTTGGCCTGTCAAACAAATCAAATTCACGCTAGTCCTTGTGACGGCCATGTCCAATTTTCCTGCAACCTATGTGACTACGTACGCCGACGGATTTCGTACGCATCCCTACACATCACATCTGTGTCACGTTAATAACGATTAATAACGACGGAAGTTCGTCCACGACTATTACTGTTGAAACAATTATTAATTGAGAAAAAACACTTATTAGTTGTTTCGAATCCGATTTTTAGGTGCCAGAAATTCCAGAGAAGACTCGATTCACGGCTACACGGAAAAGTGTTCGGTACAATCAAGCAAGAGCGTATTTTATAAAGCGATGTAAGGTAATTTCGTGATATTTTACAGGTAATTTCTGACGAACATGCGTGCTGTTAAGCTTGGAATTGCTGAATGACCTGGAAGTTTCAAGGAACTCCAACTTTACCTTAGAAGGCACCAAAATAAGTAATTATTGCTATCTGAGGCCATCAAGACGGAATAGGCGCGTTCAGCGGAACCGGCCGTTGGGACGCAGCACATGATGCGAGGGGGGTTGCGCATTGTTCTGCTCTTTCACGCAGGTGAGTGCGGATGTACGCTCGTAGCGCTGCACACTCCTCCGTGGCCAGTCACGTGTCTAACGAGGTGGACAGATGCAGTGATATTTCAATTTCGTGACTTCCACGCTACTCGTCTGCCCATGGAGCAACCGCGTGTAGAAGAGTTAGGTAGGACGGTAGGGCTTGACGTCTCGTCGACAGCGGCGGCGTACACGTAGCAATATGCTCATCGTCCTAGACGCAAGAACGGGGAAGGAACTGTCCATGGCTTGTGTAAGGAACCATCCCAGCATTCACCTGGAGTGATTTCAGGAAACAATGGCAAAACCCGTAATCAGGATGGCTGGACCCGGATTCAAACTCTCGTGCCCTCTCGAATGCGAGTCCTAAGCTTTACCACTGCGCCACCTCGCCTGGTGCGTATTGAAGAGAAGTAATACTCCTGTCCCCCCCCCCCTTCCTTTT
>NQII01000135.1:501345-588432 GCA_002778355.1 Clitarchus hookeri | reverse complement strand
CCCCCTTCCTTTTTATGAGCGTTAATCAATGCTTAGAGAATGTTATGGTGCATTCACGGTTACGCAAACGCCTCATGCAAACAAAGCTTAGACAATTACACCAGAGGGACACCGCACCGCACCGCACCGCACCGCACCGCACCGCACCGCACCGCACCGCATTCGTGCGCACTCAGTGTAATGATATTTTCCATGAGAACTAATTCTTACTAATCATAGCCGGAATACCTATATTCTCTCTGTTTTTATTCACATAAGTCATAAATGAAATATTGTAATTTATAGGTAAAATATAAGTAAAAGTTCGATTTAACCAAAAATAAAGTACTTTTATGTTAATACTAGTATAAAATGCTTGTGATACACGACATATTAAGGAAGCAACCAAATATGTCATACACGGGGTATTTTTTTTTATTTTAAAGGTTTCATTCGAAAAGTGCTAAGAAACCGCGAATAGACTAAAGAGGTAATTCGTGACGAGATCTGACGACCGCGTACTTATATAGTTCTCAAAATACTGCACCTTAGCAATCTACATAAGCTATCACATGGCTCTGGGCTTCAGTCGCGGTAGATGCGTGTCTCTAATGTTTTCAATGCAATTTTAGATTTTAATCTACCCAATTAGCATAAAGTATTTTTTATATAAATTCTAAAAAAAAAACTCAAATATCTGCGTTAATCAAGAACGCGCAATACAGAAGTATATCGAATCCCACGAGAACGAGAGTCGCTCAAATAGGGCGAGTTCTTACACCCAAAAAACTAAAAAACTGCAAAATATAGATCATATTTTTTTCATTTTCGCGGTGTAACATAACTCTATGTGCTATTTGAAGTTTGTAACATCGCGAGTCTCAGCTACGATACGAACTACACAACCTGGTAACTATATGATGTTCACGGTAAACTGGCCACTTCCGAAAGCCCTGCTAAAGATCTACTTGCATCCACATTGTGTATTCTTCAACCATATGTAAAATTAACATTGCCATGGATCTGGTCACTTTATTCATGCGTCAGTCAAGTAAAACTGAGAGTAGAGGAGAAATGGCGACTTTGGCACAAGAGGCTGGGGGCTCGCAGCATCGGAGCTGTTCATGCAGTCACTCCGGTCCTCCGGCGGCAATATTGTCCGCCATATTGGACGCATGTGACCTTCACATTGACCTTTGACTCAAAAATTCTAAAAAAATCCAAAAATAATCAAAAATTCCGAAAAATGCATAAAAAAATTTAATAAAAAAATTATTTTGAAAAATATTAGAAAATTTATTTTTAAAAAACGTACATTTTCGGAGGTTCGCTACACCCCCTCCACCAATAATCATTTCACAATTTTGGTAGCTGCAGTCCTCCATCTTGGTAGGCATCACAGCCACCATCCGCCATTTTGGCCAGTGTAGTCCGCCATCTTGGTGGGCGTCACAGCCACCGTCCGCTGTCTAGTTTTTTTCTTCATTTGTTTATACATTGCTGGAGTTTGTCTCTCACCTTCGTTCAATAGCCATCTTGTTTTTTTTTTTTTTAGTTTGTGATTTGTTTTACATTGCTGGTGCTGTCCCCAGCACCGTGCTCAGCAGACGACTAACCCCCTCCACTCCCCCATCCAATATATTTAATTGACCAATTTCCCCACCCCTGTTTCTCGTTGGATAATTGTCCATACCATTCCAATATATTTAATTGCTCCGCCAATGTTTCTCATTGGCTAATTACTCGGGTGTTTTCGGAAACCTTCGTTCCGACTAACCGGCGGCCTACTTTAATCGCGAGGGCGGACTATCCCCCCTCCTCCCCAAAACTCTTCATAAGATGCACCCCGAACCCCCTCGGGAAAGCAGTCTTTTTTCTCGCTGTCGTTCCTTTTTTAGCTATTTCAAGAGTAAAGCGCAGTGACCATTTTGAAACTCGCAGGGTTTCTCAAACCACTGTTAAATTTACAATAGCCATGTTATAAAGTGAAGAAGAAAATAACAGCAACGCAGAACAAAATGGAGATGATTTTCTTCAGCTTATCCTCACCATAGTGTCACAAGGAGCAACTTCGTCAATGCCGTCTACCAGCACGAACCCGCAACCATCAGGAAACCTGTACCAGCCCCCATCGGCAAGAATGTCATACAGCTTATTCTCTCCCAGCTTCGCAGAGAGTCCCATCAGCTCCGACTTCGAAAACAGTGATATCTGCGAACAAATGTAAGTGTCCTTCGCCGAATTTTCTCCATTAAGGTCAGAAGACGCGAGCAAGTACAGTGAACTGAATTGTGGGTACCAACGCGTAAGTTTTCAAGATGCTCGAGGCGTTCTGCAATTTTGTAATGGTACAATTCACTCGCTATGCAGCCACGATGATTTCGAACGCTGTTATGTGCGGGACACATTAACGTGCGAATATAAAAACTGTTACCTTAATAATTTATGCCCTAAATCAACGCTTTCTTGTTCACTAGATGAGTCGGCAAAAAAAAAATTGTGATGTCCTCGTATGCAAGACAAGAATGTACGAAAGTGTAGTGTACGAACTTTTCCGAAAAAGTAAAAATAATTATGTGTGCAAATGGCAAGAGATATAAAATGGACACAACCATGTTGTGAAAAGGCAAGGTTTCCCGAACTGGGCCTCCACCTGCATGCATTTTGCATGCGAAGTGCACCTAGGCTCGAGGCCGTGACCTTCCACCAAGGCTTCTCGCGATGGTGGAGCGCGTCCTGGTGATAAGTTCATTCCCAAGAAAAAATACGCAAGTACAGATCATCTACTGCACGGCATAACCTACATGGACCAGCCGTCTGTTACCATAACTGTGGAATGATGTGACGAAAATGTTCGTTTCCTCCTTGAAATAAGCGTCTTCGATAGTAAGACTCTTGAATTATCAGTGCAAAATTGTGACAAAATGACCTGTGTACAGTTTATTTGTGCCGTTCACAAACAAAATTTCCCACAAACATCAGAAATATGAAAAAAAAAAAAAAAAAGAAATTGTGGGCGAACGACGTTCAAGCATATACGACAGGGAAAATTTCGAATTTAATCATGAAAGTAAAACTGATAAACTTTTTAAAGTATGCTCTGAACGATGTGATGGCGCTTGGCACAGTTTGGAGGTTACAACGCCACGGGATCCATGGCCACAGGTGCTCGTGTGTGCGTGTGCATATGAGCTTTGATGTATCTTTAGAAAAACCCAGGTAATGAAAACCTCGCATTCACTTCGTAATTTTTTTAGTTAACGAAACACACACGTTATACGGTGTAAAAAAAATATTGACGTGAGGGATTAAAGGTTTTTATGGAAAAAAGTATGTTTTTATGCTATGTTTAAAAAAAATCATTATTATATATAAATAAATGTCAATGTGTTTAATTATCTGACAATTTTTTGTTGTTTACCAATATTTTGCCATTTTTCAGTAAATATCTTTATTACGTAAAATATTTTCTCCCACGTGTTTTGTAAATATTATATATATAGCTAAATATCTTCTTCCATTTAATCTGTAAATACAATGTTATACATTGAATTTCATTCAAGTGTTTTTTGGAATTATGATGTATAATAAATAATTTAATTGCAAGTATTTGTGTAATATATTCATTCGTATTCAAATCATTTTAAAATGACTTGATTGATTTGATTGCTACTATATGCAAGCGATACAGCGGAGAGAAAGAGAGAGAGACAGAGAGGCAGAGGCTGGCGGCGTTCTTGTGCAAAGTGTCAGAATAAGAATGAAGGTCGTCACACGATCACACCTCCTCCATCAGCATACTCCCCTTATGTCTTCACACTCTCGAGAGGTAGTTAATGTAGGTCAGTAGCGGTACCATTGTGCAGTGCACATTAAAAAAATCTAATACCCTTCTGTAAAAGGTCATTTGCTAAATATTTCACACAAATTATTTTCTGTAATTGTAAAACAAAATAAAGCTAATAATGTGCAGCAAATTTTAGAGTAAAGTTTTTAATATTGTAGGTAAATAAGACAAGCACAATTATTACTGCATTTTGCTTGCACATAGACCCATGCCTAGTTTAACCTTGACTTTCATGATGTTGGATAAGCCCCAGGCGGCTACTTTTTCTCCGAGCCCGGCGGCTGCCGGCATTCTTATTTCGTCGGCCTTCTACGCAAGTATCTTGTCTGCCTGGCGCCTAGCTTGCATATCCTTGTACTGGGAATAAGCGATGTCGTGCTCTTTGCATGCTTCGTCCAGGGCGTTTATGCCCATCTCGTTCCAGCTAGTCTTGTTCCCGGCCTGCAGAACCTGTACCCTGGAATGTAAAGTTAGAACGGGAGATTATTGATGAGTGAATTGTCGATCCCACGGCCGGATTTCACTGTCTTTACCTTACGGCGCATTGAATTAAAATGAGTGAGAAATGTATAAATATCCTTCTTTTATACAGTTTTGTTTCAGTATAATGGAGGTAATCGAGCAGGACATTAGTTTCCCCATGCATATCACCGGAGAAGATGCCGAAACTGAGCACGAATGACGTCATTTTGCCCTGTTGGCTAATAGCGAGCGAGGCCTGATTTGTGGGCCATCCGGGTGTGGGGAAATATGTGTCCTATTGAGTCTGCTGGAAGAACCTAATGGACTTCGGTTCGAGAATGTGTACGTTTATTCAAAATCGCTCAAGTAACCGAAATACCAGCGATTGGCACGAGTACTGCAGGGCGTGGATGGCGTGGGTTATTTCCCCTGCAGCGAAAACGAGAAGGTGGTGCCTCCGAACGAAGCTCTTCCAAACTCGATATTTGTCTTCAATGACATTCCCTGCGAAAAACAAACTTGTATTCAAAAATACTTTAGTATGGGATGGCACGCGAACATGGACTGCGTGTACGTCAGTCAAACTTATTCCCGTGTACCCAAACAACTGCTTCGCGACAATATGAATTTTCCTGTATTGTTTTGCATGAACGACAATGATTTACGCCAGTTTTACGACGATCACGTAAATACAGACATTAAATTTTCAGAATTGAAATATATGTGTGTTCTTTGTGCTGGAAAGACAAGTTCTGTATACTGGTAATTTTAAAGGATTGCTCGCTACATAAAGGCAGGTAGAGGCGTGGGTTCGATTAGTTTATCCTACGAATGCAACCATGAGTCACGGAAGCATTTCAAAATTTGGTGGCATCGATCGTCACGATGACCTCGAATGTAGGCAAAATTGCTTCACCACTGCATGCAGAGAAGACTTGTCTCTTATTGGTTGAAAATTGGAAAGTGTGAAAAATTAATCGGTTGAAGATTTGGTGGCGGTCGAAAAATGCATAGCGACCGTAGAGGCGTGGATAATCTATCTCATCAATGTATCGAACGCCCAGATACGAGAAGAATTGAAGGACCTACAAAATGTATTAATGTCCAAACTGGCTGCGAAAACTGATGTTGCAAGGAATAGCAAGAAGATATTGGATACGTGTGCCGGACAGCTCGAAAATATCGAAAAAGCAATGTCAGAAAATCGCGAATGATTTCCGACAAAAAGGCGAGGTCGATATATATACATGTACGAAACGTCATTTCCACTCAGTGAATGATGAATAACCGAACCGAATTGATGAGCGATCTTCAGCAAGCGACCGAGGTGGTACGGACCAAATAATTACTCGCAAAAAATAACAGAATGGCCGTCGAGAATTAGGGAAGGAGGCTCTCAAACCTATTACCCTCCAGCTAGAAGAAATTCTAAAAAACCGAGTGACGGGAATGATGCTCGCGTTGAAATAAAACGTGAAATCAAGGAGGAAAAACCGACCCCGATGCGTAAACGGAAAAAAAGCCCAGAATTGCCCGAATCGGAAGGTGGCATCACTAGCGACGAAGACGATTTGCCCCTGATTGATTTTCTGCATGCGCGAGAACGGAAACGAATACGAGAGCATGGGCCCGATGTGGGCACTCTTCTATCTCATTACATCGCTTCCTACTCTGACCATACTGCCGACAAGACTTATGGTTTGCGGAAAAGTGATGGAAAATGGTACCTTGGAAATAAGGAAGTTTTATTTTTTCTCAGGGATGTACTGCAGATCGGCAAGCGCAAGGTGAAAAATCATGCAGGTTTTGAGTGAACTTTTGTTTCGTATATGCCCTGGACACTACACCGAATCAAATTTGCGCAAGTACCACCTTTTCTTAAAGCAAAGTCGCACATATTACGCCGAGAATAACCCAGCATCACATCGATTTAAAGACACCGCGCACGAAAAATTCCCTATTATAGCCGGACTGTTCCCTAGGGTACGTGCAATTGGTGGTTCGGGATTGACTCAGAAATTGGAGAGCAGAGAAAAAATCGACTATCAGTATTGGGAAGATCCGAATGAATTAGTAGATAGACTGAGACTTGAGATTGCTTTGCAGGCATCAAGAAACCGCTCGCACATGAACGAAATGATTTCCATGATCGAAGAAATCGCGAAGGCGGGTTACATTTCGAAATGAAAGGGCTGGACGATACTTTCCAATCTGACCTGATCCAAATGCAAGACTTTGGTCATGTGAATAAAGGTCACCGCTACATTTCGACCATAATCGATACTTTTTCCAAGTATGCCTGGGCCAAGCCGCTCAAGTCGAAGAATGCGCGCGACGTCACGAAAGCCATGGCGGATTTGTTGCGTGAAGGATGCATACCGAAAAATCTCCACATCGACGATGGTAAAGACTATTTCAATGCAACTTTTCGTGCTCTGATGAAAAAGTATGGCAGAAATCATTATATTCTACATACTCTGGGCTCAAGGCCAGCATCATCGAGCGTTTTCACGGCGAACAGAAACTACAAGTGGTCGGATATACTCCCAAAACTCGTTCGCGAGTACAATTGATGATGTGCGAGTCCAACGAGCGAAAACCTTGGATGTTGCAAAACATTTCATACGAATATTGTTATATAAAAAAATTTCCAGTTCCCATACACACGCCTAGTTTCACAAACATTTTAGAAAGTCATTTAAAACTTCATCGAGAACCATACACATCGGAAACCTGTGTTCTGGGTTGGTTTCCTCGCCGGGTATTGCTTGCCAGTAAATTTCTTGAAGTGGAGCATCTTCTACGGGCACAGCTTGCGAGTAGATAGTTTGCACGGAAAGGGCGTCTTCAACGGGGTGCGATGCGGCGTGTTGGGAACTGAGGTGGTGCAACCCTCGAAACACTCCTTGCACGGGAGGCAGTATCGTATGCCTTCGTCCTGCTGCAGGTAGGCCGGCAAATATTTGAATACGGTCGAAATTTCTCAAGGTGCGTAGACCAGGAGAAATTATTTCGGCAGGTACGGTAACTCATCATGTTTGTCCAAGACACTAAGCGAGCGCACCCTTCCAAATGCCAAAATGGCCGAAAGGATTTTATGGCCGCTCGGACAACACGCTTACATTTCTAAGAGCGAGAAAAATGACTGATTTCCCGAGGGGGCTCGGGGTGTATCTTATAAAGAGTTTTAAGGACAAAAAAAATAGTCTGCCCTCGCGATTAAAGTAGGCCGCCGATTGGTCGGAACGGAGGTTACCGAAAACACCTGAGTAATTAGCCAATGAAAAACATTGGCGGAGCAATTAGATATATTGGAAGGGGGTGGAGGGGAACCAACTAATTGGTCGAACGAAGGTTTCCGAAAACACTCGAGTAATTAGCCAATGAGAAACACTAGTGGAGCAATTATATATATTGGAAGGGGGTGGAGGGGAACCAACTAATTGGTCGAACGAAGGCTTCCGAAAACACCAGAGTAATTAGCCAATGAGAAACATTAGCGGAGCAATTATATATATTGGAAGGGGGTGGGAAATTAGCCAATGAGAATCAGGGTTGGGGCATTTGGTCAATTAAATATATTGGTAGAGGGAGTGGAGGGGGTCGGTCGTCTTCTGGGTGTGGTACTGGGGACAGCAGTAGCAATGTAAAACCAATGACAAACGAATAAACCAAGATGGCGGCCGAACGAAGATAAGAAACAAACTCCAGTAATGTATAAACAAATGACAAACAAAAAAAAACAAGATGACGGACTACAAGGACCAAGATTGTGAACTGCACCGTCCAAGATAGCGGACGGCTGCACCTACCAATATGGCGGACTGCACCGACCAAAATGGCGTTTTGTTGCACCTACTTCGATGGTGGATGGTGGCTGTGACGCCTACCAAGATGGTGGACTGCATTTACCAGGATGGTGGAACGAGTATGGCTGGAGGGAGGTGTGGGGGACCTCCGGAAATTAAAGTTAAAAAAAATTGTAATTATTTTTTAATATTTTTTAATATAATTTTTAATATATTATTTGGAATTTTTTAATTTTTGGGGTCGACGGTCAAAGTTACGGTCACATGGATCCAAGATGGCGGACAATATGGCCTCCGGGGGACTGCAGTGACAGAGCATGAACAGCTCCAACGTTCCAAACCCCCATAACATAAAAAACAAAAATAAATAATATCAGTACCCACAAATGTCTACCTGACACTTTTAACTCGAAGTTTTAGACATGGAACTACTTTCCCTTCGTCGTTACCAATTTTTCTCGGCGCTTGCCAGTCAGTGTGCCAGTTAAAATATACGGAGTACGGGGACAATTTTTTTTCAAGGGTTTTACAAAACTGTTTAAGAAACCGTGAACAGCCTATATCGGCAGTGTTTACTCCGCGCCGCCATATTTTAAAACGTGCTGCTGTCTTATTCGGACGAAAGTTCCACATACAAATGATGGGTCACAGCTCTTGAGAAAAAAAATTACCCTGAGAAGCGGGTAACTTTCGCCGTAGTAGCAACTGCCAGCGAGGACACGTAAGTTAACGTTGAGTGTAATCCTTCCGCCAAGCTTTTGCTAGCCATACAGGGGCACTGAGAGAAAAATAGGGAGAAAATGGAAGATAAATAGTTGAGGCAGTGAGTTTCGGAACTGTTCGCATTCATCAGAAGTGATTTTCGAGATGTCACAAAAGTGCTAACTCATGTAAAAGAGTTTTATGGGTATTTTTGGTACTAATAAAGTGTGGTTAGGCTGCATGCAATTAACTGAAAATGAAACATAAAATTTGTGATAATCAAATAAAATATTAAATACAATAATACAGATAACAAAAGATTTGCGATTAGGCTAGTTTAGATGTAAAATACTCAACAGAATATTCCAGACGGTTATTTAATTTCTCTTTTCTGTTCTGAATAAGGCCAATTACGAAGAAAAATAGCAACATTTCATATGGTTGCTGTGAAAGAAGGTTAGTCTTGATGCAATCTTCTTCAGATAGATCAGACAAGTTATGTTGCCAACACCATATAGGCCAAGGACACTTTTATAGACAACCGTATATTTTACGCTCTACTTTCTTACGGCTAGACATAATGAAGATTTTCAACATATACTGTTCCCTGGGAGCAGTGCCACCTTTGTCTAAATCTGCTGTCGTCTCAATTTATTAGATATTATAAATTTTTATAAGGGCAGTTTTCAAATTCACTACCTTATTAGCAGTTTGTAAACGCGAATGGTATGTTATCAATACTTCTAGAACACCCTCTTCTTTACTTCCATTTACGAACAGTTTTAAGACTGAAAAGGGAAAAAGAAATTAATAAAAATTACTAACACGAATATAAAAAAAAATTAACCAACAGTTAAAAACCTAAAACTTTAAGAAGTATAAACCTGAAAAAAAAATTAACAAAATACTGTGGAAGAAAAAAATGGATACTGCCAGATTGGCAGGGAAGAAATGCATGAAAAATAACTTAATATGCTGAACTGACGAAATAGAGAATTAACATTACTGGCACGAAAGTCAACGGAAATTGCACGAGAAACCAGATGCTAGATAGGCAATAAAGTAAGAGGACATTGGAAGTAAAGGGCGGAATTTGCTCGTGCTTTATTCCGAGTGAGGACATCTGCGAAGGTGAAAAGTACGCGTAATCCCAGTAATGGCCGGGCGTGGAAGTTATTTTTGTCACCAAGACCAAGTAAAGCCCATTAAAATCACCATCATATCGATTAAACTGTCGGTTGTGAGTGGCGTGTTGCCTAGTGACCACAAGGGGCTTGCGTGTTGCAAGTAGATTGAGGGGGGTGGAGCAGCATTTCCACCGAGGTGGGTGACGACACTTCTCAAGTCCGAGGAAAAGGACTAGAATATGTGAGACTGGCGACACTATCCACCCACGTCCGAATTCTAGAGCAGCAGTTTCACCACTCTCTTGTCTTCAGAGCTGGCAGCTACCCGCGAGTCCAGAAGTGTCAGGAGTCGCCTTTCGAAATATTCCCTCTTGACTGGGCTGCTGGCTGGTAATTAGTTTATAGGTAGACACTTGAACATTTCGCGAATTCAGTGACCTGCATGTTAGAATTCATAGTCTTGTGTTGAAACATCAGATATCAACGTCTCATTGGTAGCTTGCTGTCAGGGTGGATGGCGTTGATTGGGTATGCATTTTGTTGTAGGTTTCTTATTGTCACAGAGATCTCAAGGAGGTGTCAAATAACGTGTGGACCAATTGCAAAAGTGACACATACGTACAAGTTTATGATTTTATGCGCCCCGAAATTAATCTGCGAACTTTTCAGGTCACTATATACATAAGTTTCCCGGCGCTGTTTGGCGAACGGCGTTCTAACATATTGCTGACCAGTGACGCCATTTTGCTGGCGTGTGCGGTTGGGGTTCGCGGTATGCGCGGCGTTTCACCTCTGTATTCATACGTACTCTGTGGCCATACGGTCATACATGTAACAACGTCAGTATTTGTTTATTTCAGGACTCACACTCATTATTAAGAAACTCCATATGGCCTTACGACTCATATCCTCAAAGCAGCAAATAGTCCTCGTTCCTTTTCCTAGAATCACAACATCCAGCCCTCTGGTGGAACGATTTATCAAATGCTTCCAATTATCTACATCCTAAGCTCTCTTATTCTCGATCTGCTTCCAGTTTTCCAGGCAATTTGTAAGGATAACT
The DNA here is from genome assembly GCA_002778355.1 of Clitarchus hookeri. NCBI lineage: Eukaryota > Metazoa > Arthropoda > Insecta > Phasmatodea > Phasmatidae > Clitarchus > Clitarchus hookeri. Next base: position 577,443 of record NQII01000135.1, on the reverse strand, counting down.
ATGAGCTTATATGCAAAGTATTTTTGAATGATATGTTTGCAGACATTAATCCATTTCGTTAAGGCTAAAGAGTTAAAAATGGATGTTACTTTAAGAAAAAACCTGTACTTCGAACATGATTTCACTCGTACTCAATAAACGTTACTTTCAAAGCGAACCTTGTTATGAAAGAATGCACGATACTTATAGGACTTACTGGCTGTTGGAAGGAAAGCTTATCGTCTTAACTTAAAAAATTAACGAACTGGATGGCAGATAAAATATTTTACCACGACATTGTACAGACTCACAAAAAGCTTAGGAGTTCAATAGATTGGTAAGCTATGTTTTAAATCCCTGCATCCACTCCATGCACTGTCATTTGTTCATTGGCTGCTAACACAATGAGAAGCAAATTCTACACGTGGCTGAACAACATACGAGCAGAGCTGCCTACATCCTGTGCGTCACGATAGCAGTTTACTTGGAAGATTCCATGCAAGCTTATATGGCCGATGGTATGGATTGTTCTATGGGAGCTTTAGTCGACTGCTGGCCGTTTTAATTGTGATTTTGATAAGTGGTAGCGTGCAATTTTCAAAGGAAGTTTTCTTAAAAGGTGGTTAATTTTAGTCAGTCAGAAAGAGAATGGTGATAAAGGCTTCCAATAATGATCGTTTGCATTTAATTTCATTTCGTTTTGAGAAACAGGTAATTAAAGTAACGAAAAGTAAATAGTTAATAAAAAAAACACCGCAAAAATGTGGTCTATTGACGCTATAACAAAGTTATGTCAGAATTAGTGTAAATATTTCTGTTGATTTAACACAAAAAATTACAGTCACCACGAACAACAATTAGGCTCTTTGCATTACCGGGTATTGCGGAAGCTGTGAGTGAAGTCTGTCCTAGAAGCAAAGTTGCCGAAGTCAAATCAAAACAAGTGCACGTGTGATCACTTGTATGACAGCAAGTCTCGTGTGACAAGTTAATCCACAGAAACCTCCATAACCGTATGCATGCATGTTCGGATAGTAGGTTTCGTAGAAGCTCCCGCCAAAGTCTGTGCGTAATATAGTTATCGTGTCAAACAGGCTTAATTCTTCCACTTGTTACAAGTTTATAATTATAGGTTCAGCACCCTGTCATGCGTGAGAAATTATACATTAATGCTCTTTCGTTATTTTTATATTTGCACTGCAGTTAAAGTCTAGCCTGCTACTAAAGAAGTGGCGGTGGTGTTCTAATGACAAGCGAACTGGTCTCGCACCTAGGCGATCCACGTTCGATCCTCAGCAGGGGCGTAACCAGCCGTTTTCAAAGCGGGAGAACCTTTTGTAATGCACAGCAGGATCTTACGCATATAAGCAGGCATACAATGTATATCTGTGTATCCACATGAGATCATTAACTCAAATCGTAGCTGGCGTTCTTTCACATTCTTTACGCACTGTTTTGGATAAACAGTTTAGATCATTTTCTATAAGTAAACATTCTTTTGTTAGGCACGTTTATATTGTTACCGCTAGATCATTATCTGTAATATGATAGTAATTACTAAATAACGCATAATGCAATACACTGGTACTTGCTACATTTATCAACCGCCAAACCCAATGGAGAAATTTGTTACAGTGCTTGTGCAAGAGATTCTGCGTTCGTATTAAAGATAGGTCTTGGATGCAGGTGATATTTAAGAAAACATTTTGGGAACTTAATATGTAAACCACTCCCATGTCAGCCATCCGAAATTTGACGGGGACATTAATAAGCAACAAAAAGGTCTATACTGTAATTTTCGTGTCGCCCTAAAGAAAACTTTAAGGGAGGTCGGGGTCATATGGCACCTCTTCCTGAATCCGTCCATGATTCCTGGCGGGGTCAAGCACGATTATCGAATGAGTAAAACATGAAGGAAGTTGCCGCTGACCGGTATGTTTTCTCGGGGTACTCGCGTTTCCCCCAACCTGGCATTCCTTCACCATTCCGTCTCCAATTCATTTTACTTCCATGAATGCTAAATGAGTGAGAAATTTCAGCGGTGCTAAACAGCTGAGGCCTTCAACGGCGATGACGTGCAGAAGGGGCAGTAATGGAATTCAATAGAGCGTAAAAACAGTGTGTCCAGAGGAAACCGCACCAGCCAAAGGCAACGTCCACCACGTTTTCCACATGCGAAAATCTGCAATAACCCACCCAGAAATCATGCCCGGTTCTTTGAGCTGGGACGAGGACTCTGTCCACCAAACCACTGTAATCCCTTAGGCACTGGATACCAAATTGTTTAGCGTCCTCCAAGTTTATCGAATAAACTCTGTTACTAACTAGATCCATGAATTAGACGGCTTACATAATTAACAACCTTAAACATAAAAAGATATTATGTAGAAAAGAATTGCGGGTTCACAAAAAAGTTAGTGAACAAAACAATGAATTCACTGCTTAAATGTCTGGCCAACACAAGCTCAAAACGGAAATAGACTTTATTTATTAGCATTTGTTTTTCGCGGTTGTTCTTTTCGCAGCAAACTAATATAAATTAATAATAAAAAGTTTGCTGTAAGTACCTAAATGCGTAACATCTTTTTCATTAGCTAAACTTAAGATGTTGAGTCTCCGATATTTTTTTATGTGAAATATGAACACTAAGCAGTAAACAAGTTGGTGTGGACTTAGGTTCCAGCCAAGTCGACGGAAAAATTCCCATTGCCTGAGTCCTAATGATTAAGCTGTATTGTGTGCGTACACGGGTCGAGTGTCGCGGGCTGGGTAGCACCTGCGGGGAGTCAAACGAAGCAGAGAGTATGGTGCGTGGTTTGCTGTGCGCGGCGTGCGCCCCACTCCTCGTTGGACAGTCGGGTCTCGTCACGGGACATAACCCGGCGGTACGTGCGGGCCGTAAACTCGGGTCGGCCTAGTCAGCACGTGACCGGCCGCGGAGGAGCAGTACGTGTGGCGCCACGAGCGTGTCTACCGACAAGTCGCCGCAGCCGCCGCGTGGGAGAGCGCATCGCGAGGGGGGTCTCTGTCAAATGCACTGTTGGGCCAAAGAGTAAGAATACAAAAGTGAAATACCTCTCTATACCTCGATCTCCAACAGCATACGTCAGCAAAATAGCGTTGTTGGCCAGCATGCGTGGAGGTTAGCAAGCCGAAAAGGAGGGAAACGGGAGAACCCCGAGAAAACCCGCCGACCAACAAAATCGTTCGGCACGATTCTCACATGCAAAAATCCGGAAGTGACCCGCCTGGGGATAGAACTCGGTTTGGCCTAGGCGGCAGGCGAGCAGACTAACCGCAGCCACCGCGGCTCCCATAACACAAGGCCCGTTCCCAGAGCCTCGCGCAGCCAATCAGAGGACGAATAAGCCTACTTCAAAGGAACCCCCCTCCCCCAAGCCATTTCGTTTCTGTATACTTATTTGTTCTCTAGTACAAACACACATATAATCGATTTCGATCAACGGATTGTTATTCACCAAGAATTCAGTTTAATAGAATACTACCGCCTGGAAGAGAAGCGGAATCGTAGAGGGAGTATGGCGTAGCCAAGCCAACAGCTCAGCAACAAATGTCTGAGTCCCGACATTGAAGGCACAGCGGGCTCGATTCCCGGTGGGTTTCCCCTGGATTTGCGCATATGGGAAACGTGTGGGACGATGCCACTTGTTGGCGGGTTTTATCGGGGATCTCCCATTTCCCTGGCTCTTGCATTCCGGCGCTGCTCTATATGCACTTCGCTTCACCCTCATCGGCTTTCAAGATCTCGTTGTTAAAAGCCGCCCAAACCTCTCCAATCCACTCAATGTCACTTCTGCCATTGGTCAACAATTTGTGTGGCATGCCCAAAGAACGCTTTAAGCCAATAATAAAAATGGAACGGTCGAATGAGAAATATTCTATAACGCGTCATATAAGTAGATTACTTGTATAAAGACCAGTATCCAATGGAATCATCAATTTTGCTCAACTGTCTGTTTGGAAGTGAAGTCTAATATGTTATTAAATAACAAAGCGAATTTTGTGTCTCTACTGAGGCTATCAGGTATATTAATAGGTCTCAGAGGGCGGTAGCTGAATGAGCATCGCACTGTAAATGGGGAGGGGAGGGAGGGAGGTAGAGAGAAAGAGATAGAGAGTTGCGCGCAAATCATGCTATCAGCTGTCTCAGAAACAGTAAGTGGTGCACTCTGACTGCTGTTACCGAAGTCTAAAAACTGGATGTTCGTGGGACGGCGCATATGCTGCCGGGCCGTTCTGTTGACGCTCAGCTACAAACTTCTCCGTGACGGGCTACACACAGCGAGTATGAGGGGAACTCGCGTGCGCACACGTCTGCCGAGCAATATAATAATAGTTTGTTTAAAAAAAACGCTTATATCAAAAACTTTACACTGCAGTCCATACGCCAGGAAGCTTGGGGAACAAGCACGTGCGAATGAAGGAGGCGTACGAGGCCGNGAGAGGAGAAAAGACGAGAGACTGCGGGAAGGAGTTAGCAGCAACCCATCGCGCCACAAAGGGAAGTCAGACGGAGTTCACTACAGGAGAACGCCTGCCACACACTGCACTGATTCTAACGTTAATATTACGCGCACTCCCCAATGCAAACCTCCACCCAGCTGGTCAGACGTGGCCGAACTTTGCCCCGCTGCGGTACCTGAAGACTTAAGTTTAGCCAATGTTCTTGTTTCGCCAGTTACTAATGGAAAACCTCGCAATGACAGTTTGTTGCAATACAAACGAGTACAAAATTTTATTACAAGCAGTTCACGGTAAAGTGAGCACTTTTGAAGGCCCTGCCTGAGCTCTACTTTTCTCCTCAATTTGTATCCTTCCACCATGTGTAAGAATTACGTTGCCATGGGCCCAATGACTTTATTCACGCTTTCAATCAAGTGAAAACGTGTAATTTTTTCAGAAACCTAAGTGCGTCACTAATGTGCCAATTTAGAAACAAGCGTGTTTAAATAAATAAAACACCAACTCGAAAAGCCATAAATGTTTACATTGCACTTGCAATACAACGTCAACAGTAAGAACTATTTTACTTCATTCGCTGCCAACATAACTGGAAGCATGCATGCTAGTGTGTTCGGTACCAAATGTGCATTTAACAGGTAGTTATTATTTTTTTTAAAGTTGATTTAAAAAGTGCTTAGTTTACCGTGAACAGCGCGTAGCTATAAATGTGCGTTTACTACCATGCGCTGTTATAAGTCAGTTTGATATATTTTGCTTAGTTTCTTCTTCACAATACAAATAATACCAAGTTGGCCGCTAGTGGCAATGTGGTGAAAATTCGTTTATTAACGGCGGGTCTCGGGTTTCAGCCCCACTTTTGCCACAGATGATGTTTGATTCTAAGGTGTAAGTTAAATGTACGTTTACATATATTTACTGGTGGGCTAACAGAACGACAGCGGTAGCAGGATTTCGTACGGACGCAGTGTAAACACGACAGGAAATTAATTTTAGCTATTTTATATATTACAAAATAACCTACTAGTAAGGTATGGAGCTTGTAAGTGTAATTTATTAACGAGCAGATTGATAACAACTTTTCTTATGAGACACGCGCAGGAACACTGCGAGCCAGTGGCAAAAATACAATCAAATTCAGGCTCAGCGAGAGCCTTCCAATGAGGCAGCAAACAACCAACGATCAGTCACTTTTTTTAAGTATGCAGAAGATTGTGAAATCTAACCTACAGGTCGAAGAACTCACGCATTTTCCCGGTGCCAATCTATGAGTTGTTTTGTCATCTGGTAAACTGTTGCTCTGTGCCGTTGAGTGAAGGAAGCCGTTCTGTCATGTCTGACACGCATAAATGGCGTGGGCATAATTACAGTATAAATTATTATTTATAATGTTATGGTATTTTGACTGATGTTAATTAACTGCTCAGAGTCATTCATAAGAGAAGACTATGCAATATTCATTTCGAAAAATAAATTAGTGTCTGCAAGAATTGTCCTTGAAAGTGTAGGCGGGGCATGGAGGATTTGCCTCTCAGGTTGGTCTGGCGGGGACAAACTTCGGGGACTGTCGAAGTCTCCCGAGCGGCTAACGGGTTAAGTAAGCGAAGTCGCGGGGAATACAGATCGAAAACAGGATCGGAGGACGGAGTACAGGCCTTCGAAAGGCCTATACCGAATTCAATTTGTTTTTGGGAGTACCGTACCCTCTACAGAAATCTGAGTAATTGCCATATTAAGGAAAGAGTCGTGATGAAGCGGTCAGTGACACACGTAAGAAAAAAGCAGTGACGCTTTATTAATTTAATGTGTCAATTCTATGAGTCTCCCTGACTGTAAAGCAGGCTGATCACACATGTTGCTACACGCTATTCACGGTAAAGTGAGCAATTTTGGAAGCGCTCCCATTTGGAAATTTGGAATAATTGTCAATAAATATGTTTTATTGTAGCCTTAGACGTTAACTTTCGAGTTCGGTGAAATTTATACACTATGTGTATTACGTATATAGCAATATGTATTTTAAAAAGTGGTGGAAGGATAGTAAATGGCTGATAGGAAAAAAGTAACTAGGGCATCAAAAATGCTCACTTAAACGTGAACAGCCTATACGAAGATAGGCTATTTTGCTGACGTGCGCGGCTATAGTTCGCGATACTTGCGACTGTTTCGCTTTTGTGATCTAGGGTAGTCTATGATTCGCCACTGTTCGTTTACTGTGAACGTCCTGAAAATAATATTTATTACCTCGAAGCACCGAGCTTGTACTGGGGTCTAACTGATAATCATTTTCTGCATCTCAAATTCAAAGAGTTTTTTTAACACAGTTTTAAACGATATTCATACTTTAAGTTGAAGAGCTTCTTAGACGCCTCAAAAAATCGAATTGTTGGGGAATTATTCTCGAGTATGCTACTGCCTGATATATTATGTTAATTCTGTCGATACGCATCGTCTGTAAGAAAATAAAAAGACAGTAAAGTTGACTGTTTTTATTCCATTCCAGTCAAGTGCCCTTCGCTGAAGAACGCAGGATTTATGAAATATTTCGAGTCAGGCGTTGTAATCTGTGACGAGTGTGTCTTCTTTCTGTTTGCCCTCTTTGTTATGAGGGGAACAAGCTAGTCGGGTAGGTTTCCGAGGGGGTTGAAGGAAGGAGAGAGAAGAAAAGAGTGAGTAGCGGGATGCTTTCAGGGGAGTAGATGAGGGGTAAAAGAATGGGTTAATCCCCTTGTACACGATCAAAGTTCCCTTGAATACACCCCAAGATTTTCTGCGAACTTTTCATTCATTACACTTCGGAGGAATATGGAACTCTTTACAAGATTTCGTTTTTCACCAACGAGGTTTAAGTTACCTCGACAACAATAATTTTTAAAACTGAATTACCGGATGATTAACTGCTTAAAATTCTCAAAGTATAGAACAAAACCTTTAGAAACAATACAGGCCTACGAAAATTATTTTATCATCCCCTCATAATACAGACAAGTTTAAAATTAACACATATCCATAAATAAATGTTAAGTTACTTCGATTTTTCTGTAAATAGCGACAGAAGTTAAATTACTTAACATTAAACTATCTAACTTGACTGATCATAAACTCTGATGGGCAATGGCGTGTACTTAAAGGTAAATTTGCAAATGCATGTGTTCGCGGCTTACGTGTTGCATATTTTGAAAGACTGTGCCAAAACCAGCTCCTGTATCTAACTCCGCCTAGGGTCGTTCCAGCCAAACTGAGGGCACTGGTTACGAATCCCCAGGCATTGTTAGGCAGCTGACTGTAATTTGTTAACTGCACCGTCACGTCTGTGATAGTAAAAATCATAACACTGATTTATCCTAAATAAAGCTGCGATGTGATGTCTGCCAAGGAATCAGTGAAAATACATGTGACGCTACTACGTTTCTCGCTCTGACGGTCCCTCTTAAAAGGCATGGAATGGAGAATGCAGATGTAAGTGAGTGAAGAGGTTCGGGCGGCTCTTAACATCGAGGTCTTGAGAGCCGATGGAGATGAAGCGAGATGAGTATGCAGCAGCGCCGGAATGAAAGGGCGGGGGAAACGGTACATCCCCGAGAAAACCCGCCGACCAGCGGCATCGTCCGGCACGATTCCCACATGCGAAAATCCAGGAGCGACGCTGCCGGGAATCGAACCCGGTTCGCCTACATCACCGCGGCTCCGTGGCGCTATCGTGATGCGGAGGTTGCGTCGCTGCCAAATAAATCAATGTCCTGACTTCACGTAAGATCTCCTAGAGCTCATATTGGATTAACGTTACCCACGCACTCGTAAAGTGTACCTGATTGAATACACACGGCAAAACTTTGCTTCAGTTGTCTGTATGCATACTCACAGCACACTTTGTATGCAGTCCTTACAAGTGGTTTTCATAAAGCCGTTCAGACAGTTTCATAACCAGAACGTATAGACGAGGCTTCAGATTGATTTCTCATTCCCAGTACCTAAAACGGTGGGAAATAAGTAGACTGCATGGAGCAACCCGGTTCAATACCTTCAGGGGATTCAAGACAATAAGAATCTACCCTTACAATGATAACATTTTACTGAACGCACAAGTAAGAAGGAAGTAAGGGTAACTTAAGGACAAACGGTCCAGTTGGAAAAAATCACATTAGCCAGACGACATCAAATTGACTGACAATACCTACCAAAAATAAAAAGTTGTGAAATAAATGAGCATACGATCTCACAGTTTAAGCTTAAGCTGAAGCTTTCAAAATTCTATGAAAATAGGAGATAAAAATCCCTCAAATTACACACTGTAAAAAAAAAACTGCAAAAGGAAAATGGAAGGCCACAAATAACGAGCTTAAGCGTTACATCAGCCGAGGTCTATGTTCTAATAACGTCTAAGATAATGATAAGTGCCCGGGAGTAGCCAGGTTTGAAAAGGGATGGACGTCTTATTGAATTTTCTAATTTGTATACAATATTACAAAAATCTATACACATGTCTTTTGCACATTACATTACAGTGCTCAGTGCAAAAAAAAATTATTACTCAATATTTTATTACATTACTCTACTTAATGATTAAGTAAATCATATAAAAATTATACAGCCTAATACTCGAATTCAGTCAGAGGGCAACAATATTATATCAGTCTCTCATGAGCTCCTCCAACGTCCGCTCCATCACATAGGATCGACGACTCCCCGCAGTCACTTCCGGTACACCGGTGGCTCTCTCCGCGCTGCCAGTAACAGCCTTAGCTCGCTGAATCACCAGTAACACTTGCCAGTCACCTTCGTCCTTGAATTCACAAAACTGTCTTCAGCTACGTAACTGACTGCGATAACCTTTCCTATATTATTCTCCCCTTATCAACAATCAGATGTGACACATTTCATCATAGAGACGTTTCTCAAAAGGAGAGACAATCCCAGACTTTCTCGAAGACACAGAACAGAAAAGTATACAGAAGTGAAACAGCTGCTTATCCACACGCGCCAGCAAAATGGCGTGACTGGCCAGCAACGTTGGGAACGCCGTTTGCCAATCAGCGCATGGTGACCCAATCGCCAGCCAGCAGCCCAACCAGCAGGGAATCTTTCGCAAATACACAGAAGTTAATCAGACATGTCCCGTTACAGAGCCTCGCGCACAGCCTACGCCCACATCAAAGATACCGAGAAGATATTTAACTAGTGGATACTTACCTATTCTGCATCTAAGGCGCTACCGAACACGTTAGAGACCAATACCGGGCACCTTGAGAATTTTTACGAGAACACCAGGCTGTGCTGCCACCTCCATCGAACATATAGCAGTACCTCTCTTCAGTAACGTAAGTATATGCTACTCGCAATCGCCGAATTCGTCCATTACTCTAATTTTTACCCACAACGCGGCGTGGGTAGTGATAAACTTCCACAACGCGTTCTGTGCAATTATTTCGGCCACTGAGCATTTGAAAATACCCACTACGGGTTGTGGCAATTGCTCAATAGCAGGAACAATATTGCTTGTCGCTTTGTAGTCACTAAAAATTACCCACAACGTGGTGGGAGTATTCTGGTCGTACACCCTACGTGTTTATCCACGTTTATTTTAGGTTAGGCTGGACTAAGATAGCTTACGTTACCTTAGGTTACCTAGGTTAGGCTACCTTATGTTGGGTTAGATTACGGTAGGTTAGGTTGAGTTGGGTTAGGTTCGCTTAGGAAACTACAGCCAGCACAACACGTTGTGGGTGAAACCAGAATACACGCATCGCGTTGTGGGTAAAATGCTAGACGATACAAATAGGACAATATCTGATAAACAAGCCCCCAGCCCCTGCCATTCCACACAAATTAGCATTCCGCGAAGGCTAATGAGGACCAAACGTTCGTTGACATGAAAACGGATAGAAAGAAAGAACGAATTTAGGTTTAGCTGAAATCACAACACTGAGTGAGACGTTTCAGCTTATTGCCAATATATGTGTGTCTATATATACGTATAAATACATATAAATATATATGCAAAATACAGGATGTTCGTGATTAAATGCGCACTTCATAAATTCCTGCTTAAGATCTTGGTCTCTCATTTTGTATCATTACGCCATATGTAAAATTTACATTTTCATGTCAATAATTACTATTGTTTATTCGTCAGCAACGTAAAAACGTGATATTACACTTATTTGCAAAAAAATGACTACCCTGAGGGAACCATCGCGGGGCCATAAGTGGGTACAGGCACAGGGCATTGTAGTATGTATAGAGAAATCATCAAAATATTGTGCCACACCTAGCATGTATTGCAGGGAACCAATACTTGCAGGGTGCGTTTAGTATGGTGTTGGACCACCCGCAACATGGAGGGAGGCAGAGATACGGTCGGGCATGGAGGCATACATACGTCGGAAATTTTCCTGAGGAAGATCCTGCCACAGCTGGCGCAACTGGCCCTCCAAATCCGCCATAGTTGCCGCTGGTCGAAGATGCCGTCCAATCTGGTCACAAACGTTCTCGATGGGCGAGAGCTTTGGGGGACATTGCTGGCGAAGGAAGCATGTTGGCATCACGAAGAAAGGCCAGAGATACCCGTGCTGTGTGATGCCGCGCATTATCCTGCTGGGAAATGGGGTTGTAAAGCTGCACAGGGAAGGGGAATGCACTGGCAGCAGAATTTCCTGGACGTATCGCAGCGCCGTCAGGGTTCTTTCAATAACCTCAGAAAGGGAAAGCGGAGGGAGAAGGGACGACAATCGTAGGAAATGACACCCCACACCATGGCACCTCTTGCTGGGGCAGCGTGCCGCTCTACAATTAAGCTTGGATCATGGCGCTGGTCAGGACGTATCCAGACTCGAATTCGGCGGTAATCTATATCCATAAAGCACCGTGATTCGTCGCCGAACACCGCTCGTTGCCAATACGCAAGCTGCCATGCTACCCGTTCCCGGCAGAAGGTCACACGTGCTCGGCGATGCTCAGGTTGTGATGGCGTCGTACGGGACGACGCTGCGACAACAGATCCCGCTCTGCTAGCCACCTGGATATGGTACTAGAGGACACAGGTGTATCCCCAGCTACCATGACATGCCCCTGGATGGTGCGCAGCGACGCCTGTGGAGTGCGTACGGTTTGTCACACGATGAAACTATCCTCCCTGCTGGTGGTCCACCGGGCCGACCCGAGCCTTCTTGATGTGTGTGTGTGTGCCCTCCTGTTCCCACTGCGTTCAACACCAACTCACAGAGTAGGCAGAACGGTTCAAGTGGCGAACAATGCGCCGGAACGTCCAACCTGCCTCTCGGAAGCCGATAACGCAGCCTCTCTCAAACTCATCCAGCTGGGCATAGGCTTGTCGAATGCGCCACCGAGGCATGCTGCGTTTCACTGAACTTGTCTATGTGGCTCACACTGCTACTAAGGCCTTATTCGGTGTCTGACCACTATGAATGATGGAGGTACATGTATGCCTTCTAGTGGCACATCCGCGCATGCAGACCGCATTAATTGCAAATTGGACACATTTCGGCCTATGACGATAATGAGTGGCAACCTTCGTTCTACTCGTGCGATTCGTTCATGGATATTTTTTTTCAAATGAGTGTATTGGGAACCTAAATAAGTTACAATTATGAAATTCGTACTCAAACCTGTATAAAGCAAAAAAAAAACCACGCAATGTATTTGCCGTAAACATAAAAATTTCGCTCGCATTACAACGTCAATACTTAGAACTATTTTACTTAATTCGTTGCCGACTTAACGGGGAGCTTACGTGCCTGTCAGTAGTTTACGGTAGCATATATGCAATTCATGGGCAGTGAATTTGTAAGTTAATTTCAAAAGTGCTCCTTAGGCCACTTATATGCCAATAAATCTGCACGACTCACACGCCAGTACCTAAAATACATTTTCATCGTACACTGCTATTTTTTTTCAATTATATTAAATTGATTCGAAATGGTATATTTTTACATACAAGGTTCTGCATTTTCACTGTAATGTGAAAGTCGGCGTGTATTTAGCAAAACATATTGGGTTTTCGATAACTTCATCAATTTATGGGAGAGACCTATTAGATGCCCCTTTATCTACATGTCAAGCATGCAATTTCGTGAAAGTACTAGAAAAGATTGCGACGGGGATTGGATTTACCGTGCAGAAGAAAGAAAACTTCGTGAAACCTTGTAAGAGCGAGCGCGCCAAGCCTCAAATATGCAGGCCGAGATGCGAAGTTGCTTGACGCCTGTGCTGATTACGTCGGGAGACTTGGCAACAGTCCACGCCCTCCAGTAGAGGCGACCACTGCTGACACTGTGAGCCGAGCATCGACCTTAAAGCCGCGACGGCTCGATATGGCCAGACACGGGGACGGAGCGAGGGTGTATAATTGTGAGGGGCTCGGTGGGGGAAGAGAGGGGTGCGTGGGCGGGGTTATGTGGAGACGAAAGCGGGGTGGAGAGGAGCCCTGATATTTTCTCGTTTTGGTAATACGTCCCCCTTTCGTATTGCTTGGGCTAACAAGTTCCCCTTTCCAGATTAATTTATCTAAGTATAGCTTCCAGGAGGAGATGGTATGTGTATGTGTGTCAGTCCGTGTGTATGCGTGTATGTGTGCTTTCAATGTGTACGTGTGTGTGTAAGGATAGAATTAATCCAATCCAAGCAGCGGCCATTACGAAAATGGTTTGCTTTGCTTAATTAAACCCGCAGCCTGCAATCTGTTTGGAACCCTAATTTGCACGGCAACTTGAGGGGGGCTTTGGGGGAAGGGTTTTGCGGGTAGCAGCAGGCAAGGGCCCCGTAACAAGATTGCTCAAATATAATATTCATTACCCGGCAGCTTGAAAGCCTGCAAATTGCTTTTTGTTTCCACCAATCGGAACGGGCGCGCAGCCCGTTCCAATTCGTCCGTGCGAGCGTCCTTTTGCAGCGTAGGAGCCTGTGTAATGGCTTGGTGCTGGGATCATTCAAGAATTGTTGCTTGACCATTCGGGGAAGATGATGATTATCTGGCAGACCCAGAACCAACGCACCTCGCCTACGCCCAGTAATACATGCGATGAAAATAATAACGGAAAATTACTTCAGTTTTTATTGCTCAGTACATATAGTCACACTTAAATCTTGTCCATATTTCGTGTACAGACTACTGATAGCAACTATTCATTAAGGCGCATTTACTAGAACTGACTGCTTTTATAGTACATGCCAAGCACAAATATGCCAAAACTACGGCACATTTTAATTACTTCTTCGAATCTCTCAGACACTGAACCGCCTAGTCTAGGGGCAATTTGCATAGCTTTAGGAAGTACTATTGCAGTGGACTTCATCTTAAATACTAAGTATTTTAAGAACTTTATATGGAAAATACATTTTTTCTAGAACGGTAGTATTGTAAGTGAGATGCATACTTAGAGTAGAATACAAATCGACTATGCACATGGACACACAGAAGCGCCGTTCCTTTGTTGACAGCGTGGATGGGACAACTCACTTGAAACAAAGATGGACTTCAGTCAAATGTCTAATCGATATCTTTTCATATTCTATTTATATGACGTCAGCCGACCACCAGAAGTGCAAGTCATGGTGTCCACGTACCGACCGGAAGTCTTTGGAGTCCTACATCGGGCACGGTTATGTCACGTTTTCTGTGGTCGTGTAAGTTATTACGCAAGTTGTAATGTTGGTGACGCACTATGAGAGTTCAACGGAGGCCGTTTCTAAAAAGCGGCACTAGTGCATGAATGTCGACAAACTACACCCTATAAGAAATAGTTTGCAAATTTACCATACTATATTATATACGCTTATTAAAAAAAACACTACTTGTATAAAGTTATTTTTCCTATTGTTATGAGTCTTCTTTTAACATAAACTCATAGCTATGAGTTTATGTTAAAAGAAGACTCATAACACTATGCATCCTTGGTAGATTTCATACACTTATTCAGGAAAGAGTTAAATGCGTAATGGCTTATCTTGTAAAAATTACGTGTATCCTGTTAGCGCAACATGACTACACATCATTATTTCTCTTTCAAGTGACAGGCTTACATACAGAAATTTCCCGTCTCATACTTGCTTCAAGTCAGTTTTGTAAGGTATGCATGAATATACTGCATTTCGATTTTACAGTGGGAATATCTCTTTGCACAGCTTATGTATACATGTTTACTGAGACTATGATTACAAGAAAACATGCATGGTTTGCCTAAAATGTGGCATGTCAATTCATGCCTGAAAGGGGCTATGGGCGTAGCTAAATAATGAGTCATGATTAGGTAGAGCACAGCAGTATAAGATGGAGTTTATTGAACATAAGGATTATACGATAACTATTTACGTGACTATTGATCGGGGGAGCTTAAATGGAACACCAATATGCTAATTTATTGTATTAAATATTATTACCTCCCGCCATTACTATTACAATCTAATTGGAAAGTCCCCACCTTGTTCATGTTGCCGGAGGCTGATTCTAGGAGGCGGTTAACGATGGCTGGACACACCCATCTTCAGTGGTCTTCTCGTTCCAGTGGCCCGACGACAAAAGACGCCGGTCCCGGTGTTACGCTGGCCTATGTCGAGCGCGTTGTTTAATATTTTCGGCTCCGTTTATTGGCTCGTGGAGGGGGTTTCTGAAACTGTCTTTCGCAAGGTGTTATTGCCATCACGCTCGTGCCCTGGTTCAATGTTTGAAGGTGTGATCAGGCAGGCCGTCCAACTAAGGCCTGATCGCTTCATAACAATACGAAGCAATGATGTGCCAACGTTCCAGGTTCAGAGATTGTTTCTGGCGTACTGCGTACGGTGATTTTCTCTCCGGATATTTATGTCTGACATGTACTTCTAAAATCCATATTTGCTATAAATCATGTAATTTAATAAACTATTTATTTGGTCACTTCCAAAAAAATACACTATGAGCAGATGAATCAATCAAAGAACGGAAAGCAAATTTTTGTCCCAATGAAAAGGTTAATTCAAGTCAGAATAAGCATATAAACACAGTCGACTTACTTTCACTTATCGCATTTTGTCCGGTCCCCATTATATTTGGTAACATCAACTACGTACATTACAAGCTTTCTGGCGTCTCAACTATTTATTTTATTTTAGTCTGCATGTTCTCGCTCGATATTAACGAGTTCGTATTTGTGGAGAAACGCTTTGAGCTGTATTCCTCAGATGTAAAATCATCGTGCTGGACATCTAAGTTGAAATTAACTTATATGGAGAGTACTGTAGAGAAACACAAACAAAATCGCGCCCGATTAGGGGTTCTCTCAGGTGTCTGGTTTGAAACCACGACGCCTGGAAAACCAGAAATAAGACAGTGTACAAACGAAAATCATTCTGAGTGTTCTTGGTCAAAGGCAGTAACGGAACTATCTAATATTTTCCTGGGTAGAATATTCTTTTTCAATTTTACTGTGTTGGATTCTAAACAGAGAATGAATGTTATGCCTCTTTTCCCGGTTAATTAAGCACTCTTGAAACAAATATTCGAAAAAATTCCTGACAGATAATTAGTATATTTTAAAGTAGTCTACATACTGAACAGCATACCCTCAAATTAAGTTGCCACTGACGGAAGATAAGAAGTTTCTGTGTTAACGTCGTATGTTAAGTGTAAAGTTTAGTTTTAGGGACACTGAATTTATTTTAGTCTCTGTTTCATGAACATAAGAAACTGGATTAAGATTTTAGGAACAGACTTGCATTCCTAACAATTTCACGGCTGCATTTGAACGACGCACAAACAAAGTGAAATGGTCCGTGCTAATGCTATTGTTACATACGGTGGAATGATACAAAATAAAAAGAAAACTAGAACGTAACATGGGCCTACACAAAAAAAACGTACCTGAATATAATGTTTGATAATAATTGGGGACAGGAAAATTTCACGTTTTAAACGACACTAGAAGATCCTATATATTTTCGACGCTCAAAAACACCGATTACTAGTTCCTTGATTTGTACAGTGCCAATCATAAATATTCTTCACGTGCAACATGTCCCTGTTCGTGTGCACGTGGACTGAATGGGTTAAGTGTATATATATATATATATATATTTTTTTTTTTTTTTTTTTTTTTTTTTTTGAGAAATTTGATTTGCTGAAGTTTTTGCATCTCTTATCTGTGAATGGATAATGCTGATATCAACGAACACGCAGTATGTTGTTTACTGGTTGCGAGAAGCACGCTCGGCACAAGTACAGCGGCCATCAAAAAAATTACGATTGCAACACATAAGCTCGTAAATTTGACATAATGCAAAAATTATTTATCTTGAATTGGTAAGTTTTTTAAAATCTAAATCATAGTGACGATGACGTTGTGTGGTTGTAAAAGTTTGCACATAATTCACTGGTGAGTTCAGAGAAGTGTGAAGTAACCTTTAATGGCCTATACATACTGGAGCTGAAAGCATTAACTCATGACCGCAGTTATGTTAGAGGGTAACCTTTGTCTGTCCTGACACAAACCTCATAATTTATACAATACTTTTACCGCGAAAGCAGTGCCTCGGATCGTCATCACACCTAAGTTAGACACATGATCGTTTTTCTACTTGGTCATGGTACTGACACTTTGGTTTGTAAACTTTCAACTACAAGGCAGTAAGTTCCAATTTAGGTTGCTTTCGTTTCCGTACACGGTAGGTTTTAACTATGCTGTTCGCAGGCAGTCCATCAACAATAGCATGCCGTGCGGACGATTTCAACTATTTGTCACACATAGGCAGTGAAAATTATATCCGTCCCATTTCTTAAATGAACAAGCCATGTCGGTACTCTGTTTCAAAGGTCTCCTGGAGCTGAGGACTTCATTAACATGGCGACCATATCTGTTTTTACAATTTGTGATTCTTAAGGACCTTTTCAATAACATTGATCTTCTGATATTGGCTGATTGGAAGAGACGTCGTTTGTAATGTGTGTAAGGACAGTATAATGCTTAAATATAATTTTTACCAGCATAATCGAGCTAGGTAGCACTGTGGTAACATACTGGACTCGCATTCGGGAGGGCCCGGGTTTAATTCCCGGTCCGACCATCCTGATTACGGCATTCAATGGCTTTCCGAAATCACTCCAGGCGAATGCTGCGATGGTTCCTGACTGCAGGCCATGGCTGATTCCTACCCCGCCCCTGCTTTTCTGAGTTACTTGTTCCGTCTCTAACGACCTCAGTCTACGAGACGATATGACCTATATACCAACATTAAAAAAACTACGTTTATTTTTGTAATTTTTATTTAATTAATTTTTACTTTATTTTCTTGACTTCGAACTATTTTAAAATAATGTCTCTGAATATACACTCATTGGCAGTTGAATTAGAGACAACTGCCATGTTGTCGAAATGGTGCTGTGGTCGCCCCGTCAAATGTAATAGTGACCTGTCACGCATAGATAGGGTGTCGACAGACCTTATACTGACAGTCGAGTACAAAATCGGGAAGAAACAAGATCTCAGCGCATCTGATTGCGACCAGATCGTTGGAGCCAGACGTATGGGGGCACATAATATCCGACGTCGTGCAGGCTCTGGGATTTCCAAGGGCCACCGCGTCAAAAAGATGTAAGCGTTCATGGAGACGGGTAAAACTACCGCCACCAGGGGCAACCCGTCAGCTAGCTCCGTTGGTGACAGTGCAATAGAACACTTTCTATTTCAACGCTGGACCACAACGACCTGTGAGGAGCCATACCATCCAGAACCATCACCTCGCTGGCACAGAAGCCGTCGCCCCATTAGGTATAGGATGTTCAAGGTAAAGTGAGCACTTTTCAGGCCTTAGTTACTATTTCCTTTCAGCCATGTTTTTTTATCCTTTAACTACCTTTCTAAATAAGTATTGCCTTGTAAGTAATAAACACACTGTGTAAATTCCAATGTACTCGGAAGTTAACGTCTAGGGTTAAAATAAAACATATTTATTGACTACTTTCCAAATGATAGGACTTTCAAAATCGCTCACTTTACCGTGAATAGGCTATATCTCTGCTCATTGCACGTCACAAGGCCCAGCAATTAACGCGGGGGTAGGAACACCGCCATTGGACCCTCGACGTATAGAAAAAGGTCGTCTGGACGGATGAGTCGAGGTACACGTTGATACACGCAAGATGGCAGGGCAGGACTGCGTCGCCAAGCACATGAAGTGATGGATCCCTCATGTCAGCAAGGCGAAGTTAAGGTCAGTGGTGGTGGTATCCACGTGTGGGGACTGTTTACGTGGTATGAAATGGGTCCCCTGGTACACGTGCCATCGTTCCTTGCCGGTAAACGATACAGAGACCTGCTGGCAGATCATGTGCGCCCATTTCTGCGCATACGGCATCCTGTAGGAGACCTATACCTACAGAAAGACACTGCACCTACCCAGCGCTCCCGGATATTTACCGAGTGATCGGATGAACACTCCACGGACTTGAGGCTGCTTGCCTGGCCCTCGAGGTCGCCCGAGCTCAATCCTATCGAACATATATGGGATGCTGTCGAAAGGGATGTGAGCGCCGTGGATCCTGCTCCGGCGGATCTCCGTGCACTGTAGGAGGCTGTACAGCGGCCATGGATCAGTATAGCTCCCGACCGCTTCCGGTGCCTTGTGGAGTCCATGCCACGCCGCACCACCGCCGTCATCAGGGTGAACGCGCTACTAGGCAGGTATCTATAACTGAACTGCTCATGAGCATTTCGCTTTTAGGCAGAAGCACCCTTAGCGTATATCTAAATACGCTCCTGGCATGCAGCATAAATACGCAACACTGGACAGCGTAAGTTGTTCGGAGCGATGTCGATGAACCTTCCGACTGCAGCAGCGGCGCGGAAACTAACGAGAGAGGGAGAGAGAGAGGTATCTGAAATAAAGCGAGTGCGAAAGGGAGGAGGGTCGGTCGGGTGGGTGCGGAAAGCTATTTGGCAACACAGAAATGCAGATTGCGCCCGAGATTAGCGCGGCAAACAGCGAGACAATAGCCGCGAGGCGTGATTAACTGCAGTATATGGGCCTTCACAGAGTGGCCGGAAAAGCTGATCGCCAGCCGATAGCGAATACGGCGAAAGGCAATTGGAAAAGGGGGTGGGGAGAGGGTCACCTGGAAATTACCCCATGTGGTGACTGAACATTCTCTGATCTCTAAGTGAGATCTTCCTAAAACAACTAAATGTTATCTATTAATTACCCATTTCTTTTAATCCTGCAAGTGATTTTTTTTACTAATTATGTGTGAGCAACCTTATTTCTACAGGTTTTTTTTTGGCTCTGTGCCGGATTATGGAGCGAGGATTCTGGATTTAAGTTTCGGGTTAATAATATATGTCAAGTTTAAATTTGTAGACCGATCGTATGGCAACTTTATGAGTTATCCATTATCCCAGATAACGGTTTTTGCTAACATTGTCAACAACTATTTTGCAATATTGGTGCATTTATTTTGCATAGTAATATCTTGCGCCGCGATAACATAAGTTATAAAAACTACGGAGTCATAAAAAATTTAGCAGAAATACCTCATTATGTAAAAACATTTGCTCACTAAGTTAAACCAATTAAGTAGGAATTAACTTTCTTCGGTATTCTCTACGGGCGTCCACAAAATTGTAGAACACGATCAACTAGCACAGTGTTAATTTATGTCACATGTCCGTTAAGATAAAAATTAATACAATTCAAAAGAATAAAATTTAAAAAAAAATCGTATTTTTGTTACTGGTGTCCGCGGCTAAATTGGACGTTGTCCTCACGTTGGTAAATTCTGAGATGCACTCTACGTACATTGGTTACAATGTCCAAAATCCTAAAATGCAAGAACGGTGTTGGATAGCAATTTATGCAGCACTTTTGCCACCAAAATTGAGAAATCTTAATAGCGATAATGTTGGTTATTTTAATGTTCGTATGATGCCACATCTTCCTTTTATCTTGACCCCGTGGAATTTATCTCTTTGTTCTACTGACAATCAAGCGGCAGATAACTTTTCCGTTCAACATATCTGTAATGAAAACTCTGTGCATAAGATACACGTACTTATTCAATACTGTAAATTACCCTCACGCATAGACTTAAAATATCTACTAAACATACAGAAATGTGCAAAATATTGCACCATCAACTGCGAATCTACAGTAAACAAATGAAAAAAATATTACTTCCGATCAATAAATTTTTCTTAGCATAAAACTGTAAAACTGTGGCTCAATATAATGGCTATTTAATGAGAGTTTTTTTTTTTTTTTTTACCGAAATCAGTGGAGTAACAATTATAATTTTTTGTATTTATTTACTCCGACGGTTTATTTCAATACGCAAATAGGGAGCAATTCATGCATCCATGCATTGTAGGACATTCGGGGCTTGGATCCATCGCGCTAGAGGTTAGCCTCCCAACCAATTACGCTCAGCGAATACTGAGCACTTGGTACGACTGGCAGCAAATGTGAGCACAGCAACGGCAACAGACTACAAATAACCACAAATATCGATTAACCTACAACCCAAGAACTTAAAAAAAAAGACTTATCTTTAAACATGGTTCCGACGAAGAAGTAATGAAATTAAAAATTCTACGATAGGCGCAATTTATTTGTCATACAAACTGCACAATGGCGAGACAGGGTAACGATTTGTCACTACTGTTTCCATAAAAGATATCGATATCGATATCGATGTGATATGTCGTAAATATCACTCATATTAGTATCCCGAAATGCTGCTGATACATATGTGGAAAATATCGAACTTCGTATATCTCGTCACGGGCCGCGGTGATGTAGTGGTTAGACTGCTCGCCTCCCACCTAGGCGAACCGGGCTCGATTCCCGGAGGGGTCGCCCCGGATTTTCGCATGTGGGAATCGTGCCGGACGATGCCGCTGATCTACGGGTTTTGTCGGGGATCTCCCGCTTCCCCCACCCTTTCGTTCCGCGATGCTCCATACTCAGCTCGCTTCACCCTCATCATTCTCAAGACCTCGATGTTAAGAGCCGCCCAAATCTCTTCACCCACTCGTAAATATCGTCAATATATTGTGCTGTTATAACGGCAAACACGTCGATAATACGGAAATATGACAAAACAGATATCTGAATAAACTAATGTTTAATTCGCAAATATGTATAAAGACTGGAATTAGCGCGATATCACAGTGTAACGGACATCTGAATGTTATTATCAGTAAGGGTACTGCCTACCGGCTGGCAGCTGCGAACTTAATAGGAAATCCCATATTTCAGTGCGTTAATTTTTAAAGATAGACGTTTCAAACAAAACGTACTTTTCAAAATTTTTTTAGAAGATCCCTACAGCGAAGATGTTTCCATAACATGTATATATTGCCTGTTTGCAAGTAATTTTTAAAATTCACGTTTTACAAAAAGTACGTGCTGCCTATCTATATTGAAAATATACACTCGTATGCATCTTCTCCTAACATATTCGTGAAGAAAACATTTTGTTTGAAACGCCTAACTTTAAAAATAGCGCACTGAGGCTGAATCTCCTTAAGATGGGATTTCCTATTTAAATCTCGCAGGTGCCAGCCGGTAGAGAGTGCCCTTAAATGTCACGATTTGCAAAATATCGGTCTACAGTTTTTTTTAAACGTACAACAGACAGAATATTTCAAAAAACACAGCATCGAGAGGGATATAGCGCCGTAGTGCATGACTGTAGTCAGGGAAGGGTATGCAGTTGACTTCCGAGGGAGAAACTAATTCCACTAAGTGGTGCATCGCGGGGTGAACCGCAGTGCAGTGTCGTCCGAGGGATCGTTGTAAGGCGGAGCCGGGCGGCTGCCCTTCTCACGGCTGTTTTACACTTGGACCGAGCGTGTACTACTGGGACGTCGCGTCGTGGGTTCGAACCATACATGGCCGCACTGGAGGTAGTGGCTTCCGC
Organism: Clitarchus hookeri; assembly: GCA_002778355.1. NCBI lineage: Eukaryota > Metazoa > Arthropoda > Insecta > Phasmatodea > Phasmatidae > Clitarchus > Clitarchus hookeri. The sequence continues at coordinate 555,083 of NQII01000135.1, read as the reverse complement.
AAATCCAGTATAGTCTATTCGTGGTTTATTCACACTTTTTTAATCAAATCTTTGAAAAATTACCCCATGTATTACGTGCTTGGTTGTTTATTAATTATGTCGTGTATCACAATCATTTTACACATCACTTTGCTTTTGGTTAAATTGAACTTTTATTTATATTTTATGTATAAATTATAAAATTTAATTAATAATTAATATGAATAAAATGGGGAGAAAGTATGTGTGTTGGTAATGCCTAGTACGAAATAGTTCTTATGCAAAATATTATTACGTTGAGTGCGCACGAATGCGGTGCAGTGACCCTTTGATGTAATTTTCTACACTCGGTTAAGCTTTGTTTGAATGAGGCAGAGGAATATCCTGGAAGTAGTGCATTAGCAGGGCTTCAGAAAAATTGGAAGTGACCGTGAATGGACTATACACGAAAATCCACGTCGTCTTACGAAACATTTTCGATTACGGTGTCGAGCATCTGGAACTTTGCACAGCAAGTTGTTAATTGTCTACAACGTGCACACCAAGAAACCACGTAGAATCACAGATTAATTATCGCAGCTGCCTAGTGTACGACCTGCTGAGTGAAAAAGTACTTATAGGCCATTCACGGTAAAGTGAGCACTTTTGAGAGCCCTCTCATTTGGAATAATAATCAAGTATATTTCATTTTAGCGTTAGACGTTAAATTCCGAGTGTGGTGGAATATGCACAATGTGTTTATTACTTATATGAGAATATTTATTTAAAGAGGTGGTTAAAGGATAAAAAATGGCTGACAGGAAAAATTAACTTGGGGCTTAAAATTGCTCACTTTACCGTGAACAGCATATATAAGGTTTTACATGTCAAATAATTCTAAATGTGTCTCTGTCACCTTTCGCAATAACGCTTTCAAACAAAAACACTCTGTGCCCTCTGAAGAGATAAACATTGCTACAAGAGAGCAAGTGCGACTAAAATAATAAGAGTTTAATGTTTTTGTTGAGTCTTATAGAAATCTTAATTTACCCACAATTTTCAGCGTATTGAAAATGTTACAAAAACGTTTTGTAGAAATGTGACCCAGGAAAACGTTTTTTGTTTGAAAGCGATATCGTGAAAGGTGGCAAAGGCACGCTTAAAATCTTTAACATCTAAAACCCTTTCCTTTAGCTTGGCCGGTCCCTTAAGATATTCTTGTATGCACATTGTGTATTCTTCCGTCAATGTAAAATTAACATTGCAATGTGCCTGATCACTTTATTCATGCGTCGGTCAAGTGAAACTGTGGAATTATATATTATATATATATATAAGTTGCTTATTCTTACCTTACGTTCATTTAGAGAACTTAAAAGAAATGTAAATTATTTCCGTCAATGTTTATTTGTATTTAATGCTGTCTCACTGAATCAGCGGCATGGAAGGGACTGACTGCGTGTGGTAACTTACAAGTAAGCATACACAACTTATGTGATGTAACGCTAGAAGGGAAAGCAGCATTTATTGACTGAAGTGTTAAGAAGTAAAACAAACATGGCGTTACTACACACACAACAGACTCCCCTGTATCAGGATATCTTTAGAAACAACAGTTATTTACAAACAGCACGTGACAGAAATACAAACATTCTGTGATCGGTGACGAAGTGCTGTCTGTATATTAGCACAACTGTTCCGCATCGTAGTCATGCAAAAATTTGGTAGCACGATTTTGGGTTTTTCGAACTCTTTTTCCCTATTTATCACGACATAAAATGTCTGCTGAACACAGACGTCCTGCCTTTCCGGTCTTGTGTAAAACAAGGCACATAATCGGCCAAAAAAAAAAAAACGCTAGAAAAGTTACCCTGGAACACAACACTGGCAATTATTAACAAAAAATTAAATTTTACACGGGACATGTTTCGAGACAAGAATTATCGTTTGTGCTGGAAGGAAGAAGATAGGGATTATTGAACAGTTTTTCGCTGTGTTGTCAAAAGTCAAATCACATACGTTAGTCAATACTCTTCCCCTTTCTTCCTTTTTTTTCTAAACTCAATTTACGAGTCACGTTAAGATCTTGTATGAATCTCCCTATCCCCCAATCCTTTTCAATGACTTGAATAATTTATCAATTACCCACGGTGCGTGACGGCAGCGGGTGGATCAGATACGTCAATGGCTCCAGTTTTGACGGACTTGCTTATACCGTCAGTTGCTCCACGATGGTCTATCGTCGCTGCGAACAGACAATACCGGCGCGGCGTGTTATTTCGCTCTCCCTCGGTCCACGACGAAACGCAATAATTCCCCCCTCCCCCTAAACACTCGGTTTCCTCCTGCCCCTCGCCACGACTGTATTCTTCCATTACCCAGCCACCTCCATGCATAAGGGGTGCATAACAAACCCTTTAGCGCGGCGACAGCTGATTGCTATATAGGAACTGTTCTCCCCTCGACAAACCCCCGTTCCCTTCTGGTATTGATCCCGCGTGCCGGCCTTGAGTTGCCAACCACCCCTCTTCCCCTCTCCTTTTCCCACTCAGACTCGGATAAATGTTCATTTTTCGGGAATATGGCGAGTGCCAATTACTGGCAGTCAGGGGTGTGCCAGGGTGTCCAACTTTCAGCGAGCAATCCTGAGCAGTTGGCGAACGTGCCAACTAATTTTGCACCTTCCTACAAACACTTCACGTTGGCTTGCTTCAGCCTAAGTATAGGGTTATTCGCTGTATTGTGGGTTTTACGTTGTAAGGATGTGCAAAGAAAGGCTTACAAGCAAATACACCCGTTGATTACAGAGGACTCGTGAACCATTCACTTATAGAATGATGCTCACATCCTAAGTCATACTGTTTGTACATTTTAGTCACGTCTACTACTGGATCACAGTTTATAAGACATACCCTCGAGAAAACTGCGTCAACAACAAAAATTCTAAGAAAAAAATCAACGAATTTATGTTACATGTTCTACAGAATAACTGAATGGATTGTTACAAAAACAACCATGGTCAAAAAAGTGAAGTTTTCAATCGAAACAATAATGTCCCCATGCATCGTGGATAAAAATTAATCATATTTAATGATGCCAATAATTACTATCAACCAAATAGCTATTTTGGGAAGTACTACATATTTCTCACTAATAGAACTACCGCTTCAGAACAGAGTGGTAAAGTACGGCATGTGTGTTGAGAATAATGGTTGGTTCCGTGTGTGTGTGTGTGTGTGTGTGTACACACACAAACGAAGCATCTTAGAAAATCCAAACTTCATTTACATCAAACAATGTAATGTAGTTTAAATAAACTACTAATTAACACTATTGTAAATTATATATAGGCCCTTAAGTGCTGTTTTCAGCGTCTTAACCAGTTTTTAAAATATTATAACAAAAACGTGGCAAACTAAATCAGTTCATACTAAATTCATAACCGATTTTCCATTGCTGAACAGTGGCAAATGTATAAATAGTTACCTTCAAACTACAGTAAACGCTACATTATTCCATTAAATTAAACATATTGGACACTACTTAAAAAAAATAGCTGCTGAACAATTCATGTACGTTGCTAGGTGTATGCAATTTTTTTTTCACAGTAGCTGTGAATAATTGAGTACACGGTAATCTACACTACGTATCAGCGTTCAATACTTTCGCGCACGCAGGCCATCAATAAAGTTAATTGGCTAAGACGACGCAGGCAATAAAAATAATTGCCCCAGTAATTATGGGATCCGATTAATCTTTGTCCGTTTGACTACTTGTTGGAGCATTTGACGTAATCGGTGGCAAATCACGGATGTGTTGTGAGGGAAGCAATGTTTGGTAATGGCTGCACAACAGAGTATATATAAGTACACGAAACGAAACGGCGTGGCGGGTCTCTTGACGTCGGCGTACACGTTCTCTGATTGGCTGTGCGACGCGATGGGGACGGTCCTTGCATCTCATTGGCTACTGCATGCTGTGGAAGGTTCCCTCTTGGCTGGGCTGCCGGCTGACGATTAGGCTACCAGGCGTTCCAACATTTCGCTCGCCATTTCGCTAGCGTGTGTGGTTAGAGCACCGACTGCGTGCGAACACAGCAGCAGCGCTGAACATTTCTAGATTTGCGGACTGATATGTGGTATTATTGCCACACAAAAATTTCCATTGCGGTCTAGAAAGTTTACATAATTTTATTTACAGTGCAGAATTGCTGTAGGGTTTTATATTTTGTAAAGATTCAAAATGTCGTTTAACTTCAAAACGACCATTTATTAACACGTTGAGTGCGTTACTGGTTTACTCACAATTAATACAGGCCAGAAGTGAGTCGCAATTATTCACGAATGCATGAACATCAGTTCTGTTGGCCTCTGCATTTCCATTTACAACCGTGCTATTGGTCAACACAGCTTCACGCAGGCTTACTATGCTGAACAACGTTCGTTACTGGCCGTCTATCTGCCAATTTAATGCCAAGTTGAAAGTGTGCCAATCAAATTTTCCTTTCAACGTAGAATAATGGTCCAACCTGTTCGTTTGTGCAATTTACATACATTGGGTGTTGCTGACTTAACACTACGTTGTAGAGAACATCATGAAAACTGCTGACGAAGGAATACTTTTCCGCTCTTCTCTTCAAAGAATGTGGATGTCATAATGGTATGGCTAACTTCATAGAACTCAGTTAAATAAAGCGACGTAGTATATATCACGTCGGCAACACTCGGTGTTAAGTAATTTTGACTTACCTCTCCATCAACAAAAATCAAATGAAACTACCATTCTTACCGTAACTTTCGTGATCCAGAATACTATATTGTTTTCTTTATTTACGTAGCTGGACGACAAAGAGCGTCGTGTGAGTAAGGTTTATTGTTAATGGTTATAAATGTTATTCAAGATACCGAGCGAGGTGGCCGTGGTTGTTAACCTTCGGACTCACATTCGGGAGGACATGGATTCGAATCACAGCCCGGCCATCCTGATTTCAGTTTTCCATGGTTTCTTGAAAAATCACTTTAGACTAATGCTGAGATGGTTCTTTAATATAGGACCTGGCCGATCATTTCCCCGTTCCTGCTTCTCTGAGCAATCTGCATGCTCATTGGCTTTTCTTTCAAGACGTTAAGCCCTAGGTTCCTTATATTATGCAAGTATGGTTTTTACAGCAGATGTAAAAATAATACACATTTGTTTATCTGTCGCAGCACACAAATTTACACAAAGTAGGCTCTATAAATAGCGTGACAGGCAAGCATATGGAATAAAATCTTAATTTATTATAATTATTTTTGGCGTTAACATAAGAAAAATCGTACTATTTTGCCGCTCATCTTAGTACACCTGCAACATGCTTAACCAAAGGGAATTACATGTGGGAGGAAACTCCCAAAGCATTCGTGTGGAATGAGAGTAGAAAACACGAGGTCGGAAGGGCCCACGGTGGCTGAGCGGTTAGACTGCTCGCCTCCCACGAAGGCGAACCAAGTTGAATCCCTGCCGGTTCACTCCGAATTTTCGCAAGTGGGAATCGTGCCGGACGATGCCGCTGGTCGGCGGGTTTTCTCGGGGATCTCCCGTTTCCCCGCCCTTTCATTCCGGCGCTGCTCCATACTCACCTCGGTTCACCCTCATCGGCTCTTAAGACCTCGATGTTAAGAGCCGCCCAAGTCTCTTCACTCAGAGTCACTCACAAGATCGGAAGGCTCGCCCTCTGCGGCTGTCTGCAAAAAGCTCGCGGCCTACCGACTGCGAGAAAGGTAAGCTCCGTCCAAACGAGCTGCCGTCCTCTCAGGTTGCGTCGCCAGCACGTTACCCCACGGCAGTTGGCGGTAGCATACACGCAAGGACAGAGCATACAAGCACACAGACACTGCATGACGTGGCATAGCAATTCTCTGACCGGATGTGCGAGGTTCCGGGAACGGAGATTGTATCTGATTGGCTATTGCGTGCTGCGAAATGTTCCCTGTTGGCTGGGTCAACAGGGTTACCAGCCGCTAACTGGTTTTTTGCTGGTCTGCGACGCCATTTTGTTGGCGTGCGCGGGGTGGATTTCGCGGAATAAGCGGCTGTTTCCCCACTGTGCTCTTAAGTACTTCGTGACGTAGGGCGACCGGAGATCCGGCGCTAGCGGGGTCGACAAGACCCCCAAATCAGGTAATGGCCGCTCTCGCCATAACCACGTAGACCCCGCTTTCCCCTGCAATTCACCATCGATTACCCCTCGACCCCGAGTACAGGAGGGGGACGAACCGGGGTTGCCTCGAGGGGTGACGACAATCGGGCTGCAGCCACCCCTCGCACACCCCTGCGGCGCGCGTGATGGTTCGGGGGTTTGGATTTATTATTTCCAACAGGGCCGGCCGCATTGTGGCGCACTCCCCGCCACGCGGAGGGGAGAGAAATATGGGCCGGAGGGGCAGATGTGGGCGCCGTTAAGTACGCTCCGCCAGCAGATTGCCGCCGGGACACCCATTGTTATCTGCTTCTAATGGTTTCCACGCGTCTCTGTTTGCCCGTCGGCCCCCAGGAGGAGACGTCCGCGCCGCCGAGGCTAGCGACACTTTGATTGCAAACAGATAACCGCGCGGCGTCCGGCCACTTAGCAGTGTTTGCATTGCTCTGACATCCCGCGGCGCCTCCACGTAACTGTCGCCCCACCGGGACGAATGATCTGGCGTGAAATACTCATTCCTTGCTGGAATGCCGTCATGTTTCAATTTAAACTGAAGTAAGCAGTGGCTGAACCAGAAGGTATGTATGTAGAGCTTAACGTCTCGTTGACAGCTATGTCATTACAGGTAGATAGGTAGGTAGGGCGGGCTTCAGAATTGGGAAGGACTCGGCCATGGCCTGTATTGGGACCCATCGGCCTGCAGTTGGGACCCATTCTGGCATTTGCCTGAAGTGATTTCGGGAACTATGGGAAATGGAAATCAGGATGGCCGGACCGGGAATCGAACACACGTCCTCCCGAATGCAAGTCCCAAGGTTTACCACCACGCCACCTCACTTTGGTCTGAGAGAGAAGTGTGCAGCGAAGAGGTGCTGTACTAAATGCAAAGAAATATTATAATTTAACTGATTATGAGTCTAGTAATATTAGAGGAAATACATTGACACGTAGTCATGGTGTTGTTATATGCATACAAATTTGCCAAAATTATGGCTGGGAGTCGCCAAAAAAAAATTCAGAAACTGTGAGTTTCAATAAAGGTTACTCCGTCAAGTTAAACCATCCTGACCGAGTGAAGACATTTGTGTACATAACGCAAAAGAAGGCTCACTGCGAGGCTCGGTGCCCAATGATCTTCTCTGTGTGTAACAAATTTGTATACTGTGCTACTGGTATAATTATATATGGTTCATATGACTATAGACGATCACAAAACTTGCAATTCATTGGTTGTGACAACGAAACGCACGCATCAAAAAATATCTCGTGTACAACATCTAAAACAGTAAATTAAATTTGGTGTGACGGGTTCAATGTCTTGCAAGCACATGAATTCAAGGCGTATCTAGCAGTGGTAGGAGAACACAGCTCACTGCGCTCGGGAGTAAATTGTGGTGATGTCAACTCTCTGGTCACCTCTAAAACGCCGTGTTCGTGTTCGTAGACGTGCGGTTGAGCGTAACGATCCTTCTGCCCAGGCGCTCATCAGTGCAGCGAGGTGGCACTGGTGATGCTAGGCGGCTGTGGGCAACTCTACCGCCGATGTACCACTGACACGTCACGCCCCAAGTGAGTGGCAATCCTGCGGAAAGTCCGGCCACCCTCTCCAAGTCCCTCTGCACGTCCACGCTCAAACTCACTTAAATGTTCGATCGGTGCTCGCCGTCGTCTCCGAGGCATTGCAAACACGCTCTGTGATACACACGCAATGGAATCGCACCGCTGGCTGCACTCGTCGTGTTGTCAGATGACCTGTGATAAGACACTAAGACACTTGGTCTGAAGGCTGCAAACCGGTGCAGACGAGTCGTGCCCTTCCACTTACAAACCGAGAGCTCTCCACACACGAGCAATTTGTGTCGTAAATCCGTTTGGATTGGACGATGTTTGCTAGGTGTTCTTCAATGCATTCCTACTGAAGGCTTCATACACGCATGCCTTGAATACGCAGCCTCAATTCACAGTATTGCTTTGCAAGATTAATAACACGAGTTACCACTAGCTATCAGTTAACTTAATAGTTAACGAAAGCTCCACACACGTGGAATCATTCGTTACATAAGCATATACACTGAAGAGCCAAAAAAACTGGTGCACCTGCCTAATATCGTGTAGGGCCCCCAGAGCACGCAAAAGTGCCGCAAGATGACGTGGCATGGACTCGACTAATGTCTGAAGGTATGGAGGAGGCGTTGAAATCTGCGCCAATTTGATAAAGGGTTGCACGTCTGTCACGTTTAATGATTCTCGTCAGTCGTCGTTTGTCCCGTTCGTCCACGATCTTTTTCCGGCTGCAGCGATGTCGAAGATTTGATGTTTTACCGGATTCCCGATATTCACGGTACACTCGTGAAATGGTCGTACGCGTAAATCCAAATTTTATCGCTACCTCGGAGATGCTATGTCCTATCTCTCGTGCGCCGACTATAACACCACGTTCAAACTCACTTTAATCTTGATAACCTGCCATTGTAGCAGCAGTAACCGATCTAGCAACTTTTCCAGACGCTTTTTGTCTTATATAGGCGCTGCCGACCGCATCGCGTTACTCTGATTGGTTCCATGCCTCTGTTATTTGCATACACACGCCTATGCCAGTTTTTTGGCTCTTCAGTGTTATACTACTGGCATATTTCTGGTTATTTCCGTCTCTCCGAGTTGTTCTGATTGGGCTGATAAAAAAGAAATCGCCCCAAATAATTTACGAAAGAGCTTCAAAGAAGCGATATTTTTAATCGCGGCGTAAATGTCATTCAATTAGAAGTATTTTCGTTCACTGAAAGCTAATGTTCAAGAAAAGGATGGTCACGAACCCAGAATGAACGCTGTGCCTCCAACTTTACGTGCATGTTTCTGCTGAAAATGTTATACACATGACATAAAACGAAAGCTTCCAGTTTCATCTTGAATGGTACATCCACAGCTCAGAATCCTCCTACAAAGTTCCTGTAAAAACTCCCTTTATTTGCCGCACTGTCGTAATCCCGTGTGCTCTGCTGAGCTACCGTATCTCATAGGAGTGTTGAGCCAGTGAGGGAATAGAGGCGGATCCAATAGCTGAATCGGCAGAACAGTGGTGCGAAAAACTGGAGGTCCGTATTCGTATCAATGTTAAACTCATGTCTACCGTGTAAATACATTACTGAAACTGCTTGAATTTATTTAATAGTCGTTTCGGTTAACTGAATACTTTTTAAATCAACCTTTGTAACATGTCACCGCACCTATCTGCATGCGTTTGAAAGGGCACGCTGAGTGACATGCTCCCTGCAAAGATGGGAACGGCGGAGGAAAAGTAGTTCCATGCTTTAACGTCGAGTCGAAATAAATGTGTTAGGTAAATATTTGTAAATACTGAAATTATTTATTTTGCTTCCTGTTTTTTTTAATGCATGTAAGTGTAAGAATTAGCAAATTACCAAATTATTTACTTTTACAATAATTTCACAGTTTTTTTTTTAAAGGGCTGTAGTCTATCTTAAATTATACGCGTTTTATACTGAAGTACTCTATAGCCATTCATTGAATCTTGCTACAGACTTCCAACCGATAAAATGATGTGGTCAACGCTTAAAGTCTCATAGGTACACGCAGCACGACGAGACATTGCACGCCAATTCAGAGTCTTGTGCGTAGCGGCGATGGCGCACTTGATGCGCGTGGCAGTGTAGACCTTATCGCTCCTGCGCTTCTTGCCCTAAAACGCGCTGGCCATTTCCAGATAGGCGGCGCCCATAACCCAGATCTTCTAGCTTCAGTTGACAGGCCAAACGGAGTAGTCCCATCCACACATACACTGCACATTGAAACGACGTTCAATCTATTACATATGGCATGACAAAATAAAAATAGCCAAACCTATTAGCTGAGAAATATCATTTTTCTGTAATTAGAGAACAAAAATATGTTAGGCCTACAACATATCTGGTACAGCTCTACTGGAGAAAAATAACCGTGAAGGTGAATAGTCTAATTATGACACATAAGAAATATGTGTATGAATACACATTCGCTGATGATAGTAAAACATTTTGCTCTAATTAATGAACAGAAATAAGTAATAACACATCACTTACATTGGAGCAGGTCTACAGCGATAAAGTTTCAACAAGAACCTTGTGGGGAAATTTTTATCGCAAGAACACGGAAAATTTCGTCGTGCGCGTGACAAGAGGACATAATTAGAGAAAGTGACACATCAAAGCGACATATTATCCAAAAGCAACTTACCTTCCTCGTATGAATTAGTCAGCGTCGAAGATAATAGCCTCGTGTAATATAAAGTTACCCACGCAAATACGCAGTTTTCCTTAATATTATTATGGTTATTTTTATTATTGTTATTATTATTTTGTAGGAGTTTTGTAAGGGAATGCTGAGTTACCAAGGTACCCAACTTTTAATCTGTGGTACATTAATATCTAGCGAGTGGAAACACGAGGCTTAGCAAAGGAAAATTAAATATACTTCATTCTCAGTTTCTTCACATTAAAAAAATTAAACCTTTGAAAAATAACATAATGTTTTACTAAATATGCCATGTATTACAGGCGTTTTATACTTGTCTTAACAGAAAAGTATAGTATTTTTAGTTAAATTTATATTTTACTTAAATTTAATGTATACATTACAATACTTCATTTGTAATTAATACGAACGAAGACAGAAAGAAAATAGGTGTGTTGGTAATGCCTAGAAAGAAATAGTTCTTATGCAAAATATTATTACAGTGAGGGCGCACGAATGCGGTGCGTTGACCCTCTGGTGTAACTTTCTAAGCTTTATCTGCATGGTGCAGAGGAGTATCCTGGAATCATAACATACGCAGGGCTTCAGGAAAGTGGGAAGTAACCGTGAACGGATTGTAATGACGCTGCGATCTGGAATTTACCTGCCTCGGAACTGAAACATTATACTGACATCTTCACCACATAATCCAGACAATCAATGACGTTTCAAGGAAGCAATATAACAACAATATACCATAGTGTCAAAACGAATGTCGCTCGCTACTTTTTACGGCGTTTTATCTTCATTATAAGCCACTTTACTCGTTGAATGCGCAAAGTGGATTTCCATTTATCCGAAAATAAAATTGACAAGGTGGGTTACGAAGGGTAGCTTAGGTTATGTACCGTAGCTTTCAATTATTATAAAAAAATGCTTACTAATGTACACCGGTCAGTCAAATGTACTAATACAACATACTTTAACATCTTCAAACGCCACACACCCCAATTACCAAAGCCGGCGATGTGGTTAACATGCCATTCCATGAAATAAGGCCGGTGTCATTTTCCTTTCTTTTTTTTTTTTTAACGCACAACTCGGGATATTATTACAGAATAAAGCTGGAGTATTTCGAATGTGATTTTGTTTTCAAGGAAAAAGCTTCTATGGTTATGATAAACAAAAATTGCACCGCTCAGTGCGAAATGCTCACATTTACATTGCCTTGTGCGCAGAACCATCGTATCAGTTTTATTCAAGCATGTCTTCCGTAAAATTGAAATTTCTAAGTTCGCTCGTCCTCTGTGAACAATGAAACTGGAAACATTTTCTGCCAGTCGCGTCGTCCAGCTGCCCGAATTTCACCACAGTCCCAATAAATACATTTTATGCGAATTTACGGTGTGATATTATTGAAAAATCATATAAAATGATAAAAACTAATGCATCACGTTGCAAATGCTATCTACTAGGTGACATTAAGTGCACGTTGACCAGGAGTGGGAGTGAATAGAGGCCTGCGTTATCTGGAAAAAACTAATTTATAAAAGTTTACCTTTCATTTAGCTTACTCAGAATCCTGTTGTATGAAAAGAAACAGGAAAAAATATNTCATATAAAATGATAAAAACTAATGCATCACGTTGCAAATGCTATCTACTAGGTGACATTAAGTGCACGTTGACCAAGAGTGGGAGTGAATAGAGGCCTGCGTTATCTGGAAAATACTAATTTATAAAAGTTTACCTTTCATTTAGCTTACTCAGAATCCTGTTGTATGAAAAGAAACAGGAAAAAATATNTACTAATTTATAAAAGTTTACCTTTCATTTAGCTTACTCAGAATCCTGTTGTATGAAAAGAAACAGGAAAAAATATGCGACGAACTTGCCACAGACTAACAGCTTGCGAGACAATGATCTTTCAAAGTGAACTATTGATAAGTGGGTTGAAAACAGTGGCGCAATTTTAATTATATTTCCCCCCTGGAGCCGATTAACCACGTGGAAACAATAAAGGTGGTGTACCGTAAGTTGCCGTGGTACAAAGTGTCGTGGTCACCTGCCTGTCGGCATTTCGTCAACTCCACTACGCCAGGGCTAGCGATGTTCAAGTAATAGGGCTCCCATAAGCGGGTAAGTAAATGATAGACGCCCGCAGAGTGCCAACACAACAGAGGCACTTTGATGCAATTCAAGGAAGATTATTCAGTACAGGCTGACCACAACTTCTGCCTTTTTTCGTTTCCGGAACGTTACCCTGGATTCAGCGCACGTGAGTTCTGGAACATGCTGTATATTTCTTGTTACGGCACGGGGCGTTGCAACCACGAAACTAGTCGATGTCAAATAGGAAACCCCAGGGGTGCAGTTGCTGGTAAACAGACGACGGTACGATGGAGCAGCTTCATCAGATGACGACTGTGACCCAGAATATGTTAGTAAAGTGCAATATAAATGAGGAAATAAACCGTAGAAGTACAAAACGCGTCGGGCGAGTAGGGAGAGTCCATTGCCACTCTACGAAGGAGTGACACGTGGTTGTTCAGTACAGAAGCGACAGCGGCCGAGAGTGGTTGGGCGAGAGCTCCTCCGCGCGTGATGTTTATCAGTTTGGTATGTATAGTGCCAGCAGTATCACGTGATTTCCCTCCCTCCAACGGCGTGCGTTCCCTACACTGCCTCCCCTACCTTTCCTCCCTCAAAGCTGCGCCAAGATAATTTTCTCATTTGAACGTCACTTTATACAGAAGTGAAAAGGCGTGGCAGTTCCTTTCATTAGGACATAAGCATTCGTAGATTGGTAGCGCGATGCTCTCGGAACTTGTCCTGTATCCATTTGACTACCGCGTGTTGCGGAAGATTCCCTATTGGACGGGCTAAATACAGGCTGACAAGTAAACTGATTGGACGAACGGCATTCGGTCATGTTGCTCTGGCAAGCGACGCCATTTTGTTGGCGTGTGCCATAAAAGTTCATGGTGTGATGAGTTGTTTCATCTCTGCATAGAAAAGTGTTCTATGACCGTTCCGTCGTCTGCCATCGCCTCGTAGGCCACGGCGCGCCGGCCACACGAGAAGTATTCCTATACCGCGGCTCCAGTCAAGCGNCATCAATCCCCAGGTGCCTCATTACATGTTTGCCCAGAAATTACAGCCGGCACAATGGCGCCCGCAGTGCTCGCGGCATGAAAACCGTTTCATTAAGAAACTTAAATTAAGGTCAAAACGTTAATTAACTTTAAGATCTCTAACTGCGTGCCCCCATCTCCTTTCCCAACTTGGCCAATCTAACCGGCACGCGGGGGAAAGACAGTCGGGAAGAGAGACAGAGAGGTAATGAGAGAGTCTGGCGAAATGAGTGACGGGTTGTTAAAAGCTCGGCGAACGCATGCGTGATATCGCGAGCTGGCATGGCCGGCGCGCAGCGGGTACTTGATTGCTTCGCCTCTCTCGCAGCGGCCCGCGACCGTGCAGATTAACCTCCGCGGCGAGAAGGACGGACGAGATATAGCTCGGATAAGAGCGCTCCTTACCTCGAACCGACTGCTCCAGGCCAGGCCAGGGTGTCGCTTTCGCCGCAAAGTGCCTGTGAACATCGGGACCTCTGCCAGCAACCACACTCGCAACTCGGCGGTGTATGAGGGCGTGCCAACTTGACCAGCTATCGGACCAGGTACGAGATTTACTTACAATTTACCACTTTGGGTGCCGCACATGTATACATATATTCAAGGCAAGTTGGAAGTTACTCGCCTTATCTACCAATGCAGGAGACACCGCCAGTTCTGCTGGGGCCTGTAGTCTAACTTACCACTGTCCTCATGATCCACGATTCATCGGACACGCTTATTGTAATACACAATGCTTATTACTGACCACATGTCACCTAGTAGAGTGTCGAGTTCACACAGCGTTGCAATGAAATGATCCTTCTTAGGTAGCATAAAATTCAATATACCCTGTTGGTATGATGTAAAATTACGTTGCAGTGAACTTCATGTAAAACTCTGGCGACGTACTGATGTTAGGTCGCCAACGTGGGTCGTCGTAGTATCACGGNGAGATTTACTTACAATTTACCACTTTGGGTGCGGCACATGTATACATATATTCAAGGTAAGTTGGAAGTTACTCGCCTTATCTACCAATGCAGGAGACACCGCCAGTTCTGCTGGGCCCTGTAGTCTAACTTACCACTGTCCTCATGATCCACGATTCATCGGACACGCTTATTGTAATACACAATGCTTATTACTGACCACCTGTCACCTAGTAGAGTGTCGAGTTCACACAGCGTTGCAATGAAATAATCCTTCTTAGGTAGCATAAAATTCAATATACCCTGTTGGTATGATGTAAAATTACGTTGCAGTGAACTTCATGTAAAACTCTGGCGACGTACTGATGTTAGGTCGCCAACGTGGGTCGTCGTAGTATCACGGCTAACTGTCGATGATAATCGGAACGTTAAAGATCGTCTGAAGTGAATTTTCAACATTCAGCGAGTAGGCCAGTGGTTGGAGGACGAAGATACGAACGGAAACCAACACATATTAAGAATTACTCCACAAACGTGTCGGGAGATATCAGCAACGAGGGTCTACCCAAGGACATCTGAAAAAGTAGAAGTTTGCAGCATGTAAAGATAAAATTGAAGCCCAAAAAATTAAAATTATAAACATATTCAAGCAGTTACTACTTGAAAAACTATAAGAATATACAATAAGTTAATTCTGATTACCCTAAGCATAGCTGTGGCAGGGCCTATTTACTCTCGCGAACCTGAAGTTTGATGAGCCAAACATGGGGGGAAAAAAAGATATTTTCTTAGTTCTCACGAACCATTGAGCCACATATCGTTCCCATTAGCTTCGTTTCATTCAATCATAAAAGATGTAGCCGGTGTAGCGTAGTGCAGCTACACCAGAATTCTGTTCCGGTATAAGTACACCAGCACAGCTGAAAGAAACGACGTTGTTGTTTACATTCCTGTAGAGATTTAGCGCCGTGTTTGAAAATTAGTACTTGCGTTAGTATGAGCTTTTTTAATGAAGCGTTTGCAGGCACGGGTGAAAGTTTACTCCATTTTTATTTAACGTATGTTATATTTGCGTCGTAGCTTTTCGTACCAATTTCGAAATGGACATTGACCGAACTATATCAGTTCCTTGCTATTTCTCACGTACACATGCACCTACACAAATACCTAGAATNCATGCACCTACACAAATACCTTTAATGGTCGAAGTTCGTAGTTCAATCGAGAGATGTGTTTCTCAGCAAACAAGCAAGCCATTTATCTTAAAAGCATTTCCATTTGCTAGGAATTCGCTGCGTGTATCTTACGTGAACGTGCGGCAAATGTGGAATGTTAAGGTTATATTTCGTACTACGACATGGAAATTTCTCAATGTCCAATTTTGACACTTACCGTTAATTGAAATGAACGTATATTCGTCATAACCATTTACCAGTGCTCTTCCACTGTTCTCGAGAAGAATTGAAACAACCTTCATCTTATACTGGACGAACAATTGAACAGGCACAAATTTCGCGCGAATTTTATGGCACTACACCAGCTACACCTCCTTCGGAGCAGGTGTAAATTTCGCTGCACCAAATTACACCAGTGTAGATACACTTNAATCCTTCTTAGGTAGCATAAAATTCAATATACCCTGTTGGTATGATGTAAAATTACGTTGCAGTGAACTTCATGTAAAACTCTGGCGACGTACTGATGTTAGGTCGCCAACGTGGGTCGTCGTAGTATCACGGCTAACTGTCGATGATAATCGGAACGTTAAAGATCGTCTGAAGTGAATTTTCAACATTCAGCGAGTAGGCCAGTGGTTGGAGGACGAAGATACGAACGGAAACCAACACATATTAAGAATTACTCCACAAACGTGTCGGGAGTCATCAGCAACGAGGGTCTACCCAAGGACATCTGAAAAAGTAGAAGTTTGCAGCATGTAAAGATAAAATTGAAGCCCAAAAAATTAAAATTATAAACATATTCAAGCAGTTACTACTTGAAAAACTATAAGAATATACAATAAGTTAATTCTGATTACCCTAAGCATAGCTGTGGCAGGGCCTATTTACTCTCGCGAACCTGAAGTTTGATGAGCCAAACATGGGGGGAAAAAAAGANAAGCATAGCTGTGGCAGGGCCTATTTACTCTCGCGAACCTGAAGTTTGATGAGCCAAACATGGGGGGAAAAAAAGATATTTTCTTAGTTCTCACGAACCATTGAGCCACATATCGTTCACATTAGCTTCGTTTCATTCAATCATAAAAGATGTAGCCGGTGTAGCGTAGTGCAGCTACACCAGAATTCTATTCCGGTGTAAGTACACCAGCACAGCTGAAAGAAACGACGTTGTTGTTTACATTCCTGTAGAGATTTAGCGCCGTGTT
Source organism: Clitarchus hookeri (assembly GCA_002778355.1). Lineage (NCBI taxonomy): Eukaryota > Metazoa > Arthropoda > Insecta > Phasmatodea > Phasmatidae > Clitarchus > Clitarchus hookeri. The sequence continues at coordinate 538,290 of NQII01000135.1, read as the reverse complement.
TGAAAATTAGTACTTGCGTTGGTGTGAGTTTTGTTAATGAAGCGTTTGCAGGCACGGGTGAATGTTTACTCCATTTTTATTTAACGTATGTTATATTTGCATCGTAGCTTTTCGTACCAATTTCGAAATGGACATTGACCGAACTATATCAGTTCCTTGCTATTTCTCACGTACACATGCACCTACACAAATACCTTTAATGGTCGAAGTTCGTAGTTCAATCGAGAGATGTGTTTCTCAGCAAACAAGCAAGCCATTTATCTTAAAAGCATTTCCATTTGCTAGGAATTCGCTGCGTGTATCTTACGTGAACGTGCGGCAAATGCGGAATGTTAAGGTTATATTTCGTACTACGACATGGAAATTTCTCAATGTCCAATTTTGACACTTACCGTTAATTGAAATGAACGTATATTCGTCATAACCATTTACCAGTGCTCTTCCACTGTTCTCGAGAAGAATTGAAACAACCTTCATCTTATACTGGACAAACAATTGAACAGACACAAATTTCGCGCGCATTTTATGACACTACACCAGCTACACCTCCTTCGGAGCAGGTGTAAATTTCGCTGCACCAAATTACACCAGTGTAGATACACTTNGCACTACACCAGCTACACCTCCTTCGGAGCAGGTGTAAATTTCGCTGCACCAAATTACACCAGTGTAGATACACTTGTTGAATGAAATGCTCACTGTCGACTAGTCTGACGTAATATCCGGTTGAATGAAACGATCTTGGTGCAGTTTTCCTTGCCGGTGTAGCTACACCGGTTGAATGAAACGAAGCTTATAATTGTGTCTGGAGTCCTGCTACCGGTCGACTGGACCTCTTCGGTACTTCGTGAACCCACAGCACACTTCACTCGCCGCCTATCCGTCACGACGTCAACTCTGCCCACTGGCCCAGTGTTGCTTCTGTGGCGTAGCCATGGCCCTCGTAACTAATTACTTTGCTGTTACAACTAGGCTCCGACAATCTTTCGGCTACATCTTGAAAACACACCAGGGAACTCATCTCTAAAATGAAATGTCGGTGAGAATCTTTGTTTCGGTAATTAGTTTGGAAATCCCTCTGGACTTCCCGGAGGAGGGTAAAATGAACCAGCACAGCCGGCAAAAAATAAAATTCAGCAACACAATCAAATAATGATGAAATATTGGTTTTATCTACGTTGAACTTCAAAGCGGCTGTCAACAAAATAATTAATAACAGTGCACGAAACAGCAAATTTGGCAGGGAAATAGTAGATTTTCAAAACCTGTGCGGTGGAGGATGGGCAACTACTGCGAGGCATTTTTGCGCTTGCTGCCAACTGTACCTGGTTGTTTCATGGCTTACAAATCAGCCACTAAAAAGTCGTTCAGGAGCTGACGTCACACCACGCTTGTACCGCGTATCTCGCAGCTTACTCGCGAATGGTCGCAACGTTTCCCGCTACTCCCGGGGGCAGACGCTGTTACGGTAAACTGAACACTTTCTACTTGTACGCACATAGCGTATTCCTCCACGACATGTAAAATTAACATTGCCATGGGCCGCGTCACTTTATTCATGTGCCGGTCAAGTTACACTGTAAAATTATACACAAGTAAATATTTTACAAATTACGGATTGTTATACTTATATCCATAAAAATACCAGGAAGCAAAAGAAATAATTTCAGTATTCACAAATCTTTACGTAACACTTTTAAATCAACGTTAATACATTGAACGATTTTTCCCTCCTTCGTTACGAACTTACCGAGCGCATGTCAGTCAGTGTGCCTGTTAAAATATATGCAGATAGGGACAGTCACATTTCTCAAAAGCTGATTTCAAAATTGTTCAATTAACTGTGAACAGCATATATTAGAGTGAACAGCGGTCAGTGAGAGCCAGCACGCCTTGCAACAGTTGCCTGTCTATCTCGTTTATGACTGTCCTCCTAACAGATCTGCCAGTGCCGCAGAATAAGCAAGTACACAGAGGTGAAATAACGTGGCGATTCCTTTGATGTAGACCGTTCCTCTATGTCGGTTGGATGCACGAGGCTCTGGAGCGAGCCTTGTGTCTCACTGGCTACCGCGTGTTGCGGAGTATTCCCTACTGAATGTACGGGCTGCCGGCCTGCAATTGCTACCAGGCTCTGAATGGCCAAACGCATTCCGTCATGTCGTACGCCAGTGACGCCATTTTGCTGGCGTGTGCTGGTGAAGTGAGTGAAGAGATTTGAGCTGATCTTTAACATAGAGGTCTTGAGAGCCGATGAGGGCGAAGAGAGGTGAGTATGAAGCAGTGCCGGAATGAAAGGGCGGGGGAAACTGGAGATCGCCGATAAAACCCGCCGACCAGAGACATCGTCCGGCACGATTCCCACTTGCAAAAATCCAGAGTGAACCAGCCGGGGATTGAGCCTGGTTCACTTAGGTGGGAGGCGAGCAGTCTAACCGCTCAGCCACCGTGGCCCCCGAGTGCTGGTGGAGTTCGCGGTACAAACGGCTGTTTCACTTGAAGACTAAATAATAAAACACTTTCTGTGATATTGTTTGCGGGTATAAGCGTATGTTAGTAAATAAATGTTCAGGAAATAAGACTTTCTGCAAGAAAAGTTAAAGACCAATAACCTACTTCAGTGAAGTTTTGTTTTTACGATATTAAGTGTAGTCAAAGATAGAGAAAAATATTGGAATGGTAAAAATGCAATCGCATTCTTAGAGACTGCCTGCGCAGTTCCCTTCAGAGATGACGTAAAAGTAGGTCGTCATAGCTAGGGGTAGTGAAATATAATGAAAAGATTTAAAGACAAGTTGTATTTAAAAACACCGTAGGGTCGTTTACCTGTATTGATTGGCTGAATCACGTTTTGACACGTGTTAACTACGTGAACGCGAATCAGGTAGGGAATGTGCCAATGCTGCCGAAGTCGAAGTGGCCCGGTCAAACATGAAAACTGCTTTTCAAGCAGACAGCAACCGATTGTAACAGGCAAACTGCCATTTGGTTGCTAATAGTGTTGTAGTCTAACGTGTACTAATTTTTTTTTCGCCAAAAATCACTGGCTCTAGTCATAGGGTGTGATGAAGTCCTACTGTTACAGATCTAATTTGCACAGTGAAGCGCAATGACGGAAACGCTGCAAGCCAGTTCAGCTTCTTTCGTGTAGGGGCGCTAGGTGCGCGTGTTTAGTGTCGCTCGTATCGCTCTCTCGCTAGCCGAAGCAGTTTCACGCGTTCAAGAGAACGCGTGAAACTGCTTCAGCTACACAGGGGCCTTAATCCTTGCAGTACCCGTGTCCACGATCCAGGACATGTTAAACATGAAGGGAAAAAAAACTATGATTGGATTGCACACAACAAGGAATCAGTGGCCGGTGTTTTGAGTGCTTTCCTTCAAATAATCTGATTCTGCACCTGTCGTTTGTGAATGGTTAAGTGTTCCGCCTACCTGGCGCTTGAACTGCGTTGCAAAAAGTTTGAAATCTTTTTATTTTTTATTTTTATGAAACTATGAAACGTGCCCCCAGCACGTTTACCTGCGAAGAGACATCATACCCCAGATTCGGAAGGAATGGTACTTTAAAGTTACTACGCATGGTGTAAATATTATTTTGGAGCCCCTCCAATATAATTAAAAACATATTTTACAGACTGCCGTATCTTAAAACATACTGGCCGGACACGAGCCAAACTACGATACGAACCTGTATTCAACTTTGTTACAGACGTTTCAGCAATAAAATTATAAGATCACCCCTGAAAGTCCCATAGGTACACGCAGCGCTACGAGAACACTGCACGCCAGTTCAGAACCCTGCGCGTAGCGGCGATGGCGCTCTTGTAGCGCGTGCCTGTGTGACCCTTATAGCTCCCGCGCTTCTCAGCCAAATAAAGGAGAAAAACGACGTAGGCAGACGGGACCCGACGTCAACGAATACGCAGTACGTCATTCGCTCGTTGCAAGATAGCTCGCGTGATACAAGTGCAGAGTCCACCAAAAAAATTAAGCGATTGCAAGACTCGGGCTGTTAAATGAATTTGGGACTGAACGGGTTACGTATTCTGCGGCAGTGCTGTACGCGTGGTCCGTCAGCTGCCCCGTTGTCCAGAGCGATCTCCCCTTCAGAAGTCCCCCGGCGCGCACGCTCACTTTTCGCCAGACGCGGGGCTGGACGCACGACCCGAGTGCGGTACGCGCCACGCAATTAACCGCCGGCCGGGGAACAGGTTACACGATATCGCCGCGACGAAGACCCAACGAGCCAGGAAAATAAACCCCCTCCGCCCCTCCTGCCGCACCCAACAGTGGAGGGAAACCGGTTACCGGCGATGTTTATGGGCCGCGGGCCGCGCGAAGCCTTCCTACAAACCACCCGCGGTTACACGACGCGCACTCGACAGGCCCCAAGGCCCGAGGAGGCCCCTCCGAGGCGAGTAACTCCTCCGCGCGCACCTTGATTCTGGCTTTCCAGAGCCGGCCGCGCCTCGACAGTTGGCATCGCGGAGCGGGGCGAGAACGTCAAGCACCACACTGCCACAGAGCACTTAACAGTACAGAGGCGAAACTGCCGCTTATACCGCCACTCCAGTCGCACACGCCAGCAAAATTGGGTCGATTACCAGCAACATGTTGGAACACCGTTCACCAATCCGCGCCTGCTAACTTACTCACCAACCGGCAGCTCAGTCATTAGGTAGCATTTATCATCATGCCGTAGCCAATTTGAGGAAAGGTATATTCCCATATTCTCGCGTAGCCAAACAACGTGGGTATGACCACATGAAATAAACCACCACGCCATTTCGTCTGTGACACAGCTCCGCCGGCCTTCCATTATTCATTTATTGGTAGAGCTAATGATTTTTCGCGAAAAAATATGAGTACATCGTAGACATTAATACTATAAGCACCCAATAGCAGTTTGTATATTGCTGTTGGTAGCTGTCTGCTTGAGAACGCGTCTTCATATTTGACCTGGGCACTCAGAATTCTGTAGCATCGGTACGGCTCCTACGTGATTCGTGTTCAGACAGCCAACACGTGTCTCCTTTATGTATTCGAGCCTTAGTTAGTTGTACATTGACAGATGCTCCAGTTTTACCCCAGTCCAGGTAGCATTGGATTAGGTCCTCTTTGTCTTAGATATTAGCAATTGGCTCAAGTTCGTTCAGAACGTAGCTCACAGATTGCGGTCGAATTGAATAAGAAATTCAAATATGATGTTTTCGGAGTCTAGCTTGTCCTCAAATGAATTCTTGAAACTTCCGGGTCCCTAGTAATTATAGTAGCGCCACTGTAACTTAGGACTTGGCAGCTCTACCAATGACGGGCCACTTATATCCTGGAAAGGTATTAATTGGTAGACGGTGGTACGGTGTCTGTGGGAGGGGGGAGTACCTGCAGATTCTCCTGCCCGCCTGCCAGCTGCCTGTGTTGGGCGTGGTTGATGCTTTGCAAGTAGTTCTGTCTCTCCCGGTTAGGTTTTCTCGGGGTACTGCCCGGAACAGTGCCGCCCCGAGCTAAGCCCACCTTGAGAAGTGGTGCCTCAAGAGAAAATTCTGAGTATTGGTGGTGAGAGGAGGGATGAATGAAATTACCTTTGGACTGCGAGCATTAGCCTGCAAGAATAAGGTAGTACGGCAATATGCTCCCCGCCTCTGCGTGGCCGGGTGAAGAAACAGGCTGTGAGGTAACTAGTCCACCGGACTCGTGCCAGGGAGTCTGTGCGTGGCCATAATCCTCCTGGATGTTCCTCACGGACGGCTAAGAGGGAGCATAGAAGAACAGTGCTGGCCTTGGGCCTTGTACCCCTGGCCTGTGAGGTTAAGTCCTTGCTCGAGGGAGTAGAATGACAGAGTGGACTTGTGTAATTATATGTGTGTGAAATTATGTAGTAGTTGCTGATAGTGTTTTTAACTATGTTTTGAACTGTTGCAGATATTAGTAACGTCTATTGTACAGGACTTGAGGAGACGTAAGTGTACAAATGGCGTCTAAGTGAAGCTCTTTTAAAAGGGTTCAAAAATTGGTAACGGATACTTTAGCAATCAACGTGAAGCCAAAATCTTTAAAGGAATGGAGTACAGAGTTGAAGATATGATTTGGGCAAGTAAATGTCCCTAAACCAGTAGCCTCAGCTGCAGTCCACTGGCTTATGGACAAGGAGTTCAACTGGGAGTAATTCCAGATGTATCCTAAGGAATCTAAATGGCACCAACAAACTTGGAACGCCATAAGTGGAATTGAAAGAAATGTTGTGGATTCCTGGATCATGGAAATGTATGATATGCAAGAGGATGGAGGGGAAAGAGCAGGACAACAAAGATCGGAAGGCAAGGATGAGGCTGAATATATATGGATGTGCTCTGTACGAACAAGAAAAGAAGGATCTGAAGGTTCGTCGGATGAGGACTCCGATACCGATCTAAGGACTGACAGAAGATACAGGAGTTCACTACTGTTGGGTGGAAAAGCAAGTCAGCAAAGGCAACATCAAGGATTTCGCCTGAAAAGATTACATCAGACGCGGTGCCTGAAGTAACAGAAGAGGAAGTATTAAGAACAGAAGTGGTTCCTGTTACAGGAACTTCAAAGGATATGGGATGCAATAAGGCCAAGAAGAAGTTGCGATTTGAGCAACATGAAACGGAAGAAGGAATTGGGAGTGATTCATTGGCTGAAGGTGACTTCATCCGGCGAGTGGAGAGGAAAGTGGAAAGAACACACGAAGAGGCTACGGAGCTGGCCACGAGCATGATGGAATGGCTGCTCAACAAAAATTCGAAAATATATAGCACTCCAGCCAATTGTCTGGTCCCTCGGCTGAACCAGCTACAGGGATTTGTGGATAAGGTGCTAATCTAAAATGGTAAATCAACTGGAAAATTACAACAGGTTGAGCAGGCAAGTTCTGCAACCTCGAAGGAGGTCCCGAGGTAAGCAGATGAGGAAGTTCCTGGCATACGGAGCTATGCGCAGGCTGCGAAAGGCGAAGGGATAAAGCCAAAACCTGCAAAGAAAGTAGTGTTGGTGTACCCGGAAAAATAAGGGATAACCAGCACGGAAACCAGAGACAAAATAAAGAAGGGATTCGATCCCAAAAACGAAGGCCTCCAAATAAGGAATATGCGAGGCATAAGATATGGCGGAGTTCTAATTGAAGCAGGGGATGAACAAACCCTAGAGAAAATAAATAATCAGGCCAAAATTAAAGAGCTTGGTCAGAAACTTGAGGCTTTTAAGAGAAGGGTCCCAAAGTTGTGGTATACAATGTAATACGAACTGAAGATAATAGAGACCTGCCTGAAACAATTTTCAGGCAATAATTCCGCACAGGAGATTACGTAAGTTATAACTTGGAAAGTTTTAAAAATGTGGTTGCAGTCAGTCATAGGACTGATAAGAGGGACACGGACAGGGTAAAAATAGTGTTGGAATGTGAACCTAAAGTGCGTAATGCACTAATAGGGAAAGAGAGAACATATGTGGGATATGAGAGCTGCCGAATGCGAGACTATGTATCTATATCTCACTGCTATAAATGTCAACATGGGGATATATATATATATATACCTTTGAAAAATCACTCCATGTATGACGTGTTTGGTTCTTTCCTAAATATGCCATACATCACATAAGCTTTATTTATAGCTCTTTTTATGTGAAATTGTCTTTTTTTTTTTTATTAAATTTACCTTTTACTTATATTTTATTTAAAAATTACAATATTTCGTTTATAATTAAAATGAATAATAACAAGTGAGAAGATAGGTGTGTTGGGAATGCCTAGTAATAAATAGTTCTTATGCAAAATATTATTAAAGCGAGACGCGCACAAAAGCGGTGCGTTGTCGCGTTGAAGCAATTTTTTAGACTTGGTCAAGTTTTGTTTGCATTAGGCGGAGGAATATCCTGGAAGTGGAACTTAAGCAGGGCTTCAGAAAAATTGTAAGTAACTGTGAATAAACCATACCAGTCAACGTGCCCGTGAAATTATATGCAGCTATGGGCAGTGACATTTTTCAAAGGTTGATTTCAAAAGAGCTCAAATAACCATGAACAGCCTATACTTTGAGGTTTACCAGTGATCATATATTTATGTGTTTCAAACGAGGAATTAAGAATTATTTACAAACCAATAATAAGTTTAATTCATTTTTAATCCTATCCCTTTTAGTCATACTTCACATTTCGATTCATTAAAAAAATCACTGTATTTTATGGCACTGAACAGTTAGAAATTACTGAATGTATTATCTTCCCGTATCATATTACCGGGAATAAATAAATAAATATGTTTTAGATATGGTTACAAATATAATTAAATAATGCATCAAAATATTAGCGAACTCCATTAAAAAGTTATATATGTTATAGTCATATTTTCAAAAATTAGTATAACATGAGATTTATGACAAAAAAGTTCAGCATGGTTTTTTTACTCGCCGCCATAAATTTAAAGAAATTATTCCGCAAAGTCTTTAAAAGTTTCTAAGGCAGTGGATGACTACAGATGGTAAGAGGACGTCTGTACACTACGTTGGAATGATAGTAAAGGAAAGTGTTGCATAAGCTCAATCATATTATACCTTAATTAAACATGTCACCACTTTGCAAGAATGCAGTTCACTACCTGGTGAAGGATTTGAGGCTCCTGGCCTTAACGCTTCCTTGCTTTTGCGCCTAATAACCACATATACAGTTCTCGACAAGTGGCCGATACGCCGAAACCAATCAACGAGCGTCACTGGCTGGGCGACTTATTTTACAGTACTGTACGGTACAAAAAAAACTCGTAGCGATTTTCAAACAACTTTCACTTAATAGCTTGTAATGCTGCCGGGCGCCACTCACTCACTTCGTTCACAGTTACAAACGTATTTACGCTGGCACCTGATAGTTTGAGAGCTTGGAAGTCAGTATTTTTTACATTATATCGCTGCTAGCTGTTGAAATAATCCTACTTGACGCTACGCACTACTCTGGCTCCACTAATCATTGTATTGCTGTGCTTAAAGTGATTAGTGCTTTCGTCTGACCTGCACCGAGAGTATAGCCCTACGCGTGTTATTTNATTGTATTGCTGTGCTTAAAGTGATTAGTGCTTTCGTCTGACCTGCACCGAGAGTATAGCCCTACGCGTGTTATTTGCACGTCATAGCGTAATGACGAGCGGGCCCCACGTACATTTCACTTGCTTTCATTGTGCCGTTACTACTCAGTACCAGTCCAAACTCCCCATTACCCCTCCCCTCCACCCTCGTGGATGGCGTGATGTGATGGACGTGCGATGTCATCTGCTTCTTTTTTACTCCAGAGAAGAAAAAAAAAGTGCTGGAATCAATTACACTTAATGCATCCNGTGCGATGTCATCTGCTTCTTTTTTACTCCAGAGAAGAAAAAAAAAGTGCTGGAATCAATTACACTTAATGCATCCCCGGCTCTGTCATTTAAAACTGATGAGGAATTAAAACCTTCGTAACATCAGCGCACACGCTCACGCGTGCACAGGGACGGACGAGCACATTCAACGTTTACACAATGTCTCCTCGATACGGACCAACCACCCATTCACGACAAAACCAACGCTGGGTTCTGCGTCGTTATACTGTCGATGTGATTAATTCATCTCGGTAAAAATTTTGCTTTAAAATACATTTACTAGTTAGAAATTAATTGAAATGCCACTGAGAACCGTATATTTTTCAGAAGCAGGTGGGGAGATAAAATATTTCTCACCACGCATTTCTAACAGAAGATTTTACCTACGTCAAATTAAATAGTAGATCCCTTTACAACATACGCAGAAAAATAATACAAGAAATAAAATATTCCAAAGTGAAATCATTTTGGTCACAAACAAAACCGAGGTTGGTGTAAACACTGCCGCAACTCGGACAATCATGGCAACTGAAAGAAAATGTATCAGTGTGACGCCTCACAGAGTGACATGAAGGGCAGTTTCGTATTCCAAGACGACAGACATACATATTCACCGAAACCAGAAGATAAAAAAGAAGGTGGAGGGAGGAATATAATGCCAAGCATGGATACCTAATTAATGTTTAACACTGACACAATTTTATGTAATAGCTTATTCACGGCAAAGTGAACACACCTGAACACATCCTATAAAACAATTCCTGCCCTAAATGCATTTAACTTTAACTAAAGTACTCCACGGTAACGATTAATTAGAAAAAGGAGTTACATAGCGTGTTCTCGTGTGTTCCAAAGGTTGAGATGTGATTCCATATAAAGGACTATGATTCTAGTTATTTACAATTACCTTGTGAGACATTGATGACCTTCGTTTCCTCACATACTTAGCTAAATTGTTTACTTTTACCTCTAATAGTTACCTATATTTTTAACTAAACGTTTGTTATTTTCCCATTTTCGAAGGTGAATANTGTTTACTTTTACCTCTAATAGTTACCTATATTTTTAACTAAACGTTTGTTATTTTCCCATTTTCGAAGGTGAATAGCGCCCTTACCTCTGATAATTACCTATATTTTTAACTAAACGTTTGTTATTTTCCCATTTTCGAAGGTGAATAACGCCCTTAATAATCACGTTTAGGCCACAAGTGGTACATACTTATACTTCTACCTGATTTTNTAGGCCACAAGTGGTACATACTTATACTTCTACCTGATTTTTCATGTGGAATCACCTTCTAGCTGTTGTAACACACGATAATACGTTGTAGAACATAACGTCTTGCTAAAAACGTAATGTTTAAACTGATGCTCACATAAATTAGGCCCTTCTGTATTATTATACATTTTACAGAAAGAATTAGCGCAATAGCAACAATTTAAAGTTTCTAACAAATTCAGCGTCACTTGTTGATAATCGCACCGACGACTGAGAAAAACAAAACAATAGTTTTAGGAACAAAATGTCTGTACCTATAAACCATTTAGTTTGTTAATATGGCTTATTGGTACCATCTAAATAGTGATAACCTAGACAGTAATACCAACATAACTGTGTCGTGACTCTGACTGGTGATTGTTTCTGCAACAATAAGTATAGTTCCTACAGCAGAGCACTGTGTTCCTTCTACAAATTTCCTTCGATTGAACTTCAGCAATATGTATACTGTTCCCACAACGACTAGGAATTTAATAATCAAACATAAAAATTCTGATGCTTGAGCAGAGGTTTGGCTGCAGCAAATTTGTATTGCATTGAGTGTAAATAATTTTGTTTGTGAGAGAATACAAATACTCTGAAAGAATAATCGAAGGAAGACTTTCAAAAGTCTTCCATTAAGCATTATTCAGCTACGTAAGTGTGGCTGGCTTGAACGTGCTTAATTCTTCGCAACGCTCGATTACCCCTCGCATTGATGTATCTGTCCTGTCTTACGTAAGAAGGGCTTACGTCATTCGAGTTTATGTTCCCTCCTTGTACAGTGTAAGAACAGCTTATCTTTCTGAATTTACATTTAAATTACATTACGAACAGCTTCACTAAAATTTCGAATTAGAAAGTCTCTTTTGCAGTGTACCCGTAGGAGATCTACACATGCTGAAATAATGACTGGTGTAACATAACACCAAAAAGCTTACCCGAGACGCAGAACCGATTTAACAATCTATATTGGGCGCCGTGATAATGTTTACTAATCGTTACAACATCACGGTTATTCTTATTTAATAACGGCAGTAATATTTTTTATTTAAATTTATTAAAACGCCGCATCCTTCACATTAGCCAGGTGAAATATTTCACTACGAATGAAGACCACTGTGTATATTTTCGCAACCATGAAGAAACAAAGCTAAGATACAAATTCTTCCGACGTTTGCGAACAAGGTCTAAACCACGCAGCATTCCGGAATAAAATCGTATATACGCCACGGGTCTTTCTTATTAAATTAATTCAACTCTAATTTTTATGAAATATTTTAGAGTACATTTTCTCACGAACAGCTTGAATAAGTTTTGGTGGCGTCTGTAGTAGTGTCATTAATTTCTGCGTTTGCTGTACTGATGCACTGTTGACTGCGGTACCTTATGGAAATCCATCGACTTCCACCTTCAGCGTGTTCATGTTCACATTGTGCAGTTATCTGCTGTACAAACAATCGTGTCCTCGTTGTCAACACACGCCTTCGTACCGTCATATGTCAGTTCGCGTCTGCAGACAAAGATGCGTGTCATCACCAAAAGACTGCTGACGTCGTTAGCCACTCGGGCTCGTGTCGACAACCCTCACCTCTCGCAAAGGGAGAATACAATCTACACTGTTGGACGCGTGCCAGCGGCAAGCTAAGTAAAAAAGAAAATAAAGTTTTTTGTAAAAAATTATTGCCAAAATCCATTGTGAGAATAACGCGTCTGTGTAGTTCTCTAATATGGCCGACTCGCTTTCGTTAGGCCATGGGTTCAATTCCGGCCGGTGGTTCTCCACATTTGCGACACCATTTCACTGCTCATCATAAGTTTTTTTTAGTCTCCACGCTTGAACGGAATAAAGTTAATTAGGCCTTTTAGTATTGTTGTTATTAACACGAAAGACGTCGCAATAGTTTATTTTGTGAATAATCTTGAACTAAGTACCAGTGAGGAACAAAAAACCGTAGTGTAAGATAGCCCTGGGTATAAATCGGGGATTTTTTTCTTGTACCGTACAATGAATTAGAAAAATTACCAATAACACACTGTAAAGTAAATGAATCATTAAAATAAAATAAAGCTGACGTTCCTTGACATTCAAATCTGTCTCGTACCAACTGCAACTTTTAGGGAAGAAAATGGACCTTTGAAAAAAAATACTACAAGAAAAATTGCATATTGGTTTTAAATACTCTAAAATGTCAAAAAAATAATTCCAGACTAAAACTCTTTGCCTGAGAATAAGAACGGTGTAGATAGGTACAAAAAACCAAAGAAAATCACACATAAAATCTTTATAGTAGTAAGTGTATGTATATATGAATAATTTAGTTCCGTATAACGTGTGCTTGATACACTGGCCATACATAATGTTCTGTACTGTGTAGATAGTTTCGGGAGAAAAGAAAGTCAACTAATTATTCTCCATGAAAGAATACTGTGACGTGTGTTGTCTTAAGGAATTCTTTGGAATACTTTTGTAACACTACATATAAATTACAGTACATTTTGCAAAACCTGACTGAGGAACTTGTAAAACCAATGTTAATTTTGACAAGCAAGTGTTGTAGACTTCAAGTTTGTTATAAACATGGATCTGTATAAACAACTGTGTATGTTTTCTAAAACAATATGTTGCAAATATACTTAGTTGCAGCTTTAACGTTACAAGAAAATATAAAAAAGTACGAACAATTTTTACTGTGTAAATATCTGCGAAATTTTATTTTTTTTATAAAAATAAAAACTTGTTGAAAAAAGGCTTTAGATGCAAAATGGTTAATTATCTTATCTCGGACTTTACAACCATGATATTAGCCTACTTGTTCTTTACAGGGAAAGTAAAGAACAGGTTATGTGCAAGTCGCCCTCATTATCGTCGTTCAAATTGCTAATTAGTGAACTTTATAATCACCGTTAAATGTGTTTGCTGCGCTGGGCGAGTGACTGCCTACTTTTGGAAAGTATAAAAATTGTTACACGCAAAGTGGGAGTGCAGTTATTAATTTCACCTAAAACAAACAACAAGGTCAGCATGAATGTGGCGACAGAAGGGTAAAGGTGGATTCATACGATCGCAGATCACGCCAGACAGAGCAGATAGCAGCAACAGCCAATTAGAGAGCTTCTAGCTTCTTCTGCGTTATCCGCGTTGTCTACGCGGATAAAAGTAAATAGAGGTGATCTCAACTTTTTCCGCGCAGACAGCGCCGATATTACCCATAATTCGTTGCATGGTTTAAAAGGTGACCACAATGGCTGCCCATTAAGATGATAATTAGAGGATAACAAATTTTTACACACACTGTAAAAAAATACACATACAAATAAAAATGTATATATAAAATTAATTGGGAAATCTTAGAAAAAAAACGAAACCAAACAAAAATTGTATGCAATTATGGATAGGTTCACAGATATACTGTGTACCATATAAGAAGTCCACATTCTTGACAGTTGACAATCGCCGTGTCTTTTCGTTTATGTATCCATTCGCCATCAACAGGCGTGTCAAGAATAGGCTTTGATGTGGCGAGTCAGCGCGTCCAGGAGGTGCTGCTCCGTGTGGCAATTGGTGAACTGCTTGGGTGGCGCTGCATTCGTAAACGGAGCTTGGTGGACGTGTGTAGGGTCGTTCGTAAACGCGGTACACGAAATATATGTTACTTTAAAAATTATACAGAGCTCGCGGGAAAATAAAATTATTTGTATATGCGCGTGAATACGTTATTTTAAACAACAAAACTATAATATGTTTCTGGGTGTAGTTCGGGATATGGATAACAGATGGCATGGAAGGGCATATTGCAAATGATGGTGCGCTTTTAACTCACAAGATGGCAGCACCTGGTTTGAGAGTCTGGAAACTTTGGATTTTTTCGTCACATTTGGATACGTATCGTTTTACTGTGCATCTCATTTTGAACACCTATACATTACTATTTTATCAGGACGTTTCGTTTCTAAAACTAAAAACTGCTGTTTTATGACCACGTAAAATAAAATGTATTAATTAATCTACGAACTCTTTCTTATCCGCGTATCTTCTGCTTGTGTGATGTGCTTCGGCACTGCTCTCAGAATAGCCAACGTAATATTAACTTTTGTTCGTTCGTGCATCAGCTGATACAGGATTTTGTAAATGGCAGGTTATTTGTTTTCAATATATTAAGTTGCCACTCACTGACTGTCAGAATGTGGCCTTCTTATATGAAATGAACTATAACGTAGAAATTTTGGTTATGTGTGAATCGGCGTTACTGAAATCCGCTCAGCCCGTCCTAAGTAGTCGGCGTGATATGCGAACGAGTGAACCCACCTTAACTGCGCATCAGCAACACAAGCAATACGAGGAATGGAAACAAAAGCACCTCTAGAAACACCCTCACCCCTTCCCACTTTTTCTCATCGTCGGCCATTCTATTCACAAAAGTAGCCCCATTAGCACCTAGAATCGACCCGGGCATCTCAGCAGGCGGAGGCTAGAAAGGAAATACGGAATGAACCATCCAGGCGGGCACAGGCCCTTGCTACTGGTAAAGGATGTTCACGTTAAAGTGTGCAATTTTGAAATCAACAGTTGAAAAAAAATCACTAGCCTTTAACTGCATGTATGCTACAGTAAGCACTGCCATGCATGCTCCCGAATAAGTTGGCAGCGTATTAACTAAAAAAGTTCTTAGCCTTGACTTTTAATTCCAAGTGTAAAGTTCAACGCTTATAATGCTTATAATTATGCTTAGGACATATTTGACCCTGCGAACATTTTCGTTGTTGGAGGTGATGTCTATGTTACGATTTAGTAGCTTATCTTAAACGGCTCGGAAATTACAGCTAACTATGCTTATAAGTTTGCTTAGGACATATTTCACCCTGCGAACATTTTTGTTTTCAGGGGTGATGTCTATTTTACGAATTTGATAGCCAAATCTTGAACAGTTTGGAAATTACATCCAACTATGCTTATAAGTATACTTTGGGCATGAATGATTCTGCGATGATTTCCTTTGTCGCAGGTGATGCCTATGTTATGAATTTGGCAACTGCATCTTAAACGGTCTGGAAATGATGGGTAACTATGCTTATAAGTTTACTTAGGACATAAATAACATTGCCATCATTTTTTTTTATGGGAGTTATGCGTATGTTATAAATTTAGTGGGTTTATCTTAAACGGATTGGCAATTACAGTTAGCTATGCATATAAGTATGCATAGGGTATAAATGACCCTGCGATCATTTTACTTGTCATAGGTGATGTCTATGTTATGAATATGTCTGTATTTTAAATGGTTCCGAACTTATAGCCAACTATGCTTGTACGTACGCCATGAGAGCCTCGCATAGCCAATCTTGGGGAGACACTGAGAAAACCTCCCTCGCTTGGAATGCTAGAGCATGAAATAGGGAACAAGATTGACGCCAGGAATGACTGAGCATGATGGTCGGTACTGGCTGAGAAAATGGCCACCATCGGTACTGACAGACAAAATAGCTGCCATAGGTACTGGCTGGCAAAATGACTACCGGCCAGTCGGGGCGTCGTGGCAATGACTTGCAGGGCGAGGTGATGTGTTTGGGGCGTCGTGGCTGGGACTGGCAGTGGAAAAATGACCGTCATCGGTACTGACTGACAAAATAGTCATTGACCAAAATTAATAAGGTATTCGATTTTGGGAAGACTTGTGGATAACCCCTCGCTTGGAATTTCAGAGAATGAAGTATAAGATCTAGCAGGAAAGAATTAGATGATAATCCAATTTAGAAGCATTCGCGAAAACCCCTGTCTTGGAACAAGGTATTCGAATTTGGGAAGACTCAGAGAAAACTTCTCGCATTGAATGCAAGAGCATGGAGTAGGAATCAAGATGGATGCTGCTGGAATGACTGAGCAGGATGGTCGGAATTTAAGAGCATGAACAAGGTATTAAAATTTGGGATGACTTGGAGAAAACCCCTCTTTTGGAATGCAAGAGTGTAAAGTATAAGATCTAGTATAAAGAAATGATATGTTATTCGAATTTTGAAGCACTCGGGGAAAAGACTGGCAGGTAAAAAATGGCCACCATCGGTACTGACTGACAAAATGGTTGCCGACCAGTCGGGGCATCGTGGCACTGACTTGCAGGGGCGAGGGAATGTGTGTGCGGTGCCCTGGTAGGGAAAAATGGCCGCAATCGCTACTACTGACAAAATGGCCATCGACCAAAACTGTTGCCGACCATTCGGGGCATCGTGGCAGGGACTTGCAGAAGAAAGTAATGTAAGCGCATGAACAAGGTATTAGAATCTGGGAAGACTCGGAGAAAACCCCTTGCTTGAAACGCAAGAGCCTGAAGTACGGGATCTAGTAGGAAGGAATGAAATGATAATCGAATTTGGGAAGACACTTATAAAACACTCGCTTGGAACAAGGTATTCTAATTTGGGAAGACTCGGAGAAAACTGCCTGCTTGGTATGCAATAGCATGAAGTATACGATCTAGTAGGAAGGAATTAAATGATAATCGAATTTGGGAAAACTCGAAGAAAACCCCTCAACCCCTCATTCCCCAAAAAGAAGTCACTTCTCTGTATTGTGGGGTCATCGAGCAGAAATTGCGCAAGATATTTGGGAAATTTTTAGGGAAATTCGGAAATTTTATAGGAAATTTGGGACATTTTGAGGGAAATTTGGGTAATTTTGACCGTTTTTGAGGGGGAAAAGAAAAATTTGAGTGGAAAATGGCGTCATACATTATGGCCGCTCGTCCCCCGTCCCCCGCCCCGCGCCCCTGACGCAGACTTCCCTATTTCCTACTACTTATGTATTCGATCAGTTGCTGTGAAACAGTTCGAAACTGAACCTCTTATTTGCGGAAACTTGCATCCACTCACTGGTAAAGAATTTGGGGAGGGGGGAAGTTGCGGGAGGGAAAGTTTCATAGTGAAAATGGTACTGGAAATAATTTTTTCCATGACGGAATACATTTTGTAAAGAAAGTAACAAACATTTGACCAAATGCTTGTACTGAATCAGCTGTGTGTTGGAACAGAGCACGTACTAGTGCAATGGAGTGTTCCATAGCATTTCCATCGCCTTGTGATATACTTTATTCAACAGAAGCAGCTGTTGCAAGGTTGTTAGATGGACTAAGCTTCATTTGACATATTCAGTCCGCATAAACAATGTGTACACAACGCACAGGAGAATAAACCGTGCACTGCAAGGCTCAGTGCCCAATGAACTGTCGTATGAGTAAGTCACTTGTAAACCGTGCTCTGTTCTAGCTTATGAGTGGTTAATATTACTAAATTAAATAATTGGTTCTAATAACGAAGCAAGTACTTTGTCGGCAAGAATATAGCACAAATCCAAAAATTTCTTATCTGTAACACTAGGAACCATAAATTAAAATGGGTTAGAAAATATAAAGTTTGTTTCTTGTCGTCACCGAGCGTGTTAGGTCGTGAGGTGGCAGACCTGACACGCGATATTGAGGTCGCGGATTAAAACCCGGGTGCTTGATACACAGGCGCAGTTCTTCGATACGAATATCCACAGACCTCACCCATTATACTGGGAACGTGATAAGACCCGTTGGACAGAAATACATATTTTTGACGCCGTCCAATGAAAACTGCTGAACTCTCATGCCACTATGCCTTGTCGCTTTCTAGAGCACCAGAATACGTGTGGCGAGAGACCCGTGCACAGTTGCTTGGACGCACTACATAGGCAAACCTTGCAATAGTTCTATCAGCCACCATTGATACCAAAGTATAAAAAATCCCTCCTGGCATTCACGTACGTTGCGATTTCAGTAACGTGTAGGATAGGACTCCACAGTTTTCTGAGTACTCGATCGAGCCTCAGCTAGCTGTTTACTCGTTGTCAATGTGAGTAAAGTCTGTACATGGTTAAGTGAGCACTTTTGGAAACAACATTTGAAAAATAATTACTGCCCATAACTACATGTACGCTACAGTCCACGTTGGTCCCCAGTTAAGTTGGCAACGAATTACTTTAAAAAAATGGTTCTACGACTTGACATATTGCGAGTGTAATGTTTAAAATTCTAGTGACAATTTTTTTTATACACATTACAGCGCGAATTTCCGTATAAGTAACAAATTACAATACTCAAAATTCCCATGTTTTCACTTGGATGGCGCATGAACAAAGTAATGAGGCCCATTGCAATGTTAAATGTACACATGGCGTAAAAATACAAAATGAGGAACAGTAGATCCTAAGCAGGGCATTCAAAAGTCCTCAATTAACAGCGGGCAGCCAATGGTCAGGTTTACTCTTGACCAGATAGAGCTGGATCCGGTGAGTGATTCAGTGGAGAGATTTTGGCAGATCCTAACATCGAGGTCTTGAGAGCTGATTAGGATGAAACGAGGTAAGTATGGAGCAGCGCCGAAAAGAAAGGGCCGGGGAAACGGGATATCCAAGAAAAAACCCGCCACTCAGTGGCATCGTCCGGTACGATTCCTACATGCGAACCACCAGGAGCGACCCCGCCGGGAATAGAACCCTGTTCACCTTGGTTGGTGACGGGTAGTCTAAGCACTCCGGCCCCTCTGGATCCGGTCTTCTACTCTCTTGCAGGCTTATGCATTTTTATCCAGTTAAAATATAAACTGTAGACGTACACGTGTTTGAATTCTTACTTGTCCTCGAATGAATTAAGAGAAATTTCCCGGTCGCGAGATACAGCACGGAGGAGAGGTAAAACGTTAAGGGGACTGACGGCGTGGGCGTTACTTCCTCTTTTTTTACGTCCCGCTCTCGACACCGGCCGCCCATTCTGCGGCGACGTAGCGCGACAAATCAGCCAATCCCCCGGCGCTCCGGGAGTTATGATCGGGAATCGTGAGAATGTGCAAATTGGCCCGGCCGTTCCCAGGCCTTATCCGTGTCACGAGTCGGCGTTGATCCGTGGGGGATGAAGACAACCTGAGTGGAGGGGGGAGGTGGTCGCGGCGTGGATGGGAGGAGGGGGCCGCAAACACGACCAGCCGACAAAAGAACCCCGGAAAAGTGGAGTCTCTGCGACCCCTCCCCCTCCCCCCACACCCTTCAACACGTCATTCGGGGACCGTGGTACCACGGCGCTGTGGGAAGTTATTTTTTAACGAGCTCTTTTGTGCCAGCAATGAGTTTAATCGATCTGTTTCGCTCCCCTCCCCCTCGCCCCCTCCGCTGATTGGCGAGTGATTACGGGTAATTACATCACGCGGCCGGAAAGCGTGCTGCGCGGCCCGGTCCGCGCTATACTGTACTCGAATAGACAACAGGTTTGTCTTTCTTTTTTTTCCCCCAAATCTCTTTGACACTGCGGGATTATCACTTGCACTTGGCCGCGTGGTCTGTTCGGTCAGCATAGCTCGCTGGCGGGCACATGTGCTCGTCCTCGTCTTTACTAGGACGTTGACATCGAGTTTGACGGTGCACTGTTTTATTCAAAACGGCATCGTTGCTTCGTTTTTTTTTTTTTTCTAAATTGAACACGTTGCCCAGTCAACGTAAATTCACAATTTTCACAGAGGTCAGCTTCAATGAGGCTGTCACGGGCTTTTGCATAACTTACGAGAAGGGATTTGAAAAATTCCTGTTATTAAGGCTGTTGCCTGGTTTGAAAGCAGTGAGAATTCGTCTTTTTGGCGTTCCGGAACTTTTTTGAGCAGAAAAATACTTACTTATTTGCTATCGAAGCCTTTTAACATTATTGTATAGCCTGTTTCCTGGCAAAATCAGATAACTTTATAATTATACTAGCTGACCCGGCAAACGTTGTTTTGCCATAAAAAGTATTTCTAGTGATTACAGTATTAGAAAAAAAATTACTATAACTTATTGTAAGTGTGTGAGGATGTGGTATATTAGTGGAAGAGCCATGGAGGAGCTCTGTGGACGATGACGGAATATAAAATTAGATAATTTAATAAATATTAATAAAATGGAATTACAAACAATTACAGCTTTGCGATCAATAATAAAGTTAATTAAGAAGTACATTTAATTATTGAAAATATAATTGTAAACACGTCACTACTACGATCTGAGCACAAATGAATAAGAGAAAGGTTATTGTGTGAGAGAAAGTGGAGACCGGCTACTCCGTGCTGTGTCACTGGGAGACACCTGGTGGGAATAAATTGTAACCTAGATCGATAAATGATCGATGATAATTGATCAGTTATCGACCTAGGGTAAAATTTATTAAATTACTAATATCGCTATAAAAAAATAAGGGTTGGTGGTAGAAGGGTGAAAATTTAGGAGGGTATGTATTTTTTGATGTCATAAAAAAATAAAAAATAAAAATTTTGTTCAAACAATAAAAAAAAATTGTTTGGGGGTGGCCACCCTTATTACTTAGGGGTGTAAAAAATAGATATAAATCTATTCTCAGACCTACCGAGTACACATAAAAAATTTCATAAAAATCGGTCTAGCCGTTTCGGAGGAGTTCAGTGACTAACACTGTGACGGGAGAATTTTATATATTAGATAAAAAATGACTGAAAAACAAATTGTTATATTTGCGTCGATACGAAGCTTTAGAGTATCATTTCTTAAACTTAGGTTATTGTTTAAAGTTTATATCTTAAAAATTGGCTTCAAAAGACCGATTTTCATTAACATGTATTTCCCTATACCAAATTCTTACTGCTTTCAAACAGCCGAAGTGTACTGGTAATAATTTCAACTCCAGACAACTATGACTTTGGTCTGACGTGTAACTTAATTGTTATGTTTAGGAGAAACATCTTCTTATCGCTTACATTTTTTTCTAAGTAGGTGCTCTTTAACTTATATGTTTTACGGCGGGAGGCTAATCTAAGGACAGCTTAAGAGCTCAATTTACTTAATCTAGGTAAAGATCGTCTAATAACATTTACGACTTAATGCGAAATTTTGTCTACAGTCTATTCGCGATTTCTTCACACTTTTTGAATCCAACTTTTGAAAAATCACCCAATGTATGGCATGTTTAGTTATTTCCTAAATATGCCATGTATCTCAAGCGTTTTATACCTCCGGTTAGATAACTATATGTTATTTTCGTTAAGTTGAAGATTTACCTATATCTTATTGATAAATTATATTATTTATAATAATAATAAATAAAAACGGTGAGAAAATGTGTGTGTTGGTAGCGCCTAGTAAGATATAGTTCGCATAAAAAATATTATTACAAGTGAGTGCGCACGAATTCGGTGCATTATCCTTTGGTGTAATTTTCTATACTTAGTTCAGCTTAGTTTGCATGAGGCGGAAGAATATCCTGGAAGTATAACTTCAGCAGGGCTTCAGAAAAGTGTGAAGTAACCGTGAATATATTATGTATAATCCATACCGTAAATTTTATGGTGGTTAACTATATTACTCGTAGTTTTCGTAAATAGAAAATTAAGTTGTACAGTCACGAAACATTTTGTGTGAGCTATTAATGATTATTATGAACTCCGGATAAGAACCTTTTAAAGTAATTGCTTATGAAAATTAAGAAAAAATAATACGTCCCATGACCTAAAAGGTTAATTGAGAGATACTAATCAAAAATCAAGATTTTAAAATTATTTTATTTCAAAATATTGGAGACTACCCTACTTCAGCCGAATCTGTGAATACCTGAACAGTCTTCTTGATTGAAAACCTGTAATCTGTCAGTATCAGAGGAGTAATATCAACTCATTAAATTTTTCATTAAGAAAATCGCAGGTTGGCATGTTTTTATCGTGCGAAACTTTGAAACTTTGGGGTGAATTAAAAGTTTTATGATGGATACATATTACAAGCTGTTTATTGTAAACTGAGCACTTATGAAAGCCCTGCTAAAATCTACTTGTATCCACATTGTGTATTATTCCAGCATATGGGGGCCGCGGTGGCTGAGCGGTTAGCCTGCTCGCCTTCCGCCAAGGCGAACTGGCTCCAATCCCCGGCCCGGTCACTCTCAGATTTTCACAAGTGGGAATCGTACCGGACGATGTCGCTGGTCGGTGGATTTTCTCGGCGAGATCCTATTTCCGCCACACTTGCATTCCGGCGATGCTCCATCCTCACCTCATTTCACACTAATCGGATCTCAAGACCTCGTTGTTAAGAGCCACCAAAATCTCTCAACAACTCAACTCAGTTCCACCATATGTAAAATTAACATTGTCAAGGGCCGGACCACTTTACGCGAGCGTCATCCAGTGAAACTGTGAAATCATTAGAAAAGTAAACATACTACAAATATGATAATTATTACACTTAATGTGTATCAAAAGAAAAGAAAGCAAGAGAAATAATTTTAGTATTCACAAGTTTTTACCTAAAACTTTGAATACAACGTTACTACGTAGAACTACTTTCCCTCCGTCGCTACCAACTTTTCTAGGCGCATGCCAGCCAATATGACAGTTGAAAGACATGCAGATAGGGACAGTGACATGTTTCAAACGTCGATTTCAAAAGTATTCAGTTAAACCAATACGTTTAAATTAACAAAACCAATTACATTGGTGTAACACTCTCAAACTAGAGGTCCTCGAGAAAAAACTGATAAGGCGTTTAAATGGTGAGGTTATCTGCCTGTCACCCACGCAACCTTTAACTTTATCAGTGAACAAGAATTATACCCACCAAATTGTCAGATATATGTGAGTTTTCAGCTCAATGAATCGCTGTTGTTTACAGAAATTAGTGGGTTCCGTTATTTATCTACAGTTATGTTGAAAGCTAATGAGGCCTACCCAAAATAGTTCTATGTCCTAACAGTAGCGTGGCGATAAATTTTTATCTGGGAACACTAAACGTTGCAGGCCCGTGTCCAAATGAGTAAAACTGGGAATTCGAGGTTCANGGTGTGGAGTAAAACTACACAGCAAATAAGTAAACGGACGACAAAAGGTGTGGCGGTGCCTTTGATGTGTGCGTACCCATTCTCTGATTAGCTGCGCGAGGCTCCGGAAACGGATCTTGCCTTTTTTTTACTACTGCATGCTGCGAAAGTTTCCTATTGGCTGAGCTGCAGGCTGGCAAGTAGGGTACTACGCTGTGATTGGCGAACAATTGGCCAGCAATTTGCTGGCTAGCGACGCCATTTTTCTGGCGTATACGGTTGTAGTTGGCAGTGTAAGAGACTGTTTCACCTCTGTATTCTTCTTTGTAACAATGTTATAAGACGAAAGTGGTATGTTGCTCATAACAGCACGTGTTTACTGGCGTCTAACAGAGAGAATAAGTGAGTGACGAGATTTGGGCGGCTCTTAACAACGAGGTCTTTGAACCCGGTTCACCTTGGTGGGAGACGAGTAGTCTAACCACTACACCACCGTGGCCCCTGCTTCTAACAGAGACAAAGCATATAATGAACAATGAATATCTCACACGCGACTGCGGAACTGAGCCGATTGTCGACTTAACTCGTAAATTTAACTGGGCGTTCATGTTGCTGAAACCAAGCAACGNGACTGCGGAACTGAGCCGATTGTCGACTTAACTCGTAAATTTAACTGGGCGTTCATGTTGCTGAAACCAAGCAACGGGAGCGAAACAGAGACGAAAGGACGACGGGCCAAGACACGTAGCTTTAACTCCCTTTCCCATTCACTCCGGTAGCATACCCCCACAACATCCGTCTTCCACTCACGTGTGCGAGGAAGCCGAGATTAGTAATTTTTAGCGCCCAGGCTCCGGCATAACTCAATTTACGAGCACTTGGTCAAAATCCAAGTGGTTCCTAGCCCACAGTAGACATGGACGTCCTACGGTCTTAATCCTCTATGTGCATAATGGTGCGACGCAGTCGTAACTTCAACATCAGTCTCCTGCAGTGACTGCGTGACGAACCACGAACCTCAAAAGAGGAAGATTTGTTACCAAGTATTAAAGCAGCCTACGGATTCCTCGGCCACCTGTTCTGAGGAACCGAAAAATACTAGAGTTCAATACTTGTACAGTCAGATTGTTTGTTTGTTCACAGGTCGCCAAGGCCGAGAGTCTGCAAACGTGGGTTGGCGGTACTTGGGAAGGATGACGGCCGCACCATTTCCCGTCCCTACTTATGTCTAATAATGCAACTAGTTTCGTCACACTGTTCTGTATATCTAAAAATCATGCCTTCGGTGCCACTACTAGAAATATTAAAAATTCGCCACACATGAGCCGATGTGGTCTGCCAGGATGGAGAGTAAGCTTGTTTATTTCTCCTAGAAATAAAATAGCCGATATCTGGTGACAGGTAGAGTCTTCCCGCACAAAGCCGGCACGAGCATCAGGCGAGAAAACTAGCAACAAACTCAAAAATATTTTTAATGGTTTATCTCCCTTTATGGTATTATTTATTCTCACTGAAGTCGACGAGTACTGATATTCCACCAACATAACTGAAGGATTCTGTCAATATTACGCAGAGTTCAGACCTGTTCCCGCAAGATCATGCACACCTATGTTCCAATTTGAGTACGACCCGAAAACGAAACTGGAATTTACTTTCTATTGGAAAGCTAGGCTCGCTTAAAATACGGACAACCTTAACAAGAACTCGCAATTCACACAGTATTTTTCTGCAAACTTGCAGCGCTATAGAAAGCAAGGATTACCACGGACTGACAAGTGCTGGGTTCCTCCTGTGGGTCGTCGTGGCGAACATCGGCAGGGAGAAGTAATGAGGTCTTCGCGTTATGGGGGCTGGTCCCAGCCAGAAATGAGCAGTACCCTGGTCAGATATTGGACTCGCGGTCTCTGTGGCTGAAGCTACTGAGGCTGAAGAAGATCTGAGGGAATTGCCACTGACGATTGGCTAACCGCAGTCAGTTACGTATTGGCGCTGGTATTGACCCAGTACACTGTTAGGAATTTCTGTATATTTACGGAAATTTTTACAGAGACGTAGAGTTAATTTACGGAAAGGCACTCCGTTATGACGAATAAAGGAAATGAACTCCGTAAATATAAAATACGGAAGTTCTCGTATTCTTATGTCTTCGATTTTGAGACACTAGCAATGCAGATGATACCTGAGTCGTATAAAATCCCATACTCACAATACTACTTCTTATGAAATAGTAGTAGGTGAGTGGCGAACCACTCATGGAGTGACAATTCGTTGATTCTAGTTCAAGTTCCGCTACAGAACAAAACCTTCTGTATATACGGTGAAACACGCACATAACGAAAATAAAACAATATTGTCGTGTTCTCGTTTTATAAACCACAAATATAGCAAGCGCTCTAACACGACTTGAAACGAAGACAGGCGCGTTCGTCTCTTTCATGTAAAATCCATATTTACGAAATACTTTATGTAAAGGTGTGGCAGGTGAATGTCCCACGTGACCTACGTGAGGAGACACTCTGCTTCCTTGATTTGACAGCGTTCCCTGTCGTCAAACGCAGAGCGGTGGTCGGGCTACTCAGGTACTTGATTCACTTTACTATCAATACGCCGACTCCATTCCACTTACGTGAATTTGTTGACAGACTGCGTAGCGTGAGGTGGCCAATGGTGAAAGATAAAACACTGAACAAAAAACATGGCCATTATCTGTTTTTCTTATAAAGTGTATCCCTGAGTGTGTGCATGTCGTAACTAATTCATTTGTAACAAATGTGTAACCAGAGTAAGGGCATGTGCACTTGAGTCTTTGTCCACTATTGTACTTGCTGTATCATATAGTCAAAATACACGTTATAAACAAAAAAAAAGTGATTTGAGTTATTGATTGTTAATTTTTCGATTCTTGTTTAAATCCCACTACAAAAAAAAAATTAAAATTTTTTTTAATTTCTCTGTTATACAAAGAGAAATACATAACGAAAATAAAACTCTTTTTCTTATCCCTGTTTGTAAACCTGAAAAAATATCGCAAATACTTAAAAAAATTACTAGAAACTAAGAGATACATGCACGATTTTTCATAAATCCCGTATTTACATTTGTTAGTTTTGTAAAGGGATGGTAGGTGAGTGGCGAGTGTGCTGAACTACCGCGATTAGTTTCAGAGTTCAATCCCACCGCCTAACAATTTTTTTTTTTTTTAATATTCAATTTTATACACACTAAATCACCCCTATAACGAAAATAAAACTTTTTTTGTTACACCATTTTATAAAGAGCAGATTTACAAAAAAAAACCTTACAAGTTTGTGGTCCCGTTCCGTGAATTTACGGACATTTATTTGAGATTTACTGAGATAGCGTTTTTGAAAAACACGAAGAGAACGTAATTTAACGCAGATGTCTGGATAATTTACAACCGGTTTTTTTCGTAATTTTACGGACGTTTTTTCTAACAGTGTAGCAGGTGGATATTCCTACCCACCACAGGTGTACTGAGGGTTTTGACCTAATCAGAACTCTCCATAGGCACAATGATGGTATGAACCGGCCAATTTCAGGTGAGCTGAAAATCACAACGTTCATTGGGCGTATATCGAGCCCACACTACACCCCTGGGGCCTTCGCGTAAACAGCTACGATATAGAATCAAAATTAAACAACACATTTACGCATACATACCACTGTGTGGCCTGGAATATCAAGCAGCTACTTCAATAGGCCACGTTCCTTTGGAAGACGTTCCAGAGCAATTTAATCCCTTCGGTCATGTGTTGCAATCACCTAATATTTTGGCGTGTACTGTACTTGCGTTTCTTGTCACCAATGAACAACGTGCTGCGATTACCCTTTAAGGGTTAGGTTAATACAGAGGCAGTGTTTCCTGCAAAACAGGCAATCATTTTTTTATATTCTAGTTGATGCTAATGTACAAACTGACATACAAAAAACTACAAATAAATCATTTTACTGCCTATCTTAGTATTGTCAGCATTTCAAGTTTCATCGAAATAAGTCTTACTGTTACAAAGATATGGTATACTAACTTAAATATTTATATGGGCACAATTTTGGAAAAATATTCCTGATACAAGAAAATTATATATGTTTAAGGTGGCTTACTACGTATATATATTTTTTTTAGATGGCGCAAATAAAAGAGGGAGTTAATAAGCACATTCAATGCTTGCAATACCAAATTGCTTAAAATAGGTTATCGTTAGTTATCGTTCGTTATCGTTAGTTATTCCCAATATGTATTTACATATAATTTTACAGCTGTATTTCGGGGGAGGGGGATGGAAACCCTGGAACAAAGGGGTGAAATTGGTTGTAACACGACGGAGCATTTGGGCACTTGGGCAGAGAGAGGAGCAGGCATTCCTCGACTGAAACTTCCTCGTCAGGTGGGTAGGAAGACGAGGTTTGCGCCGTGGGCCCGCCTCGATTGCCTCAATCACCATCATCAAATTCCTTCCCGGAGGAGTCTCTCAGCTGCACATGTACCGTACCGGCACGCGGGGAACACGGCAGGCCGCAGACGAAGAAGTTGACGGCGGCGTAAGAAACCGCCAGGTGGACGTGCGGTGAAGCGTATCACTGTAGCTACGCACGGCACAGTGTTTGCGGCCGCGAGTACTGGCTACGTTCAATGGCGTCCATGCGACAAACCTCACAACTATCCACTTCATTGTCTACACGCAACTTCACAGTAACGACGGCAACTCGTCACAGCTATTCATTTTAGATAATGTCGTTTTCTCAAAATACACATGCCTGCCTCTTTTCCGAATAAGGGGTGACGCCTTAAGAATCTTATGTATAGTTTATTCGCAGTTTATTCACACTTTTTGAATAAAACCTCTGAAAAATACCCCATGTATGATGTGTTTAGTTATTTCATAAATATGCCATGTACCCCAAGCGTTATATACTTCTGTTAACATAAATTTAACAAAAAATTTAATACTTTTAACTTTTACCTATATTGAACTTTTAATTATATTTAATTTATAATAAATATGAATAAAAACATTGGGAAAACATTTGTGTTGTCTTCTAGACTTAGTTAAGCTCAGTTTGCACTGTACGGAAGAATATCCTGGAAGTAGAACTTAAGCAGCGATTCAGAAAAGTGTGAAGTAACCGTAAATGGATTCCAGATGATATTTTTTTTAGCAGCTGATAACAAACGTTCAAAATATAGTTCTGAGGCACAATACCTTTATCGGAGAGTAGCATGAGTACGAGTGGTTCGCAGTATTACTATTTGAGGTAGGGTACGATAAAAAGGTTAGTCGTCTGATGATACACGCCATATTTAAAGAAATTAAAAATAATTTATGATACGATTATAAACTGAAACCCATACTGAAGACACGTTGGGTTTTGAGAGCATCATCACCGCACTGTCGTAAAAAACTGATTGCGAGCGAACCACGAAACGTGTGTAAGTAGGGGGTTATTATTCAGTTCGGTTATGGGAGAGGGGGGGGCAGGAAAAATGAAAGTGATACGAGGAAGGTAGTCTAGGGAAATTGTCGCAAAGGCAATGTCAAACGGGCGGAATTGAAATTCCTGGTTCATGCGGTATGACTCGTAAACTACGCCACAATGCGCTCTTATCTCGCGCGATGATATAGGAGATTAGCATGGTAATGATCCGTGTAGTGCATTCCCTGGCTTCAATTTGGGTGCGGACCCTCGTAGAGGGGAGAAGCGGGTGAGGTTGGTAGCGGGGAGAGAATTCCCTCACACAGGACGCTGTATAACGCTTGGGAGAGATTTATTCCACCAACAGATAGGGCGGCTTGTTCCAACCGGATGGGGCCAACCATGCTCTCTCCTCGCCCCTCTTTTCACCCACGGCATTTCCACTTTCCCATATAAACCCTGTTCCCCGACCCCCTCAATATTCTAATGGAAAAACATGATGAAAGTAAACTCCACAAAAACCTATGCATATAAAATTTGGCCAGGGGTGAACACTGGCGTGTCAACGCGACGTCGAGGAGAGCGCGAGGCTGGTCGGGTGCAGCGATGCACTCGCTGGACGCGCGTGCGCCCTCGAGCCGCCCGGCAACGTGGACGACGGCGTAATGGGGCAAGCACCTCCGCTATCACCACTGCAGAGCGACACACTGCCTTCTTGGGGCGCTGCGCCCGCCCGGTGGTTGGCAACCTGAGGCGGAGCATTAAACTATAGTTAGGTTACTTCTACTACAGGTTCGGAGGATCATTGTTGAACGTTTGGCAACCAAAAATTATCGCCACTGGGTAAACGCTAGTGTCAACAATGCACCAGATTTTCTCTATTTTCTACGTTAAAAACATGTGCCACAGGTTTCTTTCGTTATTGGATATATAGTTAATGCATGACGCTACCATACCATTTCAGCGGGCCAATGAGAATATTAAACTCTAAAGCATCAGAACGTTTGTGATCGGTATGCAAAGAACCTAGCCTAGTCACGAACTTGAACACCCAACCACGAAGTGATTGGATTGTAGCTGGAGTGTTATCGAAGATATGTTATCTCAAAAAATGGTCCCAATTTTCCAGTGTCTCTACCCATACTGCTGATTGCTGCAACGACACTGAAATAACAAATCAAGGCACTGGAATTCATGATTCTGAGTACTATGTATGTATACGTAACGATTGGTATAAGCTTGATAAGGTCATTGTGTAAGCCACACACTCATAAAAACTTGAAAATTAGTTGGGGATTAACTTGTAAAAAAACAGGTAGATGAAAACGCCCTACCTGTGTCAAATGACTAATTAATAAAACTATCGCTCCAAACTCCATGTACACTAAAAAATTTGTTTAACACAACAAAACACTTGCTTTTATTTATGGAAACAAATATACGCAGTTGACTAAAGAAATACTTCATTTTTGCACATTAAATATGGATTGATCAACTTGAGTGTTCGTTTTGTTGCGTCTCGAATTTTGCTTATTCAATAAAATATTTTGTAAGAGCAAAAACATAATGTGTTAAGCCATGCAGACAGGTGTTTAATTATTTCGAACAAACCCTTATCTTAATGTTTACTTCACCTGGCAAACACAGATCATACGTTAGAAGACTGTATAGTACAAATTTCCCGTGACGTTACAAAACTGTGCTATCATTATCAGACCAACATTTGTTTATTGTTTCGGGTGTCGCAGTACGATATATTATACTTATTATGCATTATACGTACTTAAAATGACCTAATACTTGATTCGCTGGCGCACAACCAATGAACTATAAGCTGGTTCGTGATGGCAATGTGAGCCATTCAGAACTTTTATTAGCGGCAAGGCTTGCGAATCAGTTACCCACAAGGAATGCAGTGACAGAATTAGTCACTGACCCTTGCTGTCCACAACGCCAGCCATATTCCTGTATAACGGATCATACATGAAGGCAACATTAAAGAAATTGTAGAGATGAGCAGCTAGTATTAATTTCACTGTATTACTTATTTATATTTTAATATAAGCTATACACAGAGATGCAAAATTCACGTTGCTATTTGAACACAGAATAGACTTCACTTGTGCGTTTATATTTAATTCAATGCCTGGATTACAGATTGGGAACAATAGGAAATAACTAATTAACGAAAGGATGACTCAATCACACCCACTCAAGTCGAAAGGGAATAGTGGAATGGTTTGGGCGGCTTCTAACATAGGTGACTTGAAAGCCAATGAGGGTGAAGCGACATATGTATGCAGCAGCGCCGAAATGCATTGGCAGGGGAAATGGGAAATCCCCGAGAACACCCGCCGACCAGCGGTATCATCCGGCACGACTCCCACGTGCGAAAATCAGGGAGTAACGCCACCGGGAATCTATCTCAGTTCGCCGTGGTGGGAGGCAAGCACCCTAACCGCTATGCCACAGCACCCCCTCAAAATAGAAATTCGGTCCTAACTGTTGCAGAAGCCAACAAACAAATCGTACCTACTCGAATAGACATAAGACGGTGAATTCTAGCGTGTTGTTACAAAACAAAGCGAATTTTCCAGCCTCTACCTATACAAGAATTTCTGCGTCATGTATTACTACGCTCCAGCTTAACGTGAATGAGGATTTTTACGAAAGTTTGTGAGGACATTATTTTACACGTTTGCTTTACCAAAGTGACAGTTCCATAGGCCTATAATAATATATTTCAATAAGCCAGCGTCAACGCATAGATTGGGACCAATTTCATCCCTAACAGCAAGCCGAGGGGGCTGGCAGGTGGTGCCATCTGGCCGCCAAGTGTTTACCATAGTGGGGGGAGGCAGCCACAACGGGACAGGGCGACCGTTAAATCACACCGCCCTGGCGGCTGCAGCGTAGGAAAAGCCGCCTGAAACAAGTGAGCCCCTTATCCGCCCTTCCCCCTACTGCAGTCGTGTGTGTGTGTACACTTGCCGCTTCCGCTGATAGATATACTCCATTCGCGGTTACTTCCAACTTTTCTGCAGCCCTGCGTAAGTTCTACTTCCAGCCTATTCCACAGCCTCATGCAATCAAAGCTTAACCACGTCTAGGAAATTACACCAAAGGGACAACGCACCGCATTCGTACGCACTAAGTTTAATGATATTTTACATGATAACTATTTTTTTACTCGGTATTACCAACACACCTACTTTCTCACTGTTTTTATTCGCATTTATTAGAAATCAAACAATATAATTTATAAATAATATTTAAGTAAAAGTTCAATTCTATTAAAAATAAGATGCATTTATTATAACAGAAGAATAACACGCTTGTGATTTATAACATATTTAGGAAACGACCAAACACGCCATTCATGGTGTGGTTTTCAAAGATTAAATTCAAAAAACATAAACAAACTGCGAACAGACTATAACTGACAACCGTAGAGAGAATGTCAAGTAGAGTGCGCATGCAGGCTGCGCAGTAGCTGCTCTCCGTGTTCCAACATTGGACTGCTTTTCATCCAAATCACTATTAAAAACAANAACAATATAATTTATAAATAATATTTAAGTAAAAGTTCAATTCTATTAAAAATAAGATGCATTTATTATAACAGAAGAATAACACGCTTGTGATTTATAACATATTTAGAAAACAACCAAACACGTCATACATGGTGTGGTTTTCAAAGATTAAATTCAAAAAACATAAACAAACTGCGAACAGACTATAACTGACAACCGTAGAGAGAATGTCAAGTAGAGTGCTCATGCAGGCTGCGCAGTAGCTGCTCTCCGTGTTCCAACATTGGACTGCTTTTCATCCAAATCACTATTAAAAACAACGTGGGTAGGACATGAGGTTAGAACACTGTTTATGTAAGCAAGTGCTTTGAGATTATAATGCAATTATAATATGTATATTCAAGTTAGAAGAAGCTTTTTTATTATTATAAAAGAGTGATTCTGTTGAGAATCCAAAATATAAACAAACACGTTTCTCGCTGC
Source organism: Clitarchus hookeri (assembly GCA_002778355.1). Classification (NCBI taxonomy): domain Eukaryota; kingdom Metazoa; phylum Arthropoda; class Insecta; order Phasmatodea; family Phasmatidae; genus Clitarchus; species Clitarchus hookeri. Next base: position 505,399 of record NQII01000135.1, on the reverse strand, counting down.
TGACAACGCAACATTGACAGTTGTACTGGCGACGACAGAGTTAATGTTGGCACGTGCGCCGAAGACGAAAATCGGTCTTCCTCATTATTAGTCAATGGTGTCAATGACCCCCTACGGGCACAGAGTAGCCGAACTTACGGTGTCATAAGGTGGCCATTTTAGACATTTCGATTAATCTATTTTTTTTTTTTTTGGAATTCATGTTTTTAAATATCACACTTTTAGGACATATCTATAGCTCGCTTTCATTCCTTAAGCCCACGTTACACTGCCAAATTTTGCCGTCCAAATAATTCAAGCAAAGTAAGTTCAAAGAAAATTGGCATATTGTGACGTCACTTACACGTATCTAAAGCCGTCATATTTACATGAAAATTTTTGGATGGTTGCAGTTTCCATCACAAATTTTGTATATAAGACCACTCCTAAATTATTTTTGTTGCTGCCTAAGTGGTCACTGCCAACTTGCCGAATTTAAAAATGGCGAAAAAAGAATGGAGACGAATTAACGTCGTGTCAAATATTTCTGCTATTCTCAATTGTTTAAACATAGATAAAATAAATCAATTATCGTTTTCTGAAGCAACGCCTTATCTGCGTGGGTGTCTAGATGGGGCACAAACCTCACCCGCCGACTCAGTGGACAAATATAGTAATTTTGAAAAGGGATAGCTGGAAGAATACACAAGAACACGAGACGGGCAGACAGTTTCCTGTGACAAGTCTATAGGCCTTAGGCTTCCTCAAGGAACGGCAGCGGCGAGCAATCGAATAATGCCCCGTGGTCATTCAGGCGAAGATGCCGTTGATCGGCATGCGGAGGTAGACCTACGAGAACAGTATTAGCGCGCGTGTCGAACAGACATGGCGGTGGATGGTGGATAAGACTTGCGGGGGCGTGGGACATCAATTAACTCTGAAGTACGTCAATTGAAGTATGCAGGTTTTTGGAAGGCAACATATATAAAAACTAAAAAGTAAGGGCAATCGTATAGTCCATTCTTAGTATAATTAAACTTTTTCGTAGCCTTGCTTAAGTTCTATACTTCCAGGATATTCCTCCTTCCCGTGCAAACAAAGCTTAACCGAGTCTATAAAATTACACAAGGTGGACAATGAACCGCATTCGTGCGCACTCAATGTAATAATATTTTATATAAGAACTATATCTTACTAGGCATTACAAATACACCTATTGTCACTCTGTTTTTAGTCACAGGTATTAATTGTAAAGGATATAATCAACATTTATAGGCAAAATATAAGTAAAAGTTCAATTTAAACAAAAGTAAGGTACTTTTATGTTAACACAAGTATAAAACACTTGTGTGACGCATGGAATTTAGGAAACAGCCAGGTACAGTACGTCATAAGTAGGGCTATTTTTTAAAGGTTTTATTCAACGAGTGTGAAAAACAGCAAATAAACTACAGTGATTTTAGCCAACTTTGTGAGAAAATATTTTGCAATATTGGCGTATTTATTTTACACATTACCTTGTCTGTGGTAGCATACTAATATTTACGGCGTCATAAATAATCAAACAAAATACATCGCTCTGATAAAATATTTTCTCTCACAGTTAGTGAAAACAATCTTGTAAGATTACAGTTTCTTACTTTCTCTATCAGAATTCATGAAGTGGCAAAACACGATGAACTTCTATAGCGTAAATGTATGTGCCTTTCCACCCATTAACATCTCGTCGACAACGAGGTCATTAGAGACGGAGCAAGTAGCTCACAGAAGAAAGGAGCAGGGAAGGAATTGTCCATGGTCTGTAGTAATGAATTATCCCAGCATTCACCTGGAGTGATTTCGGAAAAACAATTGGCTAACCGAAACAGATTCTGCCGAACGCGAGTCCAAATGTTTGCAGCTGCACCACCTCACTCAAGTTACGGACATAGATGCAGCAGGTACTCCCACACACCCCCTCCCGCTAAACAAGCAAAAAAAAAAAACCCTACCCTTCGAGGCGTGCCTGGCGACTGTAAACAAGGCGTGCAAGAGCAGCTGTGACCGCGGTTCACAGGCACGCGAGCACGGAGCCGACCTCTTCACCTCGCGCATCAAGGTCATCGCCGGGAAATGACAGGCCACGATATGCATGCGCGACCAGCTGCAACACCACACAAAACACGCGCCCAAAACTAAATTACTATACGCTGTTCACGGTCAATTGAGCACTTTTGAGGCCCTAGTTACATTTTCTATCAGCCATTTTTTATTCTCTAACAATTTTTTAAAATAAATTTTTCCATGTAAGTAATATACACACCGTGTAAATTCGACCGCACTCGGAAGTTAACGCCGAAGGCTAAAATAAAATATATTTATTGACCATTATTCCAAATGAGGGGGCTTTTAAAAGTGCTCACTTTACCGTAAATAGCTCATATCGACTACTGCCTGTTGATTTTTCCAGGCTGCCACTGCCTGATATAGTCTGTTCGCGGTATCGTCACACTTTCTGAATCAAACATTTGAAAAATTGCCCCATCTATGACGTCGTTGGTTTTTTAGTAAATATTTAATGTAGGTATTACAAGCGTTCCATACTTTTGTTAACATAAAAGTATCTTATTTTTTATTAAATTGATTTCTCTACTTATATTTTACCTATAACTAATAATACTTTCATTTATAATTCAAATGAATAGAAACAGAGGAAATCGGTGTATTGGTAATACTTAGTAAGAAATAGTTCTCATAAAAAACATATTATTAAAATGAATGCGCACGAAATAAGTCTATAGATTAATAATATATAATTGATGTAAGTATTTATATTACAGTAATAAGATAGTTTATTAAAAAAGATGAAGATAAACCATTAGCAATCAGATGTTGGTGGTTGATTGAGCACTTTTGAAAGCCATGCTTAGTATCTACTTTACTTTTCTGCCAATTTTTGTACCCTTCCGCCAGATGTAAAATTGACGTTGAAACGGACGACTGTGTATGTGAAATTGTTGGGAATATAAATATTTGCATATAACTTGTACGCTAATTGTTACTCTTGCGTTCATAAAACAAAAATCTAAGTAGAGGAGTCAGTGTATACAAATATTTAACGTCAACATGGATAACAACGATAACACATGGAACTTCTTTCCCGAAATAGCTGCCAAATTTACTTGGAGCATAAGAGTCTGTGCTCGCATTAAAATATATGCAATTAGACAGGGAAATTTTTTCAAAGATTGATTTCAGAAGTGCTAAATTTACTACAAACCACCTACAGTTTGCTGGTAGCATACAGTAACGCACATTTACAACTACATATTTTTATTGCTGTTTTGTGCAATAAAACTCGCGACAGAAACATGCAAATATTTTATAAAGTAGTGTTATTTACTGTAGGCTGTTCACGGTAAACTGAGCACTTTTGAAAGCTTTGCTTAATATATACTTGTATCCACGTTGTTTATTCCTCAGCATTATGTAAAAATTACATTGCCATGGACCTCATCACTTTATTCAAGTGTCGGTCAAGTGAAACTGTGAAATTATGAGGAAAGGAAATATTGTACAAATATGCTCAATTTTACACTTCGATGTATAAAAAAAAAAACAACGGAAAACTAAAGAAATAATTTAAGTTATCACATGTTGTTACCTAACAATTTTTATTCAACGTTTAGATATAGAACTACTTTCCCTCCGTCGTTACCAACTTTACTAGGAACATGCCACTCACTGCGCTTGTTAAAATATATGCAGGTAGGAGCAGTGACTTTTTTCTAAGGTTGGTTTCAGAAGTGCTCACTTTATACTGGGTGTGTTTCTTCACACTTTGACGTCGGATTTGCGAGTGAACATTCTGGAGGGAAGATTCCGAGCTCATGTGACGTTCACAAGTGCAACATGCATACACGTACGCTGGATTACTCCTGCAGCAGTGCCGTGACCATTTCCGAGAAATGTCCGTCTCGTGGCCATTCCCACTGCTGGGGGTATTGTTAATAACGCCGGCAGGAGGCGAGCAGCCGAAAGCGCAGCCAAGCCTCTTGACGACTTCTTGAAAGAGGAGCGAGGAAATTGGAAAAGG
>NQII01000135.1:476565-501312 GCA_002778355.1 Clitarchus hookeri | reverse complement strand
AAAGGGAGGCCGAACCAATAATGAAAGCGTTTAGAAGCTTAATGTATCTTCATTAGCGACACAATATGACATTCCCCGCTACAAAAGATAGATTTGCCAGCGGAGAAATTTCGCGAATAACCTTTTATCAAAATTAAACACAAAGAAAACGGCAACGGAAGGGGAGAATTTAAGTACACGTAGCTTTCAGAATGAAATCTTAATTAATAGGGACATAAATATTTAAGAACTTTTCTTTAAAGTATATATCATAATTACATGTTTTTCATTTTTTTTTTATTTTTTTTTTTTTATTTTAGCTTGTTTCCACCGTCAGAGGTTCTTATTAGCTTCCTACAAACATGAAAAATGTTTTAATTGAATCGCAGAGAAGTAAAATGGTCGGTGGAAAGAGTAAAGTCAAAGTTTTTAATTAGTAGGCCCGTAAACCAAGAATTTAATTTCATTAATTTTGTACACCAAAACTCTCATCTCATTTTAGTTAATATTTTTTAATTTATTTCTTTCCGTTACGATAACTGGTATTTCTACGGCATCTGCGCTCTCACAGGCGGAATATGCCAGCGCGGCGTGTCTTTCTCGTCCCCTGAGTGAACTTTGCGAAGAGCGGACTGGAAATTCACGGCGCAAGAGATGAAAACTTTTACCCAAAAATTGCTTTTCTCTCGTCAAAGCGATGCAATTTTTGTTATTCAAATGGTACTTATCTCATAGCAAAAAAAAAAAAAAAATTGTCACTCAAGCAAAGGTTTTGTCGTGGCTGTTTATAAAGTTTTAACTTCCAATGGATGCAGCAATCCTAACTGGTCAAAAAATTTGGTTAAAACATTGTATATACACAGCCACATTAAAAATATATTATCTGCCCATCTCTTAAATCTCAACTCATAATGTATAACCGAATGAAAGAAATATAATTCAGTGCAAAATTTGCTTTGTTGTTTCTTTGGGCCTTATATTTTTCCTGGTGAAACGTTGATACGGCCACGTAGATTTTCTACCATTTGTAGTTACAAGTTTAAGGATGTTCTTGTTAAGTTATAGAAGTACATAGCGTATACCAACGGGACAACTAACTTAAGCTTGCATATTCCCAACAGGCACTGTACATATATATACGATTAGTCAGATCGTTAATAAAGGTGGTCTAATTAGAGGGACCTACAATATTATTTTAATTACTAAAATACAAAAAATTAACATAATAGCATAAGTGTCACATGGAGTTCCACAAGGTTCAGTTCTAGTTTCAATTCTTTTCCTAATTTATATTAACGATTTAGCGCATATTGAGCTAAATGGACAAATAACATTAGGTATATGCTGATGATACCAACATTTTATAAACTGGAGAGAATGCTGCCGAGCTAGTTACTCAAATGCAAAATGGCATTAATGTAATAACTAAGTGGCTAAACCAGAATAAATTAAGCATAAATCAGGATAAAATTAATTACATGTTTACAAACACAAAAAGCAGGGTAGTAAACAATAGTACACAGGTAATGGTTAATAACAAACCAATAACAAGGGTGGGCTCAGCCAAATTCCTTGGTTTGGTCACTGACTAACACCTATCTTGGCATGAACATATAGCTACCATAACAAAAAAAAAAAAAAAAATTAAACCTGCCACTGCAGTAATTTGGAAAGTAAAGGATATCCTACCTCAACCCATCTTAAGAAATATATATTTCGCCCTCGTCCATTGCCACTTGGCATATATGGCATGCATTTGGTGAACATGCAATGAGACAATTGTAGGAAGTATTGAAAGAATACCAAATAGAACAATTATACACATATATGGTTACAGCCACACTGCATGTATGAATATATTGTATAGACACAGGAGGATACAACCACTGCAGATGATAATTAAGGGAGAATATGCTAAAGTAGCATACAGGATTGTGAGGAACACTTCTCTGAGTAAACTTGCATTTAATTATAGGTACAAAGTACATGAACATAACACACGCCATGACCATGAAATCACCGGGGTGAAATCTACTGAGTATGGGATAAAGGGTCTAAAATTAACAGTAATGAAGCATTTGAATGAATTAACCAAGGAAACACAGAGAACAAAATATGAGCAATTACTTAAAATAAAATTGAAATCTGAGTATCTCCTTCCAGCGTTTAGTATTCATTAGGTTTAGGTATAGGCTTGGTGTACTTTTTACTATTCCTCAATGAGTCCTTCAGTATGTAAGTGTATATAGTTTTTTTAATAATATTTATACTAATTACATTAAATCATTAATTGCATTGTGTATATTTTATGTAATACACAAATGTGTTTATGTTTTACTATACTATTTTGCTACAACCAAATTAGTAATAGGTAGAGACCTGAAGAATTCGCAGATTCATTTTGGGACAAGCTACAATTCAAAACACATGCGTTTATATAACTTTAGCCATTGGCCCATGCGGTATTTGACACTTCCTGGAGAACGCTGGTCAAATCGCCGCCATCCACTATGACAGCAGACCACCAATTTGCAGTTTATGTCAGCATATTTGTACAGAAGACTGTAGTCTCAAGCCTGCAGGTCACTGAACTCGCGAATTTTTCCGGTCTCTAGTAATCGGGTGTGTTTTGGCATAGCTTATCTGTTTAGGGAATACTGCGATATGTAGAGACAGTTCAGTATGTACCTTATGTAATAACCTTAATTTTTGTTAAGAAACTCAGTGCCTATATGTTATTGTTTATAAGAGGATTATTATGTAGTTAAAGTTGTTTATATTGTAGTATTTAAAAATGTATGTTTGCTCTAATAGATGCCACTTAATTAGCGTGTACAGTTCCTAAGAAAGAGTCAGTGACTCATAGGAACATTATAAATAAATAATACAGATACTCCACAATATAATGTATTATTTAGAGGAAGACCAGGTGCTCAGTTAGACAAGAAGGGCTGTAGATACGAGTGATGTCCCTACATTGAAGCTCTCGCGTTTTCACATATTCCTAGTTTTTCCGGAGGCGAATTTCTAGTAGTTGAGGGCCTTTATGCGGATAATTTGCAGCTTCTGAGATTGAACGTGACTAACCTTGTCTTTATGACTGATTTATAACGACACNACCTTGTCTTTATGACTGATTTATAACGACACGAGTTTAGTGTAAATTTAGGCAATCTGATTGGCGCTATCAACGCCAAATCACAGCAATGTAAAGAATATTTAGACACACAAAGTGTGGACATAGTGATTGCACTCCTTGTGTAAGAAAGGCGCCGTGCTCGAGAGAAAAAGTATTTTTAACAAGTCGATATTTCGCATTAAAGATTTGCTACAAANTGTAAGAAAGGCGCCGTGCTCGAGAGAAAAAGTATTTTTAACAAGTCGATATTTCGCATTAAAGATTTGCTACAAAGGATGTAAAATATCCAACAAATAGCACATACATGACTTGTTTTTTTCATCTCTGTAATGGACGCTATCCGCATTATCTGCTTTATCTACGGGCTGTACGGTTTTCCTTCATAATGATTTTTTTCCGAGTCAATTTATCGGTATAGTATTTTACGACCAAATGTATTATCGAAGGCTTATCACCGAACGGCGAAGTGTTGAAAAAGTGTTCTCACTTTTATTTGAAGTGCTACTTACTTTGGCCATTTTATTCCTTTGCTGCATGTTACAAACCNCGAAAAAGTGTTCTCACTTTTATTTGAAGTGCTACTTACTTTGGCCATTTTATTCCTTTGCTGCATGTTACAAACCCGTCGAAATGAGGGGTATGCTTCCTGCAGAGCTCCGAGATTATGGCGTATTCTACTTTTGTCCCTATTGCTACACTCGAAATGCATGTTTAAATATGGTGCATTATCGAGAATGAATAACTCTGATACACATATTTCGTTATCTATTCGTATGACATCAAAGCGAACGTTACGGACACCTGCATTAATTAGCCTATTCTTCAAAAATTCGTTCGATAAAAGTACGCAATNACATCAAAGCGAACGTTACGGACACCTGCATTAATTAGCCTATTCTTCAAAAATTCGTTCGATAAAAGTACGCAATCAACCACTTTAAAAGATATGGGAAGAAAAACATTTTTTGGACGGCTGCACCGTATAGAGTTAGAAAGTTATCTCCAAAATTAAACGAAACTTCCCAATGAACCACATAACTTAAACTTGCTGTCTATCACGCAGAAATCTTAGATATTAAAAATATTTGTAATGACCTTATGAAGACAAATACATGCACATGTCTAGAGGTGCAATGCTTCGCATGGGTTGCGAAATTATGCTCTCCGTAAATAAATTTAAACATTTTAGTACGTGTTACATATAAAAGTGTTAATTCTAACAAAAATGGTTTCAATAAAAATTATAACAAATTTAATAAATGTATAACTAAATTCCTGGATACTATACAATACACAGACTTAATGTTAAAGGAAATCATGTCTCATAACACTCTCCAAAGCCTCAACAGATCACATTTTTCTCTGTAGCTCAGAATCAGATATAAATGGCACCCGTAGGTATTAGCAGCTACCTGAAGATAGACAACTTCGTCTATTCTTAAGGGGGCACCCAAGTTGTCATACGGGTCTCATTGTAGGCAGTTGTCTATTCTAGTTTCAAAAACTATGGAATATTCCAATGCAAATATTTCTTTCAGGACAGAAATGAAAGTCGATATTTTGTTGCCAATTTATAAATTTCGTTATTGAAACATAAATATTGTTGTTACAAAGTGTCAAAGTCAGCAAAAATCAATGTTATGTAGCACTCTGTTTACGATATTTATACTTCTGTAAATCATAGTTTTAAACTATAGTGACAACGCTGTATTTTTTTCTGAACAGATTGCTTTATTTAAGCCTTATAATAACAGCTTAAAATTCTGAACAAACAGAACACATGCAAAGCTTGTTTGTGCTATTTTTCATCGCCGTCGCAATGCGTACTTCCGGCCGGGCGTGACCTTGGGGCGTTTAAAAATGTGCACTAAGGAGAGCTCTTAACAATCAAAAGATATATGTAAATAATTTCTAAATATTTTCTTACGCATAAACGTTTAGTATGAAAACATTACGAGTCCCTAAGAAGGGTTATTGTATAACACTCATTTTCCATACTTTGCTCACAGTGGCGAACTGTAGGGCTACCTACGATATGTAAACTCCATGAAGGTCACAAGTTCGTAACAGGACTCATTATAAAAACTGGCACTTATGTTGTGAGATAACGAGGGTACGCATAATTTCCGGGCTTATACCTAAGATTATGCTTAGTTAACTTTATAAGCTGCCAACCAATTAGCTTAAAGTGAAAGCGTTAAAAAATACAAATGACAAAAAAATGATAATGATTTTGTATTCAATTTCTAGTGTACGCAGGTCTTCTAGTCCGTCGTTTTTACCACATTTCAGTTCATGTCTGGCCTGTACTTCGTAAATGCTGCCTCCCCGTCCCGTTACTCGGCGTATCGAGCGCACCACCGTGACGTCACGCCTCTTCTTTCGTCCTCGGCCTCAAAAACTTTTCAAACGANTGGAGTCGTGTTGCTGAGAAATCTTCCCGAGTTCCTAGCCAGTTTCAGGGTCGGGCTCCCAGACACTGTGCTAGATAATATTTCTAAATAATTCTGAGAGTCGCGTATGAATGCGAGAAAGCTGTAAACTCGGGAGTTTTTCACCGTGAATCGTTTCTCAGGTGGTAATATTTTACTAATTCATCACACCAAAAGAAGATCAGAGAATTGTTTTAGGGGGCTGCAATTGCCGCTTTTCCTCCATCGAGACCTGGGCCTTTGGATAAAACCCCCTCTACCCCCTCCCAAACATTCTCCTTCTCGAGCAGGCTTACGTTTCTGCGACTCCTCTAACAGTAAGGCAAGTTGTATGTACGTAGCGTATCACTCTACCATATGTAAAATTAACATTGCCATGGGCCTTATCACATTGTTCATGCATCCGTCAAATTAAACAATGAAAGTATATGAAAGGTAAACATTTTACAAATTTTATAATTCTCACACTTGCGTGCATTAAAAAAAACCAAAATATATCATTTCAGCACCTACAATTGTCATCTAACACTTTTAATTCAACTTTAAGACATGGAACTACTTCCCCTGTGTTATTACCAACTTGACGGGGTGCATGCCTGTCTAACGTGCCTGTTAAAACGTATGCAGGTACGAGCAGTGATATTTTTTTAAGGTTGATTTAGGAAGTGCTCAGTTTACTACGAACAGCCTAAAGTAATACAAAGTAATTGCTTCTTGGCCTTGAGCCACTTTTTCTTTGCTAATGCGCCCAGAATCAATTGCACGAACGCGCTAATGTGACCTTATTTTTTCAGATGGTTTCGCCAAGGAGAACTAGTAATATTCTTTTCCTTTCAGCATTGGAGCAGCAGTCGACACCAGTATAGGAGATAGTGCTCTCTGTTTAAAGTGTTTAATTTTTAAGTGGCGACCCACCCGCGGCCTATAGGGGAGGGTGAGTGGCAGGTCTGAGATGGATCCCTCCGCAGTGAACCCGAGTCTGAGCATGGGCGGGAAGGGGCAGAGGGTCTCGCCCAACAGCCAGCATTTTGATGATGAACCGGTTCATTATGCAACAAAAGTGTACTCCAGGATGTCAGAAAACAAGACGTTCCAAAAGTTGATCACCGATCAACAGGCAGGGCAACAGTCTCGCAGTGCTGGTGCAGGGGTGGTGAAGAAGTGGGAAGGGGGGAAGGGGGCTCCTCCTCGGCACCACACCCAGTGGCATGAGGAGCACCGGTTCATCATCCACACCAACACTCCCACCTCGCCCACCCAAGAAACAGACGAGGCGTTCACGAACCAACAGCTTGAAGACATCCGACATGACTGCTATCACAAATGTCACTCCAGGTCAGAATGCCAATATAAATGGCATCTCCCACAAATCATCCCAGCATGCTCCTGGCACCCAGACAACCACATCCACTTCTCAGAAGCCTCCTCAAGATCCTGCCAACACCACTATCGCCTGCTCCAATACCACATCCACTGCCACCACTCCTGTCATAAGCTTCGCATCCACTGCCATACATACCAGCTCCACCAACAGTACTTCTTCCACATTCTCCAAATCCACAACAGCTGCCAAAATCAATGCCAACTCCAGCTCTCCTGCCAACTCCTCTACAGCATGACATTAGGACTGGTTTGACATGGCAATCCAAGAAGAGCACGCCACTAACCACCAGGACTTCTTCATCCCAGCAACTCCATCTACTCCTGAATGCCAACATCAAGATCAGAAAATAGAAGAAAGAAAAGGACCCCAGAATTCCACCACCACCACCCTTCCTGAAATACCAACCATCACATCACCTCCATTTCTTCATCACCCAATCGATGCCATCGTCACCATCACCAATCAACCATAGGCAACCACTTCATCTGAGTCACCACCAATGGATCTCGATGCATTCAATCTCCCAAAACACTCCATCAAACGCCAAAAGAAAACTGGCCTTTCCAACCATTCCATCACAAACGCAAACATGTTCACTCCTCTCGAGTTCTTTGATTCCATCGACTCAGATCACCTCTGTTCCAGATCTGTCACCTCCACTCCCAATGAAGAAGACAAAAGACGTAAGCTGGAATGCCACTCAGTCACCACACAGCCCACGCCCTCCATTCTGCCCAAAAAGCCACAATGCATGCCTCCCATCACATGCTTCATCCCCATTGGCGACAAGCCCTTCATCAATGCAAAGAAACAGCAACAAGAACTCACTGGCACCCTTTCCATCACATCCATCAGTGACAGAACTTCGTTTTACACCTCCAACCCATGCTACCACGATTACCTGTTCAAAAAGCTCTACACACTCGGATTCGCCCCATACACCTCACGTAGACCGGACGAGAAATCGGACCATGTCGTCATCAAGCACCTCCTACCCACCACCATCGATAACGAAATCAAATAAGAACTCACACACCTCAACCTCCCAGAGTTCACAGCCACAATACTCCGATCTGCCAAAAATTCCATCACATCATCATTCCTAGTCACGACACGCTCCCTGGGGGAGGCACTCCAATTCCTCTCCAACCATTCCCTTGGCTGCTGGGTAGTCCAAGTCGAACCTTGCCGTGGCTCCAACCATATCCCACAGTGCTACAGATGCCAAGGGCTCGGTCACTCCTCACTCAAATGCACCAGAAGATTCCAGTGTTTCCGTTGTGCTGGGTAGCACTAGTCCCGAGATTGTCATCACCAGGGTCCACCACGCTGCTGCCTCTGTGAAGGGGACCACAAGGCCACCAGTCAGCAGTGCCCAAGCAGCATAAAGTTCCTGCAGCGATATGCTCGACCACAGCAGACAGCTGCCACTGTCACGACACCTCAACAGACGGCTCCTGCAGTGACACCAAGGACCTTCCAACCCCCAAGGGCCCCAGCCATGGACAAAGACAGCCATAGGTGACACCCAGCAGATAGCCACCGCCACAGCCAACACTATCACCACATCCAGTACCACTACACCAGTCACACAAGTCTCCATGCCACTCCCACACCACACAGTCAGCTATTCCAATCACACGACACCAGCTCAGACTCTCAATAATTAGTCGATTCACTCAAAAAAATCATCAACCTCATTCGCACATACATACCCATCATCAAATCCACCATGACTGCCCTCTCATGCCCGTTCCACTTCAGAAAAAAAAGAAATCCTCCTCAATGTGTTCCTCTCCTTCGATGGTTTCTCCCCTTCACCTTAAAGTTCATATTTTGGAACACGTGCTCTCTTCTCCAAAGGCTCTCCGATCTCATTCACCTCATCCACACACACCAGCCCGATGTCGTTTTTCTGAGTGAGACATGGCTCACACCCTCCACCCCAATCCAACTCCCTGGATACATCACACACCGCTTCGACCGTGATGTGCGTGGCGGAGGCGTGGCTCTTCTCATAAAATCCTCCACAGCTCATCACCACCGCCTCATCCCCAATTAAACTACGGTCGAGGTGGTTGCAGTCCGCCTACATTGGCACCCCTATGCCATCACCCTCATATCCATATCCACATAGTTAATCATGTTATAGGATCGATCTGACATGGTAGAAAACTCTAATTCATAAATAACTTTCTGAATCGTAGGTAAACAGAACAGCAGAACACGGGCAGTGATCTAAACTGGCCGACAGGAGAATATTTAGGCTATAACCTCACGTACATATCCACTTTGTTGTAGGTGTCCTTAAATCGTGACGATCCCTTATGTACTTCGGCTCTTTCACTTTTTTAAACTTCGGGATTAAAATTCTTTTTTCTTTCACAGTGGATTCTGATATCCACCATGGTGGCACCATTAAGTGAAATTATACGCATACATACAACCTAAAATACAATGCATGGTACATACTTAGGTAGAAAATCTGCGTCACAAAGTGCCTCGCTTACGTTCATTACAGAACAGTCTGTTCACAAATTTCAAGATGGTTGTCTACCAATACAAAAACTATCTAATAATTAATTTGATTATATCGAAATATTTTGAAAACTTACCTTAACGAGGCATAAATGTTAGTTCCTAATTTTCCGAGAAAATTTTAAAAATTCGTTTGGATGTAGATTTGTCACCCAGAATGCCCAAACTAAAGAAGTATTTGCACGCATAGCGTCACAAAGAAGCAGAAGGCAAAAAAGTGTAATGCGTTTAGGACGAATGTTACATTTTTGGTGCGGGTAACACCATTTCATGTTTGCGATTTTCGATTGCGCTGGATTCCTGTAAGATCTGCACTATCGCACTACGTTGGCGATATTATTATTTTTATTAATCAATTATCACGTTTGGCAGTTCTGAGTATGTAAACCTTCCGTGCCAAGCATCATTTTTTGCATTACATTCTATGATTTCCGCCACAGGTATAGACAAACACTTCGCTGGTTTGGATCGCAAATAATCCCAAGCGTATAACATGAGTCGATGACACTTTTGCCCAAGCCGCCGTACTAGTGAAAATCATTTTTCCTTTAACGGGCCTGGCTACCAAGCCGGCAGCACCGAACTTCAAATGGGGCATAAATTTTAAACAAAATTCCTTCTCATTGGGTCAATTTTAAAGATCACTATTTTAATATTTCAAACACAACACAATTTGACGCGACTTTCTCAGAGAATATTGCTATATAAAATTATTTTAAAAAAATTTTTTTATTCATCTTATTTTTGTTATATGTAAATTTCACTAATACATTTCAGAAAAAAAATATTAAACAAAAGAATTGCCAAGATGTTTTAACATAGCAACATTCCTTAAGATATTTCATGTAAAAAAACTATTTGTTTGAAATAGTTATCTTTAAAAGTGACGCAATGAGAAGGAATTTCGTTTAACATTGATTCCCCATTTGAAGTTAGCGACTGTCGGCTTCGTATACAGGGCCGTTAAGGTTATAATTCAGACATTTTGGTCCATATAGACAGCAGTAGAATCGCCTAAAAAAACATTTAAGGAAGTAAAACTTTTCACTAGATGAATTCGTGATTTTTTTCCTAGTCGCTAGAAGTCGGTATCTATTTAATATTACCAAATACATCAAATCTGGACTAGATCCAGTANGATTTTTTTCCTAGTCGCTAGAAGTCGGTATCTATTTAATATTACCAAATACATCAAATCTGGACTAGATCCAGTAGCCAGAAACTAGTAAATCTCAGAGTATCCGAACCGAGATATGACTCGCCAGATAAGAAGTAATCAACTCGCCAGTTAAACCAGACAGGTACTGAAATGCTATTTTTTGTATTGGCGAAGCACTTAAGTTAATAAAATGTATGCTGCATTGAACAAATGAAAAAGTTTATGACCCCACAAGAATACCGTCACGAAGTTCTCCATCTNGATTTTTTTCCTAGTCGCTAGAAGTCGGTATCTATTTAATATTACCAAATACATCAAATCTGGACTAGATCCAGTAACCAGAAACTAGTAAATCTCAGAGTATCCGAACCGAGATATGACTCGCCAGATAAGAAGTAATCAACTCGCCAGTTAAACCAGACAGGTACTGAAATGCTATTTTTTGTGTTGGCGAAGCACTTAAGTTGATAAAATGTATGCTGCATTGAACAAATGAAAAAGTTTATGACCCCACAAGAATACCGTCACGAAGCTCTCCATCTNGATAAAATGTATGCTGCATTGAACAAATGAAAAAGTTTATGACCCCACAAGAATACCGTCACGAAGCTCTCCATCTCTGTACCTTACAGTACTGAATTGCTGTCTACAGTTAAGACTATAAACCTTTATGCTTTGCGATCTGTCTTCGATACAGCCACTGTAATTGAAATGGTGAAAAATCTTGACGTATTCGCTTTGAGTGCGCCACTATTAATCAGTCAATGTCGACAGAACATTGCCTTCTGCGTGATTCACAAGTGGTGGAGGTAACTTATCTGAAGACGCCATTAACTCCGGTAATCGAAAATGTGAAGGGTAAATAAATAAATTAAAATCTGCCGCGAGAGATAGGATAAATGTGACTACTGTAAATGCCAGTGGCTAGTTTTTAGTACCGCTATCTCAACATTTCTCGTCATGGACTATCCGGCTTCCCCGTTCAGGTAGACCAGTCGAACCGCTACATTCCCTCTCCATCTTTATGTCGCTCTCTCTTTCTTTCACTGTTACTTAGAAAGTCAACAAACAGAGCCCCCATCGCACGCATAAAAACATTGAGAACCAGTAATACTGCCAACTACTATAACCCGTAAGTCATTTAATAAATTATTTACGAATCCTTCATTTTTATAGAATTTTTTGCCAATACATAAGCAATTAACTTTTGAAGTAGACATTTCTCTGTGTTCCCACCAATTTTTTTTTTCCCCAAACGTCAGATAAAGAAACACTGTGTTGACAACGAATTATTTTTAATTCTAGAATGTTACTCAGTAAGAGACCGTATGCAACTTGAAAAGGAAGCTACGAGTGCAGCATTCACTAAATTGCGCTGTCAGAAGTCAGTAACAAAGCATAACACTTAAAACAGCGACAACTTACGACATAACTTAGCAACATACAGCTACGCCACAAAGTCTTTTATTCACGTGCCACACTGGTCTGAATGAACATTCTATTAAAAAGAGTTAACTCCTACATTAAAAAATTAACCTTTTCATTCCCACATTAATTTATAGTTTCTGCTGTTGCAAATAAGAAATCTTTTGATGTGTGCTCTACTTGAGCTGGCAAAGAAAGAACTTGTTTCGTTATCACAACCAATAGGCTACGTGCTTTCTATTCGGCGAACGGTGATACGAACCATTCATAACTCTGAGCAGTAGCACGGTTTACGAATCAGTTTCGCCCCCTCCCCTCCCGTGAAGATCTTTGGGCAATGAGCCCCGCAGTGTACAGTAGAGGTCAAATATAACTTTAATGTACAAGTGCACAATCATTGTCCACAATAGACATGAAAGGGTTAACATTTTCCTGGACTCAGTGACAAGCAACCAAATGACACTGTGAAATATTTAGGAATACAAAGGTTAATATTACTCCAATTTTTACTCTAACATGTATACAGGCTGAGTATAAAATAATACCCCAACTTCGAAGGTCTATAATATCAAAACAAACTACCTACAACCTTAATCAAACAATCAAATGAGCCGTAGAACTGTGAAGTTTGTTTAAAATATATTCATAAATGTTCAACGTGACCAACACGAGCGGCCCGAATGACATCTACGCGATAATCAAACTCGTTCCCCACTCTTGTCAGCATGTCCGGTGTTACAGTTTGGATTGCGTCCGTAATTCTCGTTTTGAGGTCGTCAATGTAAGCCGGCAATGGTGGACGAAACACTGGATCCTTTATGTACCCCCATAGAAAAAACTCGCACTGGGTAAGATCCGGGCTTCTTGGGGGTCAGTGATGAAGAGCCTGGTAACCAGCTGCTCATCGACCAATCCAGCGTTGCGGCAACGTCTCGTTCAGGTATCCGCAAACAGCTAGGTGCCAATGGGGTGGCGCACCATCCTGCTGGAAAATGAAGTCCCCCACCGCCTCTTCTAACTGAGGAAAGAACCACTCTTTAAGAATGTCCAAATAAGGGATTCCAGTAAAAGTGGGCTCGTGAAAAAAGAAAGGGCTGAAAACAGTGTCTTTGGTTATACACGCGGCCCCCTGGAACTTTTGCCTTTGCAAAGGCACCCTGTGTCACGGAACTGACGAAACCAATGTACGATACTCCACCTATCGGGAGGACGACGTTCCTATTTGCGATGGAATTCACGTTGAACAGTCGTAACCGAATCACATTTAGCAAACTGAATAACACAGAACGCCTTCTGTTGTTGCGTCGCCATCGTGATGCGGACTAGCACACAACACACGCTCATAGTGTGACGACAGACGCTCCCAGTGCCATCTCTCGGTACATAAAGGAAATATTAGACCGTCCCCTTCACATTGACGTATCGAATGCCAGCTCGCTTTCCTCTCACCACCTCAAACCGAGAGTTACGAACGTCATCCAAACCGTAACACTGGACATGCTGACAAGAGCGCGGGGCGAGTTTGATTATCACGTAGATGTCGTTCGGGCCGCTCATGGTAGTCACATTGAACATTTATGCATGTATGTTAAACAAACTTCACGGTTCCACGGTTCATTTGATTGTTCAATTAAGGTTGTAGGTTATTTGGTTTTAATATTATACAGGTTGTATCAGTACAGCGGTTACAAACTTTCAGGAGAGATAGAGTACACCTAGACGATTGGAAATCACATAGCAATGCATGTTTGGAAACGCTTTCCTGGCGCGGTAGTGACGACACAACACAAGAAAGGAAGGACACGAATATGAACCTTGATTTCTTCTTCTGGGGTTACGTCAAGGCAATGGTGTACGAAACTCCCGTTAACAGTGTTGAGGAACTTGTTTCACGCACCGTGGCAGCTGCTGGGGAAGTCCGGGACACACCCGGTATTTTCGCCAACGTCAGATCTTCAATGCGCCGGAGATGTGAGGCCTGCATCACGACCCGGGGTCGTCATTTCGAACACCTTCTTTAATGTTTGCTGTACTAAGAAAATAAACATGTTTTCTCACCCTTCTCGTATGGGTCGCTAGTAGGATTATGCATGGTCATTTTCTGTAACCGCTTAATTATTTTATGTGAAATATAGAATATGTATGCATTCTTGTGTGTGTGTGAGTTTCTCTGTTAGTAATTACAATAAAATATCTCTACGTATGTAACCGAAAATATTAAAGACTAGCTTACCTGGCCACGTGTTGCTGTGGCATAAAATATTTTGGTTCTATTCGTTTCTGTGAAATTAATTGAAAGAAGTATATGCAGTTTATTTGTAATGAATTTATAAGGCCCTAATCCCTGAGCAGTTGTTGATCCGTTGCCATAGCAATTAAGTTGCGTGATGAATAATTTTTACCTCTAGCACTCTCGTGATTGGTATTTTTTTTCGAAAGCGTTTTTAATTAAGCTTTTTGAATGAGATTTTTAGCCATCTTGGTTTCCGACGGCAGGACGCTGACCCACGTGGGTTCAGTCTGAAGGAATTTTAATTTAATTTTAAGGTAATTTTCCTACTTCGCACCTGTAAACAGGCCGTCTCGATGTGGATGAAGATGCGTGAGCCAATACAGCGAGAAGGAAGCGAGATTCGGTCGCCGCCCGCGTTATTTCTGCAGGTTTAGCAAGTCGAACTACCGCGGTGTGTATTTAAGTGCTGGAACTGTAACTGCACTACAGGACCGAGAGTGTAATTAAAGGAAGACCTCACGAAGATGTCCTGCAGCATTCAGGAGAATGTTCCTGCCTACGGCCAGATCTAATAGACCTTCAAGATCTTCCAGATTTCATCGTATTAAATATTATTCAGTTAAGTCATCGATTTATTTTAATGAATGGGATAAAAGAAATTCTACCTGGACTGACCTCTGCCAGTTTTAACCACATACACCCTTGCATTGTTTATCTGTGATACCCTGAGTTAGTCTATTCAATAATTTTCTTTTAAAAGATAAATTTTAATTTGCCAGGACTAAAGTTAATGAAGTTTACAATTCACGAGATGGTCTAGTGTTGCCGGGGCCACTAGGTACATTTTTATTGCAAACTGAATTCACATATGTCAGAAATAATTGTTTATTCTTATTTGCAATCATAGGTGACTAGAATATTAATTAAATGTTACACGTTTGTCTAGAACGTATCTGCTGAGTTATGCTTCCAGTAGAAAGTAGATATTTTCTTAGTGCTATTCCTGTATATAGTAATTGAGTTGTGTAGTGTTATTGTGAGTGTTACTGTCACACTTTCTCTTCCTTACATCTTCTTTACTCACACCTCACAAATTACATTTACTCGTCGCAAGCTGGAAACGTTTTACTGAACATAGTAAGTGTTCGCTAGCTCCTCCATAATTGCTAAACATATTTTAACCAAATTGGCTATAAGTAAAAAAAATTGTAAATTACTTTAAAAACGCATTTTAAACCATACATGTTGTAAATACAATTTAAGTTTTTAGTTAAAGCTTTTAGTTCCGAGTACTGTTTTCTTCCGTAATAACCATCAATAACGCCAACATAACAACATACATCCCGCAACAACCCATCAGCTGATACAAAACTTTGCTGTAGGCTGTTCAAGGTAAATTGAGCACTTTTGAGACCCTAGTTACTTTTTCCCTATCAGCCTCCGTTTAAATAAATATTGTCATTTAAGTAATAAGCACAGTGTGTATATTCCAACGCACTCAGAAGTTAACGTCTAAGGTTAAAATAAAATATATTTATTGACTATTATTCAAAATGAGAGGTCTTTCAAAGTGCTCACTTTACCGTAAATTGCCTATAACGAGAGCATTCACTGTTTACATACTGTGTAGGTTGGTCAAACTGTCTGTTAAAAATTATTGTATTTCTATGAAATGCAGCTATGGAAAATTCCCAGCTGGTAAGCGCCAAATAGTTTAGTGATTTTGATGAAACTGCGCCTAGCTGCCACATATCTGTAACCACGTTTGCCGCTAAAACTTATAAACTTATGAACCTGGATCAATATAAAGAAATGCCCTCAAATTTGTCTGACATTTCATTGAACGACAAGTAAGCAACATATAAACATATATTCGGAAAAGCCTCTTTCCGCGAGTGGAGGCTCTGAAAAATTTCAGGAAGGGGAAGGGAATATGCGTTTATTTTAACATTGAGGATGAAGTATTTACTTGTCAGATGAGGAATTCAGAGGCAAGAAAATGTTCAACATTGCTCTGTTTGTCCAGCACATGTAATTGGAACTTAGAGTATGTAGATATGGGTGAGGGAATTCATGTAGTTGTGTATGTCTTAAATAGTGGATTTCAGGAGTTTTAATTTATCTCGGACTAGAGAGAAATGACTTCCGGAATTAAGTGAAAACTTATCCAAATAGTTCAAACTGTCTTCCAAAAAAAATTTTTCCCAGAAATATTTTTAGGCCGTAATCGATTTAATAATTGGTGGGAAACTGTCTGTAGTAGATGATCGCCACAGTGAAATTTGTGAACACCTTATGTCCTGTAATAAATATAACCGAGGCATCTGTGAGGTATAAATTCCGCCTGAGTTTGAAGACCATCACAGAATTTCTGAGGAGATAAAGAATTAAAGACAAACAAAACAAAATTACAATGTTTTCATAGGCAAGAAAACACCAAGATCACATATAAACACAAAAACACGGATCACAATCTTCAAAGCGTTAATTCTACCACTTCTCCTATACGCCTCACCAATCTGGACATCTGCTGCAGCCTACATACACCCACCGACCACTGTACTCAACTTTCTACAAGGGATTACGCACAATAACAGGCTCATCGTATCGCACGCACCGTATACACCTACTTCAGCAAACTGAAATGGACACACTCATCCAAACCATAAAATCCTTAGTACACAACTTCAAAATCAACATACCAGAAAGTAAAAACACATCATCAGAGAACCTGAATCTATCATCCAAAACATCCAACCTCCTGCCGTTTCCACAGCACACCTCAAAGAAGCAAATCGAGAAATAATGGACGCTGCACGACTATAAGACGAAGACAAGCTCCGTCAAGATCCAGAAGAAACCGAAGAAAAACTGCAGGAGAAGAAGACATCAAAGTAGCAACGGTAGAAGAAAGAAGAGTACAAGGAAGACACCACGCCATGGCGTCATCATTATTAGTAAAACCATGGCATCAAACTAAAAAATCAGTAAAAAAGTGGGATTTTTACCGGGGTAGTTACCTTTTTTTCCCACAATAAACGAATAAAGCAAGTAATAATAAATTAATGGTATATGATCCAAAATTCCCAAAAAAACATTAACTTCGAAAATACAGACTACAAAAAGATGAAAAGTACATCAAATTGTGGATAACAAACAAGATTTTCACACATACCAAAAATTGTCAATAAAATATTAAGTTAGAAATGGCAAAAAAAAAAAAAACTTGAATAGTATGTAGGGACCAAACAAGTAATTCTGCAAAAGCCTTTATTTGGCTGAAATATTAGCGTCTTTTACCTGAAGTTGGGCACAGTATTTCAGGGACACACTATATAACCATTCACCGCTCGGCACCCCGAACACCCACACAATCATCGACGCGATGGGGCTGGGGCACCGCTGGTCGCTGCGACGAATACGTAAGTAGGTAATGAGGACGGGAGAGGCTTGTTACGAGGTCAGGGGTCAGCCTTCAGAAAAAGAAGTAAAAGAGTTCCACCCCACATCCCCCCTCACCTGTTCACCAATACTCCTACTATGTTTTCTTCTACGCACGCTAGAGCCCCTGATGGCTCAAGGATGGTCGTGTGAATGATGCACTCGCTAACTGCATTATGGGAGGAAGGAACGCATAGGGAAAAATACAGTGGGGGTGCCAAATGCGGAAAAAGAAATTAACACTTGCTTTGCATGATGTCATGCTGTTTCCCCTGCCACTGACGATGAAAGGCGAACTCTGGAAATTAGCGAGCGTCAGCAAAAGTACTCGCTGCAGCTAATGGACAGTCTACATTAAGAGTCGGCCAACAGAGAAAACATTATAGTTTCGCACAAATGACTTCCTAAGCCTAAATGCTACGTGACAGTCGCGTAGAACATATTTCTTTAATCAAATGTAACACGATTTATTAATTTGAAAATACGTAATACAATATTTTGAATAGGGAGCTAACATATTCATGAAGATTTTCTGCGGGTAAGCAACTTGTCAGGTCTAAAATATAATTAGCATGGAACTAATTAACCTGATTTATCAAAATCTACGTCATACCCAATAAAAGGGATTCCTGAAGCTAAATATCAAAGTATGCTACATGTTTCCGTTTCTGAAACTTTATTATGTAAACCAATTTTACTGTTTCAATACGAAAATCCATTAATTAAAAATAATAAAGCTGAGTCATGTAAGAAAAGCATTTATGAGAAATGCCCAAGTCGCAGATGTAAATAGTTTACGATTTTCGAGACACTAGCCTTTCATTGAACCTAACCAAGTTTTCACACCACAACAGTCTGCTCAGGGATGGTACTTAGTTCACTATAGCCAGATGCACTTCCATTTCGCATTATAACTTCACCTGGAGCAGAGATCATTTGTACACCTGGCTGCTGCCACAGTCATAACTCATTCTCCTGTTCCGCTCGGTCACGTGCAATAAAGCCACCCGAGAACTAACAGTTGAATACTGTTGTGGAGACTCCTACGAGGCGTGTCGAATGAACACAGAGGCCCACTAAAGCACGTGAAACTATGACACAATTGTATGATGTTTAGCTTGCTACCGAATTATGACGAGAAATAGCAGGGACTCTTAAGGATGGCCAATATAAGTATACGCCTGTTCTAACCCCGGCGGCATCACAGAGAGGAATGAGTCAGTTTTGGGCAGAATGGGGACGGGGCAGTTTCCATCCGAAAATGTCCTTTATCCTTACTCCGGTTGTTCCATTATGTATGCTTCTAGAACGGTGGTTTGTCATCCCAAAAGGGACCAGGGAATCTCAACAATTTTCTGTACTATAAACCAAAATATAGGGTCTTCGCGGTTAACTAAGCACTCTTGAAAGCCCTACTTGTTATCCACTTTTATACTCATTTCACATCCTTCTACCCAGAGGCGTTGGAGCCTTTTCCGTTTAAGGGGTCAATGGGANGCCTCTGAAGCTGCGATAAGAACCTCTTCCAAAAATTAAGTGTTAAAATCAATTATATCATTATGTACACATACACTGATTCCACTTTATACTTCAGGGCATACTATTTGACATAATTGATCATTCACTTTTAGTAAATAAGCATAAAATATTAAACTTAATCTACAATCGACATTGTTTTTATGTGGCGCTCCCTGTGACGTATTTGGCACCCCCTTGTGCAACTGCAGGAGGGGGAGGGGGGATATGCAAATGCCCCACCTCCCTTGTTGAACGCTTTTCCAACGCCACTGTTACCATTATATATAAAATTAACATTGCCATAAACCTGATGACTTTATTCGTACGTCGATCAATCATAACTGTGTAATTATTTGGAACATGTTACTAATTTACCAGTTCTTATTCTTCAGTGCTCAAAACAAACATACACTAACTTACATTGAATCATTCAGCACCGACAAATTTAAAAGTCATACAATTCATAATACGACATTAATACATGACACACTTTTTCTTCACTGCAACCAACTTGGGAGTATTACAGTTTAGTGGTTCCATTAAAATATAGCAATTAAGAACAAGTACTTTGTTTAAAAGTTAATTTCTAAAATGCTCAATGAACCGCGAACCATAGCTGTACACAATATTTCTGCAAATTAATAAAACCAGTGAAGATGGCTCCACTAGGAACCTGTGGCATCATACTGATTACTAACGTGGTCGAATTTCGCTGATGCCATCTTGATTTACTCTGAATTCTGGTGAACGTGACTACTTAGAGTCGCTGGTTCGCAATTCGTTCGACTACTGATCAATTGGAAGCATTTTATCAACTGGCTTTCAATTACTGGTATTTAACTAACTGATGCCGATAATTCAGGTTTGGAGAGTGAATTATTTTAATTTCTGGTCAACTAACTGGTACTCAATTCATGAAGATTCACTCAGTACTGAATGCGTGAAATACAACACATTCTTAAGAAGGAACATGGTATATTCTGCAAACGTGTCATTCAAATATGACCTTGCAAACAGGACTTAGACAAAAAAAACATAAATAAATGTGCAGTCCCGAGTAAACTGCAGTGGGTTCAGGAAGTCTTCAGTGCATGACTGAACCAATGCCCAGTAACAGCCGTAAGCATTGGCAGTTACGTGTTGTGGTCAAATATATATGACCAGGACACGTCACTGTATCAGAGTTCCGATAGGAGAAGATTCATTTTAAACAATTCTATGAGGAGCAAATCTTTACTAGGCGATCTACGCAACCAAGGTTGCTAAGTACTAAATTCTGAACGCGTGATTGCGGACTACAATCACCAGTAAACCATCTGTGCAATATAGCAATTAGCCAAACAGCAAAAAAACAGGTGCGTTTATTAATAAGTCCAATCAAGCCTAAATCGACTATACAAGCGTTCACACGACATGATTATAGCAGCATTCACACAAAATCCGTTTTAAAATCTTGAGCTTAGTTTTTATATCTCGCAAGGCAAATATCGAGAAAGATTGAAAGATAGAGAGCATGTTCGTACTTTCCCATAGAAGTTGCAGGTAAAAAGTGATTCCATTTGCGCTTCTGATTTGGTTCACACGACCTGCTGCATCGTAACCACGCATCGTTTTTGTCTTAAATACTGAAATAGAGATTCGACGGGACTGTAACCCTCGGATATGAAAACGCGTTTTATATTTTTTGCAGAAATAATTTTTGCGAAGAGGTGATTATTTGAATACCAGCATTTTATTTCAGATTCGTGTTTGTTTGAAAATTTGCCTACTTAATATACTGTTTCTTCGCAGGGAATAATTCCCTTGTAAATTACCCTAAAAAAAATCTCGGTACAAGTCATTAACTTCCTCGTAAGGCAGATCTACGAAAAGAACACACACCTCAGACGAGGGCTGTTGAGTGCTTTCAAGTCGTCGCGCACATTAGAAACACCATTTCATAGCACATAAAAATGGCTAGAAACTGTTTTTCAAAGAGCTTTTTCTCATAATATAAGCGTCAGATAGATACAAAACTACTCAAGGGCCCTGAATTGAACCTTCCTACAGACATTCCATCAATAATACCGCTGAAAGTCTCATAGGTACACGCAGCACGACGAAGACACAGCGCGCCAGTTCAGAGCCTCGCGCTTAGCGGCGATGGCGGCCTTGATGCGCGTGGCAGTGTCGCCCTTATCGCCCCCGCGATTCTCGGCCTCGGACGTGGAAAAAGCTGCTCCATGTAGGCGGGAGCCTGGAGTAGACGTGCGCTACGTGGACTTTTACTACCGGCCGGGCTGTCGAAGCAGGAGCCCCCATCTCCTGCAATAACTGCACCGCTGTAGCGCCGGATGTCGTGCATCACCGGGCCGGCGTCGGTGGCTGCAGCACCTGTAGCCGCTGATTTCCGCAGGCCGGAGTTTAAGTTTATTCTACTCAGGTTGGGCCAACAGATTCCTCATAGCAGAGTTTGGCACAGGGAAAAATTTCCATCCCAAGGTGTTTCAAAGAGGTCGCTTTTAAGCTGGCGGTAATTGGAGAAATTATACTGCCTCCCCACGACGGTGGTGCCAGAACGGCGATTAGGAGGTAAGTGTCTTCACGCTAAGGTGAGAGAGCGAACCCAGAGCCATACATAAAGCATAGTCTTCTCTTAGACCTTCCGCTTTATCCACATCTAACCCCAACCCTTAACCCCTAGTGCACATCACTGTATTTAATATACACTGTGTCTTAAATATCTTTTTGAGTTATTTCTTGCACTCCTTTATAATCTCATGGTTCTTCTCATCAAAGATAAGCTCCTCTCCTCCCTTAAAAAAAAACGAATGTATAACAGAAGTTCGTTTTGAGGGGTTTCGGTGGTGTTTTATTTTTATACTATAAACTGTTAGTAACTAATTATTTTATGCAAATGACATGTGCATAACGTGATTTCACGGCATACACAAATTATAAAATAATATTTCGTTATTTTCCTTAATTTAAACAAGATTGCTTATTAAGAATATAGCTGTGCCAAGGTTTTGTAAGAACGCTTTAATATCTTACCTGACTCTGAAAACGTCCTTACATAAAACATTACGCGCATAATGTGACTTGCCATCTTCGGTATGAGGAGGTCGGCGTGTTGCGTGACAATAATACGTTCGTTGATAGTCGAAACATGTTAAATGAAGGAGAAAATTACATAACAAGTATTATGTGGTTTACAGCATGTTGTCAAAGAGGTCCTCTCTAGCCTCTGCTGTGAAAATTGGAATTATTCATCACTCCTGGCATCCTTTCATCCCACACCTTTTCGAAGTCGAGCACCACACGAGTCACATTTTCTCATGACCACGTCGAGGAATGTCGAGGAAAGATGGCACGCAATACGAGATTTCAAAACAGTACTGACATAGAAGTTTTTTTTACGAACTATGTTGCTGTAAACGGATTATAAAAAAAAACTGTTGTATTAAATTTGAAAAATACAAACAAAACACATTTGCATATAAAATATACTTAAATTATTTGCGTCACGTGTCCGTTTATGGAATTGAACGGATGTGAATTTCATGTTCGATTGAGGAATATCAAGAAATAAATGTAGTCATCTCTCTCTTATTATTATTATTTTTTATAATTTGTGCTTATTACCACACTCCCCCTTCGCAACGACAAGAAAAGGAGAACAGTACCCATATTTCCCACATCCCCTTGATCAAACACCCGTCTTCATTTCGCAACCCTGTCACAATTTCCAAGGCATACGCGAGAAAAAAACATCAATTAATTAAACACATTTAAATATGTTGCTCTGGTTTGTGCACAAACAAGTGTCCAGCAAATGGCAAGAATAAGCTGCAAAACTTATAAACAATTGAAAAACGAAACTTACCGCGAATTCGGGTAGCCACCACGTCACGTCACAGTCTCAATGCATTTTTGTAGGGCACGAAGGCAGCCAGGTAAGGGTCCTTGGCTGGTGATTCCTAGCAGAGCCTATATTTTATTCCAATTTTTAGTTCCCAAAAATTATGGGTCACCTTACTTTCGCATACTAAAAATGTTGAGATAAGTGTTTTTACTTCAGTAGTAGCAAAAGATAGTCATTGTTATTTGACCAGACTAATGTTTCATAACAATGCATGTCACTAAGCAAAATCTTAAAAAAAGCGTTAACAGACAATCCTAACTAATATTATAAATTCGATAGTGTGTTTGTTTGTTTGTTTGTCCTTCTTTCACGTCGTAACGGAGCAACGGGTAGACGTGATTTTTTGTACAGAGATAGTTGGAGGGCTGAAAGGTGATATTGGCCACTTTTTATCGCGAGAAAATATCTCAAAAAATTTACAAACGATAATAGTGAATCATGTTGGGAAAAAGTTTGCCGCCACATCGCTCTCTTGCAATACGCTGTCTAAACCGTTAAAGATGGAACAATGTCTTGTAGTAAAGAATTGTGTAAAATGAAAAGACTTTAAAAAAACCAGCGGTAGTATATATCTATCTATAATACAAAAATATTAATAAGTGTTTTTACCATTTTATTCTCCGAGACGTTAAGTTTTATAATATGTATAGAGTATAGAAGATTAACAATAAGTAAAATTCAACTTTATTTTTTAAAAAACCTAAACAATAATTATATAGTCCATGCGAGCGGAGTCGGGGCACAGCTAGTTATTTATAATGAGAAAAATATAGGGATGAACAAAGGAAGCGCGAATTCCATAGATTTTCACGCAGTTGAGGTGTACATACTATATATAGTTAACTGCAAATATGTTCAAACTTTACTTTAGTGCAACGATTTAACAGTCCTGCGAAATTACATGGCTAGATTATTATTGAAAAAACAACTTTTTTTTTTGTGGGGACCAAAGTAAAAATTTTGGTGTCGGTGTCTACGATTTGCGGAGTTAGATGGTGGTTTTATGTAAATTCCTCCACAACATAATTTTGAGATTTAATATTTAGAAACCAAGCTTGCCAAGACACAGGCAACAATTTAACAGTTGTTTGGAAATCCAACTTCTTTTTCTCACGTTATTCGTTTGACATTACCGCAATCAAAGGTTCCCTAATTATTTAATCGTTTCTGTCCCAAATGGGAAAGTTATAGATATATCTGAAACCGCACAAGTTTAAAAATTATGTTACGTAGTCCTTTATGTAAGTAAAATTTTGAATTTTAATGTCCAGACATAATATTCGATTAAGGAAATTAGTATAGGAAAACAATTCCGGGATGGATGGGATTTCTTTACCTTAATGGGTGCGGATAAACGTTTGGTTCGAATTAGAAAAAAAAACATGTTTCCTCGCTCTCCCCTTTTTACGCGGTTCTTTACTTAACTACTTCTGTAACTATTACAAGTGCGACAGCGGCAAGAGCAGTCATGGCCGGCATAACATCACCCAGCTTTACGACCCGACTGCTGAATTATAAATAACCCGCCTCGTGGGGTTCCAAGGAGGATGAGTTGCGGTGGTAGTGATGAACTTTGCGTGAGGGAGAGGAGGGAG
>NQII01000135.1:464405-476546 GCA_002778355.1 Clitarchus hookeri | reverse complement strand
TTCCTGAGACGTCCCGCGAGGAAGCGCACCTGAGCTGGACCACACTGTCTCGCCGTCGCACACGGCTATCGGCCGCCGGCCAAAAGTCTAGATAAAAAAAAAGTGGCCATTGAAAGATTCGCACGAGCTGCGATGGCCGGCAGCGTTGCGTTCCGTGACGCCAAACATTCGACCACGTCGATGAAGTAACTGGACACTTCTTATTAAAGAGCGTTTACGTGTTACAAATGCATTCAAATGTGGTCGCCAAATGTTATCCACGCGTTATCCGGTAAAGTGTGAAACGGCGAGAAACTACTGATGATTTAAAAATAATGCCGCGATAACTACGTCATAATTATTTGACTAAGGTTCAGAAATTATGTTCATCCTACAGCGTAATGTAGACTTACAGAAATGTATAGTTGTAGTTTCAAAACAATTGAGGTGAGCGAGACGCCAGTTAATCAACATCGCGTCGCGAAATCCAGCCGCACACGCCATTAAAATAGCGTCACTGGCCAGCAACGTCTTAGAATTTATTTAGCCAATCTGCGCAGCCTATAACAGACCTTACGCAGCATCCATTAGCCAATAATACACGAGGCCCCTTCCCAGGGTCTCGCGCAGCCAATCAGAGAATGTGTAAGCTCACAAAAAAAAAACACCCCATAACGTCATACTTATCTACTGTGCGACTGAACACTAGGGCAGGCGGCACCCGCCATGCTGGATTTATGTTAACTGCATTTTACACCGCCACTTGATGCCGAGAGACTATGTAAGGCCTCTCTCACATGTTGCTGTTTCTGGCCGGGATCGTTCCGAGTGCAGCCGGACGGGTGAATATCAGCCGAATTAAATCGAGCCTACAGCGCAGCGTCAAAACATGGAGACGAGAAACTGTCTTCAACATTTTTGTCATGTTCCTGTATCCAAGAGTTTGTCCCGTAATGCAGGCCGTGTTTCGAATAGCGAAATAAGCAATTCGACATCTGTTTCGAAGTTACTTACACTGAAGAGTNGTCCCGTAATGCAGGCCGTGTTTCGAATAGCGAAATAAGCAATTCGACATCTGTTTCGAAGTTACTTACACTGAAGAGTAAAAAAAAAATCTGGTATAGGCGTGCGTATGCAAATAACAGAGGTATGGAACCAATCAGAGTAACGCGATGCGGTCGGCAGCACCTATATCATACAACGAGCGTCTGGCAAGGTTGCTAGATCGGTTACTGATGCTAAAATGGCAGGTTATCAAGATTTAAGTGAGTTTGAACGTGGTGTTATAGTCGGCCCACGAGAGATGGGACACAGCATCTCCGAGGTAGCGATAAAATTTGGATTTTCGCGTACAATCATTTCACGAGTGTATCGTGAGTATCGGGAATCCGGTAAAACATCAAATCTTCGACATCGCTGCGGGCGGAAAAAGATCGTGAACGAACGGGAGAAACGACGACTGACGAGAATCATTAAACGTGACAGACGTGCAACCCTTTCTCAAATTGGTGCAGATTTCAATGCCTCCTGCATACCTTCAGACATTAGTCGAGTCCATGCCACGTCGTCTTGCGGCACTTCTGCGTGCTCGTGGGGGCCCTACACGATATTAGGCCGGTGTACCAGTTTTTTTGGCTCTTCAGTGTATCTTACAATGTCGCACAAAGCACTGTCAACAAACATGCACGGCAAACCCACTACAATTGTCTACAGCATAATTGGACGGTTCCAGACCGGAATGCACCACCGCCATTCAGCGACCTTGACAGTCGAGATTTGTTCGGGTGCTACCCGGCCCCCGTCCGGTTATTTCCCGTACAGTTTCCATCCCGGACAGTGTGAAAATGCATATATCGCAATACATTACTCTATGTACGGTTTAGTCCGTCCGATATCGAACGGGTGGAAACCGTAATGTGTGAAAGAGGCCTAAAAATTAAGGGCTTAGAAAGCTAATCTAAACTCACAGCAATAAACGGCGTACACGTTCATGAACCTATAGGCCATTCACGGTAAAGTAAGCACTTTTGAAAACCTCTAATTTGGAATAATAGTAAATAAATATATTTTATTTTAGCCTTAGACGTTAAGGGGGATCAGGTCCCGCCATCTTGGATTTTCACTATTTTCGCTATAAGTTCCATATAAGAATTTTTACAGAAATTTTTTCGCTCGGCATGGCATAAATAATGGTTTCTAAATCTTCATCTATTTGTTACAACTCTACCGCCTTTTTTAAATTTTTTACTAGTGACTGCCAGCAAGAAATAGTGATTTTTTTCTTGCGGGCGGTTACAGAAATAATACTAATAACAGTAGTCAAGCAATACTGGTTTTAGAACATGTGCAAATGAATTCTTTATGCCTTGTTAATGGCCAAGATAAAATATAAAGTCCGCGATGCACGTTATGGCGAAAATTCCATAAATCCAAGATGGCGGGGACTGATCCCCGACATCCGAGTGTCGTGGAATATACACACTGTGTTTATTACTTACATGGCAATATTTATTTTAAAAGGTGGTTAAAGAATAAAAAATGGCTGAAAGAAAAAAGTGCTCACTTTACCGTGAACAGCTATACCAGGGATTCACACCAGAGACCTATTTCACAGAAGTCTTATTTGAAAAGAAATTGATGATAGTTATTTCCAGCATCATGAAAAACAAACCATAAAATTGTTGTTATAGGCACTTTCCAATTAGCAAAAAAATGTCTAGAGGGAAATCTGTAGTCAAAATTTGCTTATACCCTAATAAACGGTGAAGAAATCTTCAATACAGATATACGATAATTTTGACGTTGCCACGCAGATATAAGATACTTTTGTTTTCGTGAATAACCGACATGATTTAGATGTAGAGGACCATTTGAAAAATGGTGAGACTTCAAGTGGTAATTCTGCGATTAATATTTAGATAACAACAACTGTATGTTTGCTTTTAAAATCTTCCGTGTGTGTTTTGGCAAGGGTTGAAGAAAGACGGGGGCCAGGAGAAAGAAACTGTACCCACACTTCAACGAAAACACACGAATAGCTATCTAGAAATTGTTTTAATGATAGCTGCATCGCATCCATGCACATACAAGTGCTGCATCAAAAACCAGTGACAACTTAGGGCCCGGGTACGACTGACGTTAACATTACACAGTTTAAAAGATAAACACTACTCCACACAACACGAGCACAGTAACATCACTACATTAATATAACACGTTCGAAGTTTTGATTTATGCTGCTACATTTGATGCTGAAGAAATTAATATTTTTTTGTAAAACTGATATTTTTCATATACTTCCGACACACGGCAATAGTAACAAGTAAAGTTAACACAAGTTTAACTCTTCTTTTTTCTATGTTTAAGAAAGTACATATCGTTATGCGTGGTTATAGGTTTGTCGCATTGATTTACATTTACTCGTGTATATATTACTGTGTTGCTTTTGTGAAATACTTATGTCAATTGTGTCCACTTTTGTGCCCTGACCCTTACTGATTATTTACAGAGTCTGAAATGCGTGTATTTAATGGTTACGTTGAATTCCAGGGAACAGCATTGCTCGAATGATTTCGTCAGTTGGTAGTAGCTTATTGATTTACAGCGACTATTATTTCATCAAGATGTCACTGACGCGGGTTGCATTAAAGTTACGAGGAAAACGTAAAATTAACAATAAGTCTTGAAAAAACCAGTTTGTGTTATGCGAATACACATAAGCTAAATACTTACTTTTTTCAATGCTAAAGAATGTAAAAAAAAAATTGCTTTGCTTTTGCTCATTTTGAGTTTACAAAGGTCCTTCGTTGGTAACGCCCATGCAAGAGCTCTGCAATATAATAACTGCATTTATATTTTTATAAGAATGATTAAAAGTAGGTTTGGTTATCTCCAGCACAACTTTTATAGAAAACATGCAACATTTTTTTCAACGCTTCAAATATAAAACGTATTTTCTTGCTCATGTTATTGCTTCTTGAAATACAAAACCACACAGGCCAGATACAAGTTATCACGTGGCCGAAGTTGCTGTAATCATTGCTCGCCGTCCGATAATTATTCTTCGATAGAAGTTACCATTGACGTTTCATAAACTGTTAAATTTATCTTTACGTCACACATGTTTCAGATACAGCTATGAATAATTAATTTTTCTTAGCTTGCAATGTATGGTGGGATGGTGGGAGTTTTAATAATGTGCGAATACTGAACAGTAAGTACTACTGAGAACTCTTCTGAATGAATGTAAATTTGCTTATGGCTGTTGCCGCTTATTAGGCACTACTATCGCATCAAGATCACTCAATCGTTCTACTGGCAGCTGCGGGTTACTGGCTGATAACTTCGATAGAATGGAGATGCAAACTTCAAACATTATAGTGCTATCTCTCGAAAACTGCTTTTTTCGGTCTTTTAGATAACTCAGTTTCAGGAAGTAGATAAATGCACATGAAGAAAAAATCAAGAACACCAAGCCAAGCGGCATCTAAACATAGGTAAGTATGGCTCAGAGAAGCAGGGACGGGTGAGGAATCGATTACTACCTGTAGTAAGGAACTATCCCAACATTCTCCTGGAGTGATTTCGGGAAATTATGGAAAACCGAAATCAGGAAGACTGGACCGGGAATTTAACCCGGGTCCTCCAGAATGCTAGTCCACTGTGTTACCACTGTGCCACCTCGATCGGTATGTAAACACAGTGTTAAAAGTTTCCAGTGAATGTTGTTACCACTTAAGGGGCAATCGGATAGCTTTATACTCAAACTCGATTCTAGAAATGACATAGGCCATAACCAGTAGGATGATTTATTATTTTCGTATGGGTCAACGTAAAAAAAAATCTCAATTTTTACTAATCGCTAGATGAAAACAAAACAATAACATTTATTCAGGACATATATCACAATAACATAACCCTTACAGAATTAATTTGAAGCAGCCTTGGAAACAAAATGTGGAACAAACGTTAATTTACTCAAGCAAATTAATTTAAAATTCTGTTCGTGGACTTCACGGATATCTTTTAATTAATTTTCCCCGTTATGAATGAAAAATTACACCAACAACACATTCTAAACCCGAAAAAATACATAATTTAAATTGTGGGGCCCTTGTTAAAAGACACCAACATAGGTGTAATATTACGCATTTGTCGCTGTAACTTTACTATGATTCAGCATATGTGTATTGCTATAAACAGTTTTAATAATATTCTTGTATTACATGTTAATGTAAATAAACGTAATCTAGCAGAAAAAAACTGCTTTAACACTGTTTCAAACATTTTATTAACTTAAAACTAACGCGAAAGTAACGTGATACACTCAATAATAATTTATAAATGTAAATACTAAAACATTTAAATAAACCACCTAACAGGAAGTATTTTGTGTTTCTGAGGCCTAGAAGGGCTGAAGTCAGTCAAAGCACTAGGCTGGAGAACAGCCTTTTCATAGGTACCCACCCACACTTAACCTAAACTGAAGTTAAATATTTTTATGGCAAGAGACCTAAAGCCACACGACTTTAGGTCAAGTGACTATGGGCTAAATATTTTTAACTAGTGACTTTAGGCGGAAACAATTTTGGCCCAGGTGACCTTAGGCCAAACCATTTTAGGCCAAATGACTTTAGGCCAAACAGTTTTCGGCAAGTGACTTTAACTCAAATAACTTTGGCCGAAATGACAGTTCCGAAACAGTTTTAAGCGAAATTTATTTAGACCTAGTGATACGCGCCTCTTCCCACCAGCAAAATGTATTGTCAGAATGATTGTAATTACAGGTGGTTTTAAAAATGCGGTCAAGGTAATTTGCAGTTAACTAAAAACTTTAAAAGTAAAATTGAGAAAAAATCCTACCACAAATTGCACTACGTGACGCTAACTAGCGTAGTCTCAGTAAAGTTGGTAGCGATTCAAGGAAGGTAGTTCCATATGTTACCGTTGCGTTAATGGCATGACGTTTAAATTTGTGGTTACTGAGTTAATTTAATTTGTTTTATGTTCGTTTTATGCACATAAGTATAAGAATTAGCGTATTCGTATCATATTTACGTTACTAACAATTAGGCCTACACCTTTACACTTGTTCAACGTTGGGAGAAATCAGTCCAATGCAGTTAGCACGGATCGAACAAACGACCTCATGAATGCGATGCAAGCATACTACCGCGTAGTTATGCAAGCTCTGCGTTTCCAATTGTACATGTAACAAAAATACAGCACATTTTCTAGAGTTAAATTAAGACAATGTCGGCAAAGACGCCTTTGTCCTCCATAACAGTGTAAAATGACAAAACAATTTTACAGTGAAGATAATATATATTTATGGTCTATTCACTGTTTCTTCAAACTTTTTTAATCATACCTTTGAAAAATCACTCCACAAATCATGTGTTTGGTTCTTTCCTAAATATGTCATGTATCACAAACTTTTTTATATTTCTTTCAACAATAGAGTAGCTTATTTTTGTTTAAATTGAACTTTAAATAATAATTTATTTATAAATTATAATATTTCGTTAGTAAATAACATGAATAAAAACAGTGAGAAAAAAGGTGTGTTGGTAATGCCTAGTAAGAAATAGTTCTTATGCAAGATATTATTGCATTGAATACGCGCGAATACGGTGCGTAGCCCCTTTGGTGTAATTGTCTAGACTAGGGTGAACTGTATTTGCTCGAGTCAGAGGAATATCTTGGTAGTAGAACTTCGGCAGTGCTTCAGAAGAGTGTGAAGTAACTGTGAATGTACTATAGTCTACCAAGTAAGTAAACTATTTCAACGACGTTTCAAGCTCAATTAGTGTAGGAAGTTAATACATAACAGCTGGTAACATTGGAACAGGGTCACGAAGAACAGTTCGCTGACTTCGAAGCCTGCGTGCGTTTCAATGCGGTGGACAGAGCGGAGGTCTCGACAGCCAATCAGAAGGCATCACCGTTTCCCGCAGAGGCTCTGTCGACCAGAGTGACAGCAATGACTGACTCAGCCAACATTCTGAAGTGGACGGCATAAAACCGCCCTGCTTTTCCCTAGTGAGAGGAAGGCGACGAGTTACCGTGGTCAGATTACGCGCCTACCAACGCTGCGAACCGGGTTCGATTTCCGGTGGAGTCACTCCCGACTTCCACGTGTCGGAAACGCCGCGGATGTTGTTGCTGTTGGCCGGTGGGTTTTCTCGGGTTAATCCCGTTCACCCGCCATTGCTCAGTTCCGGCTCACTTCGCCCTTATCAGCGCTGAAGACATAAACCGCTATGCCTCGCCCAGATCTCTCACTCTTCCCAAAGATTTAAACCAGAATCTCTGTCACAGTCCACTACACTCATGGATAACCTCTGATCTACAGGAAGAACACACAGACTATGCCTGTAGATTACTTTCAAAACATTACGCACATTAGAAATACATACTTATAGCACTGTATATCAGAATATATGGGCAAGATACACACAAAAGGACCCGAAGCACCTGCACCGAACCTTGCTACACGCTTCCCATCCATAAAACGATGTCACCCACCAGTTAAAATATCATAGACGCAGCACGACGAGAACACTGCACGCCAGTTCAGAGCCTTGCGCGTAGCGACGATGGCGCACTTGATGCGCGTAGTAGTATCGCCCTTATCGATTACGCGTTTCTCGGCCCCTGCAGGCTACTTCTGCGCAACCATGCAACTTAAAGTTTTTTATTTATTGCTTTTTTTTTTTCAGCTGTATAAACAGTCGTAGCTGCTAATTTACACTGGGTGCTGCGGCCTACGTCTGGGTGGCGCTCTGTGATCCTCCAGTTGGTTCGCGCACAAGAGACTTTCGTGCCGAGGGACCGAGTCCAAGGATGCAAAACTCGTTTTAATATTGCCCGACGGAAATATCCGTGGAACGGGGGCGCTCGTCTTGTTTGTTTAGCGGGGAGCCGGGCGATGCGGGCCGCGTCCACACACTCGGGCGACCACGTGTCGCGGTCTGCTTGGCACCAGTGGTTGTCGGGCGTGCCTGCAGCTCTGTGACGAGTTGAACGCTTGCCACGGGC
Source organism: Clitarchus hookeri (assembly GCA_002778355.1). Lineage (NCBI taxonomy): Eukaryota > Metazoa > Arthropoda > Insecta > Phasmatodea > Phasmatidae > Clitarchus > Clitarchus hookeri. The sequence continues at coordinate 468,527 of NQII01000135.1, read as the reverse complement.
TGCCTCTCGGGGGAGAGCGGGCGACGACGGCCGGTAAACTGTCGACACTCCATTCCGTCACCCCGAACCGGCCGCCGCGACAACCGGTTTGCGGCCAGGCCCTACCATTTTCGTCGCGCTTCACTACCGCAGTTACTGCCTGTTCTCCTTGTGTATTGGAACTACCTGCAGCATAATTCCACAGAGTCGTACGTTCCTCGCACTCTCGTCGTTTGTTGTGTGCTGTTTTACATCAATCCGTCTGGAAAACTACTATACTGCCCGTTGTCCGCTGCATACTAACGCATGCAATACACTTGTTTAGTCTTAAATCTTCACTACGTCGTATTGTAAATAAAAATAAAAAAAATAAAAATAAATAAAACACCGCATGTGTTCTGAATTTACTTGAACAGTGATAAGTGAAAATTAAGTTCAAGATAAACAAAAATAATAAGCATTGACTACACTGGCGAGAGAAAAAAATTTCTACTCAAAACACGATCTCGTTCGTGGTTTAGTGTAATTTAATCAAAAACATAATATTAATCATTAGGTTACTTTCCTCGTTTTTTTTTTGTGAAGGCGGCATCCGTTGCGATATAACATCGAAAGAGGGGAACATAATTGGATACGCTAATGCGAGTACCACTTGCGCTAATTTTATGTGAAATAAAGTTTTCTATTTTTTACGTTTCCGTTATCTTATTATTTACCCCTGCTCTTTTTCCGGTAATTTATTACCTCTTCCGTAAAATCAATGAATATCTCAACAGAATGTGACATAGGTTGACAGAAAAATACCGGGTTTCATTTCACAGCTGACTTCCTACTATTTAAAACTGTATCGCTTGTGCTTGTATTGTGATCGCTAATTTGAAGTGAGATACTAACTTGATATTAATGTCACGATTGTATTTCTATGCTCGCCAGTGTATACGAAAGTTTTTATGTAAGTCTACGAATTTGGGTTTTCTACATTTGCACAAAGCCAAACCATGTCATATTTCCATGATGCTGTCTCACGAAAATACGCTATGAGAGTACCACTGTTGGGATGTCTGACAGAGAAGGGCGTGACAGCAGTTCGATTCCCGGATGAAAAGTGACAACGCAGATTAAGTTACGAGATGATATGACTCGGCCTCATAGATTGTCGCTTTTGTCGGATGATGTAGACATTCAATACTGTGTCTGCGGAGAACCCTGAATTATGTTTATCGACGGTCTCATGTCGAAAGTCACCAGCACTTCACACAGCAAAATAGTAACAAAAATAATATCCTGTCTGCGCGTTCGCCGTGGTAAGAGAATTTCCATCGGTGAAATGGATTTTCCCAATTTCACTGAAAACGATGCACTCGTCGTTTTCGGCGCATGGCAACATCAAAATAGAGATATTCAATACGCCATGCTTTGCCGAGGAAAACATAAATGAGAATTTTCATTACATTTTCGACAACCGCCACTTTGAAACCTATATAATTTTGTCAGTTCCAAGAATAACCACGTAATTCCGCGCACATCTCGACAACACTCACCGCCTAAAGGCTTGCGTGTGTGTTTGTGAAATGTGTGCATGTCTATGTCTTTGTTAGTTTACCCACATTGGCGTTGAAAATCTTGTGACACAACAAACATGTTTAACATGGATTTATATGTAATACATATACTATTAAAGTTACGTGTAAAGGAGATAAAACAAGCTAAAAATAAGTTATATTTTGAACTTCTTAGTATTTTGAATAATAGCACTCTTCTTAATTTTTTTTTAAAGAAAAATTTAAGGAAGAGAAGTTTAATGCCTTCTACACCCCTATCCAAAAATTTGCCTGGGACGTTAAACTTGTGACCTTCCCGTGCCTTCGCCAGCGCTAACAAACCTTTTTAAACAGTCATGTAATGAGCTATAAGTGCACAAGACTGACAAATGTATGAAGTTACTTGTGCGTAGTCGGACATTTTTCTGTACATACATTTAGAGAAACCGTTTTTTTTTGTAGATGTTTGTAAATTACTGACGTGACTTGCAAATAAGTTTTCCTAGAGAACGTTTTTTCGAAGTAAAACGTTTTCGGTTCTACTGAAAAGCAGTCAGAAACATTTTCCTGCGATGCTGAATCTTGCATAGGACTCATTATGCGAGCGACTGTGTCCCTCTTTCTTCCCGACGTGATGTGAAGTCACGTCGACAATTCCGTCAATTAGGTTAGTCTGTTGATAAGCGCTATCAGCTTGCGGTTCACATTGCCGCTAATGAAGCTATCGGGGGAACTTCCATGCCGTTACACGAAGAACCACACACGATGCCAGTTACGCTTCCTTGTAACTGCACTGGAAAAAAATATTTTGTTGCTCCCACATAGTATTTTATTGGTATTCAACTTTGAAAAACTCTTCTGCAGGCACCACAAAATACATTTTTAGTGACCACATATGTTTGATAGCGACAATAGAAAAATGTTGTGTTCACAACAAAAATATCGCAGGCTGAACACCAACAAAACACTGAATCCACAACAAAGTATTTTTTTTTTAGCGAGTACTACTAAAAGCGTGAGTTCTAACCTCGGTAAATCCTCTAAAGATATAGCAAACACATGCTAAGACGTGGTGTACCTCATCGACGGTGTGTGTTTTTTAAGGGCGTGTGTATTTAAGTTGGAAATTTTAAGTCACCGTGGTTTCAATATGGGATGGTTCGTGATATATATAGCCTAAGGAGACACTTTAAATAATTAAGGAATCAAGTCGGCTGATACTGTAGTCCGTTCATGGTATTTTGTGATTTTATGCCTACGAATTTTTCCCCCAAAATTCGGCCGCGTACCAGATATATTTAAGGCGTAGCTTCGGTTCATGAGGTCTCGTGTTTAAATCTCGAACACGCCATTTATTTATAAATGTGTAGTTTTTAGATGCAAGTATAAGTTAATGTTGTACGATGTAACCTTCGTTCGGTATAAACAGACAGAGAACGTAATTTGAAAAACAAAAATGTATAAAAACCTGCATGGTGATAAAGGAGGAGCGAGTGGATTTAACACATCGGCAACCGATACCTTCACCTGCAAATAAATTAGAAGAGGAAAGTTTTTACAACTGTAATTTTGTCAAATCGTGGTCTTCGTGTCGCGCAAAAATGTGCATAGAAAATCTAAAGCAAACGGGACCACGTGGGTGGGTTACTAATCATGCCACTGACGATTCGGGTTCACAAATTATATATTGACGTCATAGTCCGGTTTTATCGTCATAACGAGAGTGACGCTGTAGCAGTCACAGCCAATAAGAAGCCTTCATGTGTTGTGTCATGCACCTCGCGAGGACGCAGACAACATGGAAGCAACTGTATGCCTGTAGGCTGTTCACGATAAGGTGAGCACTTTTGAGGCCCTAGTTACTTTTTCCTATCAGCCCTTTTTTTTTTATCTTTTAACCACTTTTTTAAATACATATATCCATGTAAGTAATAAGCACAGTATTGTTACAATTTTCTCAAAGTCAGTTAAGGGATGGAGGCCTTAATAAATTAAAAGAGTTGATAATAATTTCATTTACAACTACAAACCAAATTCTCTCGACTCAACATCTCACAATAAATTTTTATCACTTACTGTTTACAATTAATGACTTCAATCAATACAATATATTACCTCAAAGAAATTAACATAATAAAAAATCAGTCCCAATGGACAGTGTATCCAAACTTATTCAATTATTTTACAAATTGCATGTCCATATTTGACAGTTCCAACATTCATAATAAAGTCCGTGTCACATATTATTCAGTCCCACCTCAGTTTAGTCCACGTCCCACCAGTCTGAAATGTTGTAGAGTTCTCCGAGCGCCCCCATGCACAGTAGCCTTCACTCGTTGAGTTCTACGCCCTCTCGTCCATTCTCACCACAAACACCTCGTCCGCCTTCGCCTCGCAATCTCTCCCGTCGTCGCCCGTCCTCTGTACGTCGCTCGAGTACCGCACTTAGCTAAAAGGCTCCTACCAAGACTGCCGACAGTCCAACTGTGACTTGTATTTATAGGTTCGTAGGCCATCGCCCAGAAATTTCTCTAAATCCCGCGTTGCGCCGAGGGTCCTGACGCCCAGAATATTCTTGTGCATCCTAACACTTGTCGGTTTC
>NQII01000135.1:451560-464256 GCA_002778355.1 Clitarchus hookeri | reverse complement strand
ATTCCCGACGAAGAGCAGGACCACGCATAACGGGAGCTGGCAGCCGGTGCGAGCTACAGCGTGTATATTCCACCGCACTCGAAAGTTAACGTCTAGGGCTAAAATAAAATATATTTATTGACCATTATTCCAAACGAGAGCTCTTTTAAAAGTGCTCAATCTACCGTGAATAGCCTATGTAAGGATTTGTCATAATGAACTGTACACTCTCAGTAAATTATTCGCAAATCTAACTACATAAGTGACTACGCATAGTGAGAAACAGCGAGTGGTAAAGGTAGCGTTCCTACTTTTTCTCAGGAAAAGTTAAATACGTATAGGGAAGTTTTTATCTTTGTAATAGCAGCGACGCTAAACATTTCTATATTGCAGCCTGAGCGGTACTGTTTGCGTAGGTTAAAAATTTCCATTATAGTTTAGGAAGTTTACTCAAAATTTTTTCTTGCAATGTACAATGAACTCAGTATGTATCTTTATCTTGCTGAAATATCCTTGTAGCTGAATATGCGGCTATGAGCTTATAGTCAGAACGAATTACACTCAGCGCATGGAGTTAGCTCCACGGGCGTTCAGTACGCTAAAACAAATTTCTAAACTTTAGTTATATATATATTTATATATATACATATATATATAAGAATGAAACGCGTTATGAGAATTTTAAATTAATTTCCTTTCCGTACAAAAATCAAAATGTAACAAAATATATTTGCTAGGCTGTATATTAAAATAATTTGATGTCATTAGAATTTCATGAAGAATATTTTTTTAAAATTTGTTTTGCGGTTTGCCTGTATATTTTAATTTTAGTTATTACGGAAAAATTTGAAGTCAAACTAGTTGTTAAAAGTTGAACACTTACCGCAGGTGAACCGTTGGATTTCAAAGAAATTGGAACATTCGACTCCTACGGCCTCAATAAATACCTACCTGACTTGAAACTAAACTTTGTGTTACAGTAATTCTCGCATTTGCGCTGAAAAAAAATCATGACGAATGTTATTCTTCAAATGATTCGGTATTTTTTTTTTTAGCAATTCATTATCGATATCATATCGCGCAACCATAAAATATCCACAAAATGTAGGAAAAAATGTCCGAATCTTGAAAAATCTTGTAATCGTTCCCCACAAAAATGTCAAGCAATTATCGGCATAGAATAGTCCATTCACGATTACTTCCACCTTTTCTGAAGCCCTGCTATGGTTCTACTTCCGGGATATTCCTCCGCCTCGCGTGAACAAAGCTTAACCGGGTCTAGAAAATCACACTAAAGGGACAACGCACGGCATTCCTGCGTACTTAGCTTAATAATATTTTACACGAGAATTATTTCTCACCAGGCATTATCAACACGCCTATTTTCTCCCTGTATTTATTCATTTCAACTATAAATTAAATTTAACCGAAAGCAAGACACTTTTATTGTTAACAGGAGTATAAAACACTTGTGATGCATATGCATTCGGTGATTTTTTTAAAGGTTCTATTCAAAAAGTTGCGAGGAAACCGCATAAATGGAGGGAATCGGAGTGCAACACCAGACAATTAGAAAAAAAAAAATTAAAACTAACGACAATAACAGTATACATGTTTTGTTGGAGTGCAGTGTACGCTTGTGCAGCGACAAACTGAGAGTCGCGGTTGCGCAAAGCTTAAACGGCGCGCGTTTCTCGCACGTCTCATTGTCTGGAACTTTCAAACAAGCTGGCAACAGCGTCGGAGAAAACTTGTTTCCACCGAAGACGTTATGAAAGAATTAGACAATATTACGCTGTTCATTCGTCACAGGGAAACTTTTACCCGAGTCATCCCCACACAAAAAGAGTTTCTCGTGAGACTGCGCCCTGGAACCTTGGCCGGGAAACTGAGGATCTAGGAAGCGAAACGACGTAGAGCGCGCAAGGCAACTGATATGTAACCATTTCTATGTCGGAACACGGAATGTTTTTTTTTTTTTTTACCCATTAGAACTGTCAAGCGCATGTGTGTTTGGTTAATATTAACGTAATAGTTGTAGAAGTAAGGTTTTTAAAGATGTTTGTATACTCCTGACTAAGTTGTAGTGCGATAACTTTTTTCATTTTATAAAATCTCGGGTTTGTTTGAAAAATGAAACGCAAACGAACGACACGTCAATGCGTCGACACGTGGTTTTGACAGTTCTTATGGCAATTCCGGGGTCAACGTCGAGGACATCTTTGGTTTATGGGACATTCCCGACTCTAAATGTGACAAAACTTTAGACTAATCCCAGAGAAACATGCAAGATCCTACCGCACCGGCCTCCAATCAAGGTGATTCGGGTTCAATCTACGCGTAGTCCGTTCACGGTTACTTCAAACTTCCTTGAAGCTCTGTTAATGTTCTACTTCCGGGATATTCCTCCGCCTCACGCAAACAAAGCTTAACCGAGTCTAGAAAATTACACCAAAGGGACAAGGCACCGCATTCGGTTGCACTCAGTGTTACTAATGTTTTAGCATAAGAACTGTCTCAGGAATTACCAACACACCTATTTTCTCACATTTTTAATTAACATAAAATATACATAAAATTCCAATTTAACCAACAACAAGGCACTTTAATGATGACACGAGTATAAAACGCCTGTGATACACCATTAAGAAACAACCAATCACGTCATACAAGACGTGATTATTCAAAGTTTTTTATTCGAAAAGTGCGAAGAAATCGCGGAAAGACTATATACAGGAAACGTGTCAGCGGGTTTTCTTCATGTGCTCCCATTTGATCCGTGCTTGCGTTGCTGCTCCATTCCGATCTCTCTTAACTCCCTCTCCAGTCTCCAAAGGCGATAAAAAAAAACTTTCTCAACCCTTCGCTCTCTTTGTATATAAGGGACATCAGTCCTCGCCATGTTAGATACATACATTTTTAGCCGTAAGTTCCATTTAAGAATATTTAACGAAAAATATCACATGGCACAGAATCAATAATCGCTCCTCAAGTTTTTCAAATTATTACAGTTTCACTACTTTTTATTAATTTTTAACTAGTTTCTGTTACAGAAATGATGCTAGCAACAGCAGTCAAGCAATGGATATTTGAAAACACTTCAAAAGCAATGCCCTAAATCCAAGATGGCAGGTACAAATTCTTGTAGACGCCCATCGTGATGGTTTAGTTAACAGAGCATGGTGTCACCATCTGAGAGACGCGTCAGGCATCTGTAAAGGCCCAGGGGCGTTGGAACATTTTTCATTTAGGATAAAAGGGATAGGGGCATTACGATAGATAATTTGGCGCATTTTGTAATAGATAAAGCACCCCTTTACAAAATTCAGTTTTTAAAATAATGTTAGTGTTTATACACACGTCTTGCTTCATAACCACATATTCCACACAAAAAACTTAAACCAGCGCAAAAATACCGTAAACGTTACTTTGTGACCTCCAACTTTATTAAATATATTTTTAGTACAAAAATGTACAGTTATACCGCGTGAAGTTTTTAGCTCCCCGTAAGGTTGGTTGGGAGACGGGCGAATACCTTTCTTGTCAACTCCTTTTTTTCCCCAACGCCCGAAGCCGCTGTGTAATGCTACAGAGTAGATAAACATAAAATATCTGAAATGGCGTGGTGGTTTCTTTTACGTGCGTGTACACAGTCTCTGATTGGCCACTGCGCTCTGAGAGACTTTCCTCGTTGACTGGGCTGCCAGCTAGCGACTAAGTTACCAGGCGTTGATTGGCGAACGGCGTTCCGACACGCCGCTGGCCAGTGACGCCATTTCGGTGGCGCGTGCGGCCGGAGTTGGCGGTACGAGAAGCGGTTCCACCTCTGTAACGTCAAGTACTCTGTGGTAACGCCACGTCTTATCGACACGGCGGCGACGCCCACTCCGCTTCTCTCCAATCAAAGTTGAAAGCCAACAGTTAAAGATAAAGGAGGTCAAGGTTAATTGAGTACTTTGTGAGCCACAGTTATATTGTTATTTGTGACCATTGTCCGTCCTGCCGCCTCAAGTGATAATTTGCATCGCCATTATGTTGCGTTGTTCAAGTTACCCTGCGGCGTGGTAATAAAAAACATTAAATATACGACGTCAACTCTCACTGTAATGTTCACAAAATCAATCAATCTGAGTGGCCTCAAGTTTCCAACACTTCACTCTTCAAATACGCTAAAACACAAAAAATGTTTCGTACTTCACTGCCAGTATTACTAGATATGGCAGTTAGTACTTGCGATGCAGTTGCGGACCAGTGAAGGAGCGACATACAACGTCGAAACGTCTCCCGTTCCCTGGCAAAAAAACAACAACAAATAAATGTAATTTTACAGTTTTAATTTGTATGCCGCGTGCTAACTATTGCCACGTGTATGCGCTGAGCAAAACATCAGCATCTGAATTTTTCCCCTTCTCTGTTCTTCGAGTTTTTCCCGGATACTAAGCGAGACGTCCGTCCAAGCTGGCGTTCAGTCGGTGATACCTCTTGGTATGTCGCGCGGAGAGACGTAGACAACCTGCGCAGAGCGGCCTTTCTTCGCACTGTTCAGATGCGCAGCAGAAAGCCAGCTTACAGGCAGCTAAAGGCTGTTTACGGTAAACTGAACACTTTAGAAAGCCCTGCTAAAGATCTACTTGTATACACACAGCGTATTCCTCCGCCATATGTAAAATTAACACTGCCGTGGGTCTGATCACTTTATTCAAGCATCGGTCAAGTGAAACTGTGAAATTGTTAGAAAGGTAAATATGTTGCAAATTTACTCTATTTTTAATTTAAAAAATAACGCAAAAGAAATAATTTCAGTATTCACGAATGTTTACCTAACTCTTTTAATTCGACGTTACGGCATCGAACTACTTTCCCTCTGTTGTTGCCAACTGTAGTGGGCGCATGCCAGTCAGCGTGCTTACGTTTGCAGGTACGAGCAGTGACATTTTTCAAAAATGTTGAAAGTTTTCAGTTTACCATGAACAGTCTATAACGATGAAGATATCAGGACAAGAAAGGCGTATTGTCGCACCTTTTTTTTTTCTTCTGTCTGTGACATGTAGGCTTCGTAATATCGTAATCTTTGGAAAGGCTTTAAAATAGTAACGTGTAAACAAATCAACAGTGCATCGTAATAATGCATGCCTCTATGTTTTTATTGCCGTGAGAAATTTAGAAACGCTTAAAAGGCAGGTTTTTTTTATCTTAAATTCTCAGGTTTTTTAAGAAAAATATTGTGAAATTTTTTTGTTAATCTGAGCAAGGAGGTGCATCACTTGAAGTCGAAAATCTTGCATTAAATCACTGTACGGAGAATCCCCCCCCCCCAACCTAAGAAATATTGCGTTCATAAGTGTTCAGTCAACAGCCAACAAAATATACTTACGACACCTACGACGAAGATGTCTTTTTTCTTGTAATAACATTTCTTTACGGCAAACCAGGATATTTATCGTATTCCAAATTAGAATTCATATGTATACTTAAATTTCGATGACGAATATTTTGTGTGTGCGTATCACTGACGAGTCCGTGAATAATTATTAGCAAATATGATCTCGGTTACTTGCCTAACTGTCCCGTATACATGTACAAACAACAAACAACTAAGTTATTTTTCTGCAGAGGCCCTTAAACCAGATAATAACCATCTATAGGCCTAATTACGTTGTAATTTTTTTCCTTTTTTGAAAAATCGAATAAAAAATCAGACCGTCAGGGGTGACGTATCTACTTAACCCTTTCAGACCCACTTTAATTTATGGTATCAGGCGTTGAAAACAAATAAATTAATGATGCGAGCTCTACTTAAGTCGACACAATTCTTGTTTCGTTGTCACAGCCAATTAGCTGTAGGGTTTGCGTTATGCTACAGTTATATGGACCAACAATGAGCTAAACTAGTAAGACGCTTTGCGAATCATTTACCCACACGTAAGATCATTGGTCATTGTTCTTCGCAGTGTGCAGTACAGACCAAAAATTACTTACACGTGAGGAATGCACACAATCGTATACACTAGATCTGAATGGACTAAGAAGTGAGATTCGAGTATTAAAGGTAGAATTTTTGTTTGTGTGTAAGCACGCGATAATTCTTCGTTAAAACTTATGCACGTTACTTTTTCTCAATTAGAGTAGTGAAGATGTGAGCAAGAAAATCACGTCACGAAAAATTACCACGAGCGATAGTAAACTTAACTAGGACTGAAATACATTTTGTGTAGTGACGTACAGTGTTCAATAACGTGATCACCTTGCTTGATACACGCGCGAGGTGGCTGTGATATGATCACAGTAGGTTTTCCAATGTGGTGGTTTTGCCGTCTTGAAAATAAACTTCCGTATTGCTGCTGGGATAAAAATACATCCTTAGAGTGGTTGGTTGAGCAGCTAGAGTTGGTAACCCGGACAACCTCCAAACGATAGTCGCAAACAGTTGTGTGTAAACTCGGACGTATTTAATAAAACTGTATACCTTAGTTCCGGATGCAGACAAGAATATCGTATGTTAAGGTAGCATTGGACATAAATTAACGCTATAGAGGTTAATTGTATTTTACATTTTTATGAAAGCCAAAAGAGAAAAACGAAAATAAGTTCCATCTTACAGAATCGTTTACATAAAATTAAATATCTTACCAGAGTGGTGCAATTCTGCCGGGCAATTTCTGACACCGTAAATTGTCGTATGTTATCACGGCGCAAAATATTCTGCGAAATAAATACACCAGTATTACAAATTATAGTCCATTCACGGTTAGTTCCAACTTTTCTGAAGCCTTGCTAAAGTTCTACTTCCAGGAAATCCCTTCGCCTCACGCAAACAAAGCTTAACCAAGTCAGTAAAATTACACCAAAGGGGTAACGAACCACATTCGTGCGCACTCAGTGTAATAATATTTCGTACAATAGCTATTTCTTAATAGATAAAATACAAGTAAACGTGTAATTTAACTATAGGCTGTTCACGATAAAATGAGCACTTTTTGAAGCAGTCTCATAAGACATAATAATCAATAAATACATTGCACTGTGACCTCGGACCTGTGGTTTTGAGTACGGTGAAACGTATAAACCGTGATTATTCATCGCATGGCAGTGTTCACATTAACAAGTTGAGGAAGCGTATAAATTGGCCGAAAGAAAAAAGAACCCAGGGCTTCAAAAGAGCTCACTTTACCGTGAACAGCCTATGAGAATAAGGTACTTCTATGTTAACGGAAGTATAAACCGCTTGCGGTACATGGCATATTTAGGAGTGAGTTTTCAAAGGTTTGATCCAGAGGTTGTGAAGAAACCGCGGATATACTATAGTTGCTCGCACAAAGTTAGAGGGGAAATCCTTATCTAGGTCTGCGGTTTTTTTTTAGCCTTTCTATGTTGGCTTTCAAAAATCTGTGGAATTCAAGTGACGTAGGCATATTTAGAGTTAAGGGGCGTCCCTAGTAAACATTTTTTTAACGCCTCAAGGTCACGTTCGTGAGGAAGCACTGCGACGCCGATGGAAAATAGCATTGACAGGCTTCGCGCGTGTTCTTTTTCCTCGGAATTTTACGCCGTGACAATAGGGTTTTAATAAAGCAATCTGTTCATAAAAGGTAACAGCATTGTCGCTAATTACGGCGATTTTTGCTGACTTTGACACTTCTCTTTCTCGACGACCAATATTATCAAATTTACTATAGGCTGTACACGGTAAAGTGAGCATTCTTGAGGCCCTAGTCACTTTTTGTCTTATCAGCCATTTTTTATCCTTTCGCCACTTTATAAAATAAATAATGCCTTGTAAATAATAAACACAGTGTATATATTTCACCGAACTCGAAAGTTAACGTTTAAGGCTACAATAAAATATATTTATTGACTATTATTCCGAATGAGAGAGCTTCTAAAAGTGCTCACTTTACCGTGAATAGCCTTTAACCAAATTTATGGATGTGCGACAAAATATCGTCTTTCGTTTCTGTCCCGAAATTTTTTTTACATTAAACTACTATGTAGTTTTTTTTTTTTTAATTTAGAATATATACAAATACATACAATAAGACTCATATGACAACTACGGAGGTGCCTTAATTTGCATAACAAGTTCTGTTGAGTTCAAAGGTAGAATGAAGAGTATTGCGAATGCGAGAAGTTGCTGCCGCCTCCGCCAGGGCTCGCCGCACCGCAGTACTCTGCCGCGATCGACACCCGCCGACGAACACCTGTTGGACGACGCGCGCCCCCCGGCGACTCCTCTGCCACAACACACACGCTTATCAGTTATACACTGTTCACGATAAAGTGAGCACTTTCGAGGCCCTACTTACTTTTTTCCGTTCAGCCATTTTTTTAAATCCTTTAACCACCTTCTTAAGTTATTGCCACGTAAGCAATACACACAGTGTGTACGTTTCACCGCACTCGGCAAGTTAACGTCTAAGACTACAATAACATGTATTTATTGGCTATTATTCACTTTACCGTGAACAGCTTATAAGAGGGAGTAGTCCGGATATTATTCAATGTAAGTTCGTTGTTGAGCGTTTTCGCGTATAGTCTATTCGCGGTTTCTTCACACTTTTTGAATAGAACCTTTGAAAAATCACTCCATGTATGACGTATTTAGTTATTTTCCAAGTATGCCATGTATCACAAGCATTTTATACCCCTGTTAACATAAAAGTATCTAATTTTTCGTTACATTGAAGTTTTAAAATTTTTTTATTTATAAATTATATTATCTCATTTATAATAAATATGAATAAAAACAGTGAGAAAACATGTGTGTTGATAGCACCTAGTAAGACATAGATATCATGCAAAATATTATTTCAACTGAGTGCGCACGAATTTGGTGTATTGTCTTTTGGTGTTAATTTTCCTACACTTAATTAAGCTTAGTTTGCACGAGGCGGAGGAATATCCTGGAAGTGGAATTTTAGCAGGGCTTCAGAAAGGTTTAAAGTAACCGTGAATGGATTACATAATCTATTAGCGATTTCTTCACACTGTTTTTATCAAACCTTCAAAAAATCATTATGTATATGAAGTGTTTGGTTCTTTCCTAAATATGTCACGTATTGAGTCTTTTACTTCTGTTTACAACGAAGAACCTCATTTTTAGTTAAATTACATGGTTCCTTATATTTTATGTATGAATTATAATATTTAATATATAGTTAATAATAATAATTACAGAGAGAAAATAGGTGTGTTGGTAATGCCTGGTAAGAAATAATTATTTTGCAAAATTAAATTAAATTCAGCGCGCACGAATCCGATGCGTTGTTCATCTGCAAGTACGACTTCAGTACGGCTTCAGAAAAGTTGGAAGTGACCGTTAAAAGCCTATATCTAAACAATGGCGTTGCCAGAGCAAAAACCCCAAAAAAGGCACAGATTCGGCAAGTAAATTCCACACAATTCTACACACTACTCTAGAATGCAACATTGCACATACTCATTCATAAATTATATGCTATAAACATTTTACTGCAGATTTTTAGATAAATGTCTGCAGGAAACGACAATTTTCCGAGAATTTTATTTTGCCCCNCGACAATTTTCCGAGAATTTTATTTTGCCCCTTTCGAACGCCATCCAAACCGTAACACCGGACATGCTGACAAGAGCGTGGAACGAGTTTGATTATCGCGTAGATGTCGTTCGGGCCACTCTTGGTGGTAACATTGAACATTTATGAATGTATGGTAAACAAATTTCACGGTTCCGCGGTTCATTTGATTGTTCAATCGAGGTTGTAGGTTGTTTGGTTTTGATATTATAGACCTTCAAAGTTGGGGTATTATTGTATACTCACCCTGTGGTTTGGTCAGAGAATAAAAAAACTATACCATATTTCTCAAAACAACTGATTTTTCACGGTAGCTCTTGTACAAACCTTTTTGTGACGAGGGAAATTCTAATTGTTGTAAACGTTAATTTTTTAATTGAAATAGTATAGGTGCCGACACCCCAGTCGTAATATAAGCACTATTCGTGAAGAGGTTGCAGAGATAATGTTTCGTAATGCATAGCTTGCGATATCTGTCAAGATAGGAACTAAGCGCCCCNCCCCCCGTCTCACAAAACAAATATGGATGAACATTTTTGCGGTGTGCCACACATCTGTGTGCTGTATGGAATAGCTATCTTATGTCGGAACTGAGCAACAGATTGCATGAAGTTTCAGTAATCGTAGTGGCAGTATCGGCATGGCAACTTCTTGGACAACGCGGATGGTACCTCGCTAGAGCTTACCATTACGCAATTGAACGAAATTATAGCATTTCAATTCAAATTTTCTGGTATACTGAGCATATACCAGGTGAATTTCCTTAACCGGATACAAGTTTCTGTATATTACGCTGTATGCTGCCAGCTGGCTTGTTCATAGTTAGTGTACTTTCTTATACTTTATTTTTTGTAATCTCTATAAGCCACTTACGTTCAATTTAAAAAATATTATTTGTAGGATGGATGTTACTGAATGGATAAGCTCTTGTTTAACAATTTTAAATTTATGTTAATAAGATTTATTAAGTAGTTTTTTTAAATTTATTACTTGATATTCTATGGACTGCTACAAGCACTTGCCAATTATCGCGTTCAGAAAACCCTTATTTTGTTTCAATACATAATGTCTGCGAAATAGGCAACATTATCTCATCCGGTCCGCTTGTTTCTTAGTTGCCCCATGCTTATATTTCAGTTCTGAGGTTACCTCTGGTCTTCTGAGTATTTTTCAATTGGAGGGGGGGGGGGATGGAGTTACCAAACCCTCGCACAACCTCCGTTATAGATTACCATTATTTTCTGTCCGGATTCTCCTTCCCTTAGTTGGAGGTTCCAGTTTTCAGGCGCCAGAAATTATCCCTCCCCGTCTCCCCTTTACTAAATAAGGCGGCACGGCGTCGACACAGGAGTAGGACATGCTGGCGGAATTATTATATTCGCCACTAGAGCACAATACATTTGCCTTATCGATTTCTTAGGCAACACGAGCAGCATAATTCAACGTGATTCGGTCAAATTTAATCGTCGCTACACTCCAAAATCGAAACAGTTAAAACTGCTCCAAATGAGTGAATCTGACTGCAGATCTGTTGAAACTGCTTCACTTGAATCAGTACAATTCTACTGATTCCTAGTCAATAGCACTGGCCTGGCAGTAAGACCTCAGTGGGCTATATATGATCAAACGATTCGCCAGTTCCTAAATACGAGATATCGTGAGTTGTGTTGTTTTTGGCTGCTTGCCTGCAAGTCAACATGTTCTAAGATTACGGAACCGAAGCCGACTAATGTAACGCTGGCGTTCATAAACAGGGAAATAGCGAGTACGTGTCTTAGATAATGCTGTGGCGTGCATGCACTTGCTAGCGGTGGAACGAAAACTGCGGTTCGCCACGCCGTGTACGTGTACAGAAAACAGACAAACATTTTATTTCGCCATCGAGCTAAGGAAGCGAGGAGGCACGCGAGCAGCGATAGCAATATTGTTTTATTTTGCGAGTTACTAGAGAATTAACACGAGCAATAATCATTCTGGCTGTTGTTCGTGAGAAATGCAAAACGTGCACGTGTCATTCCACAACTTATAGGATTCAACACAGCTGCTAAAACTGTACTCCGCAGATTCTTGCAACTTGTTGTGCGGAGGCATGCCTAATAATTCATGCAGGAAGATTTCCAAGTGGCAAGTCAATAGACAATATTATTAACAATTATGAAACAAATAATTATTCGAATTTTTTATTTAGATTGTTTTCATTTGTAACTGTTTCTGGGAATTATCAGCGATTTTTCCTACAAACTCCGGTTTATTATTTCTTTAAATTGACTCGTTATAATCACTGTTACAATATTAATAAAAACAAATTTCTCACTTTATCGCCTATTGTCGCTGAAAGTTTTGAGAAAAATGATTATTTACTACGAAGGCACTGCACATCATACAGGAAAAAAAATTAAAAGGTGTATAAATTAAGGAGCAACATGACGCGAGAAGTAGGGAGGATATATATATATATAGAGAGAGAGAGAGAGAGAGAGAGAGAGAGAGAGAGA
Organism: Clitarchus hookeri; assembly: GCA_002778355.1. Taxonomy (NCBI): domain Eukaryota; kingdom Metazoa; phylum Arthropoda; class Insecta; order Phasmatodea; family Phasmatidae; genus Clitarchus; species Clitarchus hookeri. The sequence continues at coordinate 452,232 of NQII01000135.1, read as the reverse complement.
GAGAGAGAGAGAGAGCTACTGTAGTATTGGTATCCTTGATACTGACATCCGCAGGAAGATTCCAAGCCATTTGTAATCCGCCACCGAGCACAATGAGAAATTTTCTAAATAGCATGGATACTCTAGGCATAATTGTTCAATATGTCTATTTCTTACCTAATTATATATTTGTCTTAATATTCTGAACTTAATTATTGCGAAAATGTCAGTAAGTTACTATGACGTTCGAATTTATAAATTGTAACATAAGGAGAGAACTGAAAGTATTTTTCTTTTCTGCAATAGGTTCACAGATAACTGTTTAAAAATCCTGTCTCTGAGAGTATATTTTGAATAACTTAAGTTTGAATCCAGAGACATTCATATCAGTAAAAAAATTTGTTTACTTTCTCATCATATTATCGACGTACCTACATATCCACGTAAAACTATGCATACAGGGGCTGCGTACAAAAATTGGAAGTTTCTAGTTATTGGAAGTTTAAGCTGCTGCTTGCTCTTCATAATAATGTTCTGACAATAAATATTCGTTGTTTCGCGCCTTCGTCGTTAACGTTGGGAGAACAAAGATATTGAAGTTCATCTCGCCTTACAACAATGGAAATTATCATGAGATTTACTTTCAGGAATCCAAATAGACATGATACGAATGGTCGCTATTAGTGTGTATAT
>NQII01000135.1:419973-451542 GCA_002778355.1 Clitarchus hookeri | reverse complement strand
TATATATATATGCTGTTAGAGTGTATACATACGTATACTTGTAGAACAAAGCACACGTGCTTGTAAGCTGTGTTATGAATTATCCTTAAAAACGGCCCATTAAATAGCCAAAATGTGTGAGAATTTTTTACATGTTCCTCGCAATTAAACACTTTTCTTTGAGCTTTTGAAAAAAAAAACTCATCAACGCAGCATATAAAACAAACTAAACGCAAAAATGTCATTAGTGCAACTACATTTTTCAAAACCTGCACAATATAAGAAGTTTATTTAAAGTTTCCATATAACTGCAATTAAAAAAGAAATAATAGGCCTGTATCACAGTTGCTTTTTTAATCATGCCTAGACAATCATCTACTGCTCATTCATTGAAATGTGGGCTATTTATTTACGGCTTCATTGTTTTGCACTGTCATGTTCGTTCCAAAAACATACCTGTTATTTTTCTTACAGAACACGTTGTAATTTCTGAAGATTAAATTAACAGCAATGTCAGAGTAGAAGGCCTACGGTTATTTTGCTGTCTCACAAGGACTATTTACGTGAGGCTGTATACAAGTTTTGCCAATTGTAAAAATGGTCTGTAATCACTAAGCACCATTGTCTTAGTTAACTGTGTATGAGTATATGAGATTTAATTAACAAATAACTGGATACAGTTCAATCATTCTTTAAAAGACAGATCACTCACTGTTTTAAGCCAAATCTCGTACAAAAGAGTTACCTTTCGTTGAACGAAATGAAGTGGATTAGTTATCAACGGTAACAAATAGGCAAATAACTCTCACATTATTATTTTATAGCGATCTATCTATATTTTATTTCTATGAACACAACATAGCTCTATATTTAATACAGGTTCATCTTGAGATAATAATTGTTCATAACTAATGCATGGATCTCGTGCGGCTCATAAGAATAAAACAAAATTTATTTGAAAAAGGCGGTGGCATAGTCATGAAAGAGTATTTAAGACATGCGGAGGTTGCAAGGCGTGTCTATAACCTGACGACAAATAACGATGCAGGTTGGCGATATTAATAACCGACTTTATTGTGCGCGTATAACTGCACGGAGTGCAATACAACTATATGAAGATGCTGGAATTTGAAAGGTTACATTTTGAAAAAGTCTTTCATAATGGGAACATTATGAACAGTCGCTTTGTGATTTCGTTATGTACCCCCATTTCCTTCCATGATGAAATTACTTCGTATTTACATTACCAGCATCATGAATTACTAAATAACGTGACCTCAATTGACGTTTCTTTTCTCTGCTGACAAATTATTGCAGCGTGATATAATGCTGAACATTTATGTTGTCTGCGAACAGACTTCCTACATGCTTTCTTCAAGAACATATATAACGCGCGATCGCAATTGGCTCCAAAGAACGTATACGAAAAATTTCTTCTGATCTCTTTACCTCTTCGCCTATGATTTTATACTTCAAATTCTCAACAACGTTCAGCCAAAAATTGAACTACATTAAAAGATATAAGGGTTTTAAACATTTTGCTGTGAGAAAGTGATCGTTTGATTATTTTTTTACATTGTAGGAGCATAAGTTAAGCGAATACCAAGTGTCATCCAGAGTTGCCAACCAGTATGAAATCTTAACAATTTAACATTGTACCACACCGACGTCCCTTCCTTCACAGTCTTCATATGGCTGTACATCAATCACGCAACAAACTGTTGCTTGATCTCGCAAACTCTTCAAGCAACTGAATTGCGAAACTAAATCAAGGCAGTAATCACGATGTTTTGATGATTCCACTAATGTTAATTTCACAGATAAAATGATATCGTAGGGATCAGGTTGGAGAGAGCGTAGATATACGTAGGAATATTATAAATGGAGCCATATAAGTGTCATAAAAGAAAATGCGTTTTTTTTTATTTGTGAGCCCCTGTAAATAATATATTTTTCTNTATATTAAACCTTCGCCCACAGAAATCAAAACGTTATTGTTGTCGGGTTTTAGACCATAAGGAAAAATGAAATTATGTCCTAGGCAACAAAATATAATCGCCCAGAGAAAAAAAAATTATAATACGTCATATAGTCCTATGTTAAAATGCCAGAAAATTTTATATATTTAGTCATTCATAATTTTTGTTATTAAATTTGTTAACCATGTCTTAAGACAGTTGACCAATATGGGATCTTAAGCAACCTTAATTTAATTAACATAATTTGTTCTCTTACTCGTGAGAAATAGTAATAAAATGAATATTACAATTTTGCATTCCTCCAATATTGAATTTCCATAACTAGCATACAACCTTTAAGAGTAGACCTATGTCGTATTTGTTAACAGAGTGAGGGAGGCAGCTTACACACTAAACATATTACAACGTTGTAACTAAAATTCTACACAGACGCATAGTTTCTTACACAGAATCAAACCATGGACTTCTCGCACTATAAGCTGGCGTTCCTTCCAACCAAGTACATCACAGATATCAGCTGTTACAGAGATAAAATAAGAATACACTTACCTCGTCAGAGATGACATCCAAATAAAGCTGCAAATATGATTAAAATGGATGTTTCGCGAAACGTTATGCGGAATGTATTTACAACAGTACTCACCGCAACATGCACTTTAAATTCAATAACTACGGTAATATTCATCACTACAAGAATGTTTACTAGGCCTTGCGTGAAAAAATGTTTGTCATAATTCTAGGATTTTCTAATTTTCAGGATGTCCTATCGCACAATAGATAACAGTTTCTGTAAAGTATAATAAATTTATGTTAAAAAATAGGTAAAAAAATTTGAAAAGCGGACTTACATATCGTACTCTGTAAAAACTATCTCGACAACTATGATTGTGCTTATAAATTTACTTTTATTAAAAATGCCACAATGAATCGTACTCAGTGGGGATTGAGTACGGAAAATATTGAAAACTGTTTGAAAACGACATAGAAACTAAGTAAATATGTAAATATTTTGTTCAATGTTACTAAATTCTATTAACTGACAGCAAAAAACCACTGATAATTCCAGGCCTTTCCAAATTTCCGGGTTAAAAACGTAATCCTTAGCTGGCATATTTTTAAGTTTTCCACGATTTCCGGGTTCCCTGTGACTAGTATATCTTAAGCGCAGTGATATCATAGTATCAGTAGAAGTTCAACTTTTTATCACTACCTAAATACTACGTAAAAGCAAACAGCACCTTCAAATAAATATCACTAGTTATCTTCTCCCTATTAGTAATACTTATTTGCCACTATCTATAAAACAGCTCAAGAAAGTAGCACCTTACAGAGGAGAGAGTAATTGGGTAAGAATAATGTTTTGTAGAATAACCAATTCCGCCTTCCGAAAAAGTCGCAGCACATGAATGACCCCGTATGACATAACTAACAACATATTCCAAGCCATTGAAACCATATTAGTAAAATTGTAGTATTTTTTCCGGTTGCTCTTCAGTGTAAAAAAAAAGTTAAAATACAGAAATTATTGATGCATACCATCAAGTTTTAGAAGTATTTTCTTATAATTATAAATTTTTATAAGCAAATTGTGGTCTTAGAATTAATTTTGAATGATTACTTTGATATTAAGCTGGTTTCCATAATTTTTTGAGCTGATACTATTTTGAATGAGATACTGATGCGATACAATATTTGTGATATACCTTTTGGTTAAAAATACTACCTATTCATACAATTTTCTTTGCAGTGATATAGGTCTACTCATATTCGCTACTGAAATGGACAAACCTGCACGATTCAGTTGTTTCGTATGTAACAGAGGTGCAAAATTATTTTAGAGACCGTATTAGCTTTGTCGGATTTAATAGGCCTAATGAGCGAAAATGAGGACTTCGTTTTCACGAGCAGTCGGGTTATTCTTTACTTCAACAAGCCCTGTATGTCCTTTCATGGTTTCGCTTTTACAAATGGGATTAAAGCAAAAGATATAATCCTAGCACAAGTCAAAATGAAACTTCACTGATAAAAATAATTGTTTCAGTATACCAAATATATGTGTTTTTGCGTGGCCTTCGTTTCAGCTAAACTATATTTTGTTGGCACAACCAAGCCTCAGTTCCTCCAAATGTATGGAATTTGTTCAGAAAGCCAGTATGTCTAACAAATATTTAGTGTAAGCAAACGCCATTACAATTTTTAAACCAAGTAACACGTTTACTTATGTGGAATATGCTATGAACAAAGAATTTATTTGCAGCGAGCATAGATTTTGTTGGCGGCACTAATCCATTTTGTTGACGTCCGCCTTCTTTGTTGGCTGCGCGCGTCCAAGCAATCGTTAATTGTTACGTTAGATGTCACTGCTCGAGGTTGTCTTGTGAATGGCTGATGAAATAACCAAGATAAATTTTGGAAGATCGGGGTTTCACAAACCTTATAAAATTGTTTGCAGTTAATATTATTATTATTCAATTGCGGGGTTTTTAGTTGTTTCGGTCTGCATGTTCGACATAGACGCGGGTATCTAACCTCGGTCTGTATCTAAGTAAAGTGTTGAATATAACAATTGTATTCAGCTGAATAATTAGTGCTTTGTACATGCAGCGTTCCTATCGACACATGTTCAAACATTTATGAATATCTAAATTTTATTTTTATAAGAACGAAAATTTGAAAAACTATATGGCAGTGATAATTAAACTGGAATATTTTACTCTAAGTATATAGCAGTTTTGTAGCGGTTTTTGTACAAAACGTGTTCCTTAAAGATCAAGTGGCTCGTGGATAACTCGACACAAAAGGCAAACCCACTAATAAACGTGTGCAAATTAAATAACCCAAAATAAACTGCAACGTAATACCAACAAAATATTTGGTAGAGAAAACAGAAGATTTGGTAGAGGCCACATTAGATTTTGTTCAACCAAACAAGCTAAATGTTTGTTAAAAACAAATAAACCAACAAATCAATTTGATTTCAACAACAAAATATTTCACTGCCCCTATACAAATGATTCGGTTGTGGCAAACAAATTTTGTTTGAACTAACAAAATATTTTTCTTGGTGGATTGGCTTACTAGAGGACGGATCACATGACCAGTATTCGTTTGTTCATAGAGAGAATGGTTTGTTACATCCAACGAAATATTTGTTTAAATATGGCCAAAAATATATTTAGTTGCCCCACAAAACATTTTGTAGTGTAAACAATACTTGGAAAGCAACAAAATTAATATTGTTCACCTGTTGACCTAACAAACTACACGCTTGGATAAACAAAACCTACGTGCTAGGCCAAAATAAATAAAACTCTCAAAAAAATATCTAGTTGAACCAACTGTACGTGTATATTTGTTTGACCACTCTTTTTATTGCCTTTCGTTAGGAAATACAGATAGAAAGTTTGTATTTTTTCGTGACAATTAGGATAGTAAGTGTATTTATTAGTGAATTTATTGATATATAATAATTGCATAAATATACTAATGAAACAAGTTCAACAGGAAACTGAAAAGTAAAGCTATAAAATCTTAAATATTTATTAACGCGCATTGTTCAGCATTTTAAATGAATATTAAAAAAAATTCAAACTTCTTCGAGTAGTCTCATCCGAGGTTGCTAGTGTGCAGCGCTGAGGGCGAACCATGTAGTCCCGAATCTCTGTCGAAATCCCGATTTTTTTATATCAACCAAAACTGTTTAATGTACGTAGAGTCAAACAAATATTAGTTGCACCGACCAAATTTTAGATTGTTAGGGGCAACCAAATAAGGATAAAAACAATTCGGTTAAAACCAAAAATATTTAATTGCCCTTATACGAACAATTAATTTAGTTGCGTCAAATATACTTTGTTTGATTCAACAAAACCTTTTTCTCAGTGTTCGCACTTCCTATCATCGACTTCTTGAATCCTCTCAGCCTGCCTCCTGCGTGGTATAAGCCACGTGTAAAAAAAATTACATTGGTTTTGGAGCACAATATTTTCCATGGCTATCCTCAACAGTCCCGGCTAACTTCTCTGTTATGGGCTGTTCACGGTAAAGTGAGCACTTTTCAAAGCCATGCTTAATATCTACTTGTATACACATTGTGTATTCTTCCGCCGTACATAAAATTTACATTGCTGTGGTCCTCGTCACTTAACGTATGCGCCAGTTAAGTGAAACTGTAAAATTATATTTAAAAAAAAAGTAAATATTTTTTGCTCATTTTTATTTGCTCACTTTTAATCATAAAACAAACAAAAAGTAAAATAAATAATATCGATATTCACGTATGTTTACCAAAGACTTTTAATTCAACGTTGAGATATGGAACTACTTCCTCGCCATCGTTACCAACTTAACTGAGCGCAAGCCTGTCAGTGTGCTCGTTAAAATAAATGTAGGTAGGGACAGTGACATTTTTCATAGGTTTATTTCAAAAGTGTTCAATTATTCTACAACAGCCTATAGGAGAGAGTAATTCTGTAACATTTGATTTGTGCCTCCACCGCGCCACAGAGTAAACAGCTACACAGAAACGAAATGTCATGGCACTTCCTTTGATATTGGCGTACCCATTCACTGACTGGTTGCGCCTGTGGGAATGTATCTTGTGTCTAATTGTCCACTGCTTGCTGAAAAAAGGTTTCTTATTGGCTGGGCTGCCGACTGAGGAGTAGGTTTCCAGGCGCAGATTGGCGGACGGCGTTATAATGTTGCTAGCCAGTGACCCCATTTTGCTGGCGTGTGCTATTAAAGTCTGCGGAATAAGTTGCTTAATATAACCTCTTTATTCGTAAGTACTCTATGACTAGAGGTAGTGAAATTCCGCGAAAAGATTTCAAGACAAGTTATATGTATTTCAAAACACTGTAGGGTCGTTTACCTATCTTGATTGGCTGAATTACTTTTGGACACGTGTTAACTGGTCTGTACAGGTGTTGACTGTCTGCGCACGAATCACGTAGGAGCCGTGCCGATGTTGCCAAATTCTGAGCGGTCCGGTCAAATATGAAAACGCCTTCTAAATCAAAGAGCAGCCAATGGCATCAGACAAACTGCTGTTGAGTGCTTATAGTATCGAAAACTACCGTGTACTCATATTATTTTCGCGAAAAATCACTAGCTCTATCTATGACCGCGCAGTCTTCAACCTGAGATTACTACACTCAATTTTTGGTACTGTTGGAATGTACGTTGCAGAGAGATATAAATGCGGAGAAAGGGAATTCCCAACGAGTTGTCATCGCTTGCCTCAGCTTTCACGAACCATTACAGGGCAAATCCGAGCAACTGAGAAGAAATTAAATCCAGCACAAAAAATTACATCTCAAGCAATAAAAGGGAGGAAATATGAACACAAGTTAGTAAGAAGCAACCCACGCTATTAACGAACAGTTTTTCCCTGCCGTCACTTATTTAGGCCAGCGGCGTGGCTTCGTTCCAAAGAAAAACACATTGCAGTCTAAGAAAGCGCGTAACAAAGACGGGTACTTTAATTTTCTGATATAGTACAGATACGAGGTTACGAAACCATATAATTATTCACTGCATTAATAAGTATAAAACGTGCATTAAAAACATCTATGAAGGGGATGTATACGAAAAAAAACTTAAAAAGTTACACTCACTGTTTTTGACTTCAGTACTCTTGAGCAGAAAAAAAAGGAACATAAAAGTTAAACTGGAACACATGAAATAAAATACAAGGAAAATAAAGCTATCGCTAGGATTTTGGATTCATCAGTTTTTTCCCTCAAAACTTTTATTTAAAAGTCTCGCCGATAACTTTAGAATGGATCACAAATAACAACTTTGACAGAAAAATTCCTTAACTTGTTGCACATTCACTACCTGACTTATTTCTCAAATCGTACCTCCGAAAACAAATAGATTAATATTTTGCGCGGGCAACTAAAAAAACAAGTGAAACTGCACTAGCAATCAAGCAATACCAACTTAATAAAATTATATAGGCAATGGCTTGTGTGCGCAGTTGATCAAATCTATCCTTCCATGTCGTAGCGGAAAATAATATCCTAAAACGGCAGGGCATCGATCTCCCTTAACTTACGTCTGCATTGTTTTTTTGTTGTTGGTGTGTAAGGGCGCTAGTTTGGAATGTCTCGGCGACGTCACTAGGTAGGAATCAGCATCACAGTAATAAACAAGGTTACACACCGCGCTCAACCGTATTCCGCTGTTGTTCCGGCGTCATGCGTAGCGGTCGCTATGGCATTTCTTTGCACTTCGAAGTTCGATTTCGAATTTGGGGCAAACCAAGGATGTCTGCCGTTCTTTTATGTCAGTTCAGGTTAGTTTAGTTCATTAGCCGTCCCTAGGTTAGCTTTCTGACACAAAAGTAGGATCGTTAACAAACCCAATCAAACAGGTAAATGAACCGTAGTTACTCTCTGCATTATTCATCAAACTTCGAATTTCGAGCTTTGATGATAGCACGAGAGAGCCACAATAATTCCGTGGCGTGACAATAGCATCTAACCCACACTAGCAAGCCTTCTACTCTGAAGGACGTAGTTTTACCGGAAATTGTGAAGAGTGATACCGAAAACTAAGACCGTGTTTGAATTGGCACTCTTAGTTTACTAAAACGTGAACAGAATTAGTCGACTGAAATGATTACGTATTTGGTATTTTAGTATATAGTTTCTAGTTTGTAACGAAACTTACTAAAATACTGAATTACCAAATCGTAGCCATCTTTGAACAAGTGACTATCGACGGCGTCCGAATTGACGGCTACTAAATACTTAAATACTAGTAGCCTACATTCAACTGTCAACTCGAACACGGCCCAAGTCTTGGTCATGGCTAAGCTTCGAAGATAACGAGTTAGCGCTACGTCGCTTGACCTGTTTTGAGAAAAAGGCACGTTAGAGATTACATAACACATTTTGAAGTACGAATATAATCGACGTTAGGCAAAATCGCTGTTTTATATCGTCATTCTTTTCAGGATGTTGACTAATTTTTTTACCGATGCTCCTGCAAGACGTGCATGATGCCGCTCTCACTCTCTCAGTGTTGATTTTCTAAAATTTTCGTAACCACGTATTCCTCCGAAGTAGGCAACGATGTTACAAAAAAAGGAAACGAAAATGTGTATGTAAACTTCCCATGGCTTATACAATTTAACGTATTTTGTAAGGTACTGCTTACTGCCTGAAAAGCTCAGCTAATCATAGTGCAATGCTACAGCTGTACGCAAGATAGATGTGTCTCATTCTTCCATTATCGCAGCCGACAAACCACCGAGAAACTCGTGGAGTAACAGAGAGCACAGAATAGCATGACGTCACTAAATGTATGGTGCGGTATACTTCTTATCTCATTCACAATTAAAATTGACTGACTTCGTTCGAATACATATCCAGCAAAACTTACCATTTGCCTGGATGTAAAACTTCAACATACAATTTTTTTTAAAATGTAAAATGGGTGTTAATATATTAAAATATGTTGAGGATATTAAAGAGTAGGAAACTATTTCCTATAGTTTTAACATTAAACGTTTTTTCGTTGTGACATGATATAAGAGCCTGAAAAAAGTATGACAATCGTGGAAAATTACTTTTCTGAAACCAATAAAAATGTTTATATGAATTATACATTTATTTTATTCTTTTGTGCGCATCTAATAACTAGACAAGAATAAGCTGGGCTACAATTCAAAATAATTGTCCATGTCATCAGAATACCATAATAATATTTTCTTGGATTTTTTTTACGGTTAACACGTATTTCAATTTAAACTTTCTGAAATAAAACTTGTAATAAAAAATAGCTAAAAGTTAAATCCTTACCATTGGTAAACAAATTGTAAAATTTTTAAGAAACTGCATCGCGACACTGCCGTGAATTCAAGAAACACTATACATTAAGCAAAATTTCTTGTTAAAATAACTTTTTTAAATTTGTACAAATCAATAGGCCTATTTTAAGTTTAAAAATCTTATATTTGCACAAAAAAAAATTGATTTTTTTTTTTATGGTTTGGTATTACTATAAAATTATTATTGCTATTACAACAAAACACCATAAAATATCCTCAAAATCTAGAAATAAACTTTGGCCTTAGAACTCCTAAACGCATAAAAGATACTAACTAATTACTCTTAAGAGTAATTACTCTTAAGAGCTGTAATAGAATGCAAAATCNTTGAACTACCTAAACGCATAAAAGATACTAACTAATTACTCTTAAGAGTAATTACTCTTAAGAGCTGTAATAGAATGCAAAATCGTATGATAGCGGGATCTTGCGCATATCTTATTTACCTGCCAGTGCCATGACGGGAATCAGAGATCGAGCTTGCATGAAGCAGTCAAACAACACGCCAATATTGTAAAAGCGGCGGAAATAAATATGGGAGAAGAACGGCCGACTTAATCACCAAGGCGGCCAAGGGAACAAATGGTTTGGCGAGCATCGAGACTGAGAAGTGCTGACGAGGCGTGGTTTGGCGAGCAGCGAGACTGAGAAGTGCTGACGAGGCGTGGTTTGGCGAGCAGCGAGACTGAGAAGTGCTGACGAGGCGTGGTTTGGCGAGCAGCGAGACTGAGAAGTGCTGACGAGGCGTGGTTTGGCGAGCAGCGAGACTGAGAAGTGCTGACGAGGCGTGGTTTGGCGAGCAGCGAGACTGAGAAGTGCTGACGAGGCGTGGTTTGGCGAGCAGCGAGACTGAGAAGTGCTGACGAGGCGTGGTTTGGCGAGCAGCGAGACTGAGAAGTGCTGACGAGGCGTGGTTTGGCGAGCAGCGAGACTGAGAAGTGCTGACGAGGCGTGGTTTGGCGAGCAGCGAGACTGAGAAGTGCTGACGAGGCGTGGTTTGGCGAGCAGCGAGACTGAGAAGTGCTGACGAGGCGTGGTTTGGCGAGCAGCGAGACTGAGAAGTGCTGACGAGGCGTGGTTTGGCGAGCAGCGAGACTGAGAAGTGCTGACGAGGTGTGGTTTGGCGAGCAGCGTGACTTGTGTACGTTAATTTTATCCATGTGATTGTGCTCTACGTTAATATCGTTCATTTCTATCATTACACGTGTACCTTTATTAATATACACAGCATTTATTGCCATTCCACTGGTCAGTACATTTTATTGGGACATTCTGTAGATGAATAACCTATTAACATTTTTTCTGACTAACCTACACCGAGAATCAAGTGTTTTTTATAGCTCACACTATCAATATATTGAATGAACTATTGTTTTGAACATACGCTATATCAGGGCTTTGTTATGTGTCGATAAACCTTGACATAAGGCAAAGATCCGCAAAAGCGTTTGTCCAAAATAATAATTTATTAATTTATTTACCTCAGTTACAAGACTCAATCAAAAATCACTATCAATATAAGTGACATTCCGCTTTTTAAACATACATTTCACACGAGTTTGCCTGTAATGACGAATACGCCCGTACACACTCGCTCTCTAGCATACAAATTAAAAAAAAGGGGCAAGGAGAACGCTTGGTACAAATTCAAAGATAACGCACCTCCTTGCCGCAAGAAAAATACATGAAACTATAAAGTACTGAATGGCTCAAATCTACGATCATATAGACAAATACGATTTCACAGAACGAAATAAAAAAAAAAATCTTATATTTCAATAATTTTATTCTGAAATACGTGTTTTCAAAAAAAATTAAGGAAATGCACCCAAGGTAAATATTTTTGGGAAGATGAGGTCCTAAGCGAATAATATCTGGAAAGTCATCATTTGATTTTGGATATACTACATTAATTTTAAGAGTTAGTAGTCCGGATATGTTCCCTGTGGGACATTCATTGTTTGCGCATTTACGCGTATCTCAGCAAATAAATATCCAAGGAATATGAATTATTGCCAGAAAAGATCAAATCAATCATCTTAACTCGTATGATTTTGTTTTACCATATTAACGGTATTAAAAAAAAATTTGTGAAAACGAAAATCAATAATAATCTTTTAAGCTTGCCTGCGCAGTTTCCTTAAGAGGTAGGAGAAAAGTAAAACTGTGGAATCTTAGTTACATTTGTTAACTGCGTGTAATATAGCCCAGTCCCACTGCTACAGGTATAATTTGTACAGGGAAGCACGACGACGGAAACACTGCACGCCGGTTCAGTTAATATAGAACACAGTGTGCCGGTTACTATAGAACACAAGTATGCAGGCAAAAATTATTCCTATGGCAAATGCGTTGTTATAGCACATACTTGTTACAGCATGGTTATACTGTATTTTGTATCCGACGAGGAGGCATGTTTGTGTGACCTCATCCTTGTGAGGTCATGGGGGCCAAGTATTTCCACTATCATCATTGCCCGATCTTTCTCCGGTATGCACCCTTAGACTTCGGAGGTATCAGTGGCAAGACAAGACCGCTTGCTGGCAAAGAGGCCCATTGGTTGCATTGTGCCGTTTTCCTAGCCTTCTCTTTTCTGGTGCAGGTCATAAGATGGCAAGTGCTAGAATATGTGCTATTAGTAAATGTGTTGTCGCCCCTGTCGCTGTGCCTCGAACGCCGACAAAAATAAATTTCAGGCCCGTGTACTTTCAAGGCTTTCAGCAGTGCTACAAATGGCGGTTTGAAACTTCTGCAAGTCAAATAACACGAACCACAAGCTTAACAAGCTGATATATGCTGCTTCTGTGAACTTTGTTAAGAAGGCGCACCTACGCCTGATCTTCTTCACAACTGCCGACGTATTGAGCAGCGGATATAAAAGGAGAATCTGTATTATAGCTATGTGGACACGAACATTATAAAGCCTGTTAAAGAATGTCACGTTTCCTAGTCACCTGTGTTATGGATACGTTCTTAAATCAATAATGATACGCACCTATGCAAGAGAAGGAAACGTTGCAAGCATTATTGTGCGCTCAAGAAAGCATTTCAGAAGGAAACAAAGTTAACTTTGTGGAGATTTTACGTAGAATAACAACGTTTTTACGTAGAATAACAACTGCACCTGTTTCATATAATACGAATTATTTTTTTCGATTAAAACAAATTAGATAAAAATCTACGGTAATAAACATCCATTTTCTGACTGTATTCCACTATATAACAGCGGTTCTAGAATATAGTTAAGGACAACCTTTTCAAGCAATGTAAATTACATTTCCCATTGCGTAGCTTTGCATTCCACCACAGCGGAAAGGCGAGAAAAATCCAGGTGACTAACTGGTTATTCAAATTATTCACACGTGAATAGATGACCACATTACAAACTGGTTATATATAATGGTTTTATTTTTATCAGACAGGTTATGTTATTTATATTATATGCATAATTAATTGTATGTAAAAATTACGTTGTAGAAGAGCAGGGTAAAGCGGCCAGTGAGGGAAAAGTAGTGATCAGTTATTACTCTACTGAAAAGTGCTGCAGTCTGGTGACGAGGATTTGAAACAATGCAAAGGGAAGCCATTAGTGTTCTGGGAGCATCTGATCTGACTGTCGTACAAGTTATTTGTGTTGTTAGAGTTTATTTTCATGTCTGAAATAATGCAAGAGATGAATACAGTTGATTTTAGCTCAGTATGTACCACCTTTATAATTATTTGTTATACTTAAATTAAATTATAATGTTTTAGGGTTTAAAACCAAGTTTAATAAAGTATAGTAGATTACTTAGACTATACTCTAGACTACTTTATACTTATAAATTTAGAACAATACTGTAAAACGGGGTGAGATTGTGGAATTTTTTTCCAGGCAAAATGAAGACTTTATTTGAAAACACTGTACCCTAAACAACTTCCTTGTTTGTTGTTGAGAGATTTGGGCGGCTCTTAAACAGCGACGTCTTGAGAGCTGATGAGGGTGAAATGAGGTGAGAATGGAGCAGCGCCGGAATGAAAGGGTGGGTAAACGGGAGATCCCCAAGAAAACCCGCTGACCAGCGGCATCGTCCGGCACGATTCCCACTTGCGACAATCTGGGAATGACCCGGCCGGGGATTGAACCTGGGAGACGAGCAGGCTAACCGCTCAGCTACCGTGGCCTCTGCTTGTTTGTTGGCAAACTGAAAATACACGTCTTGCTTTTTATTTGTATTTGCTGTTTGATATATTTTACGTAAGTCAGGTAAAGTGGCAAGCCACTGACTGGCCACTTTACCCTGCATGGCGAAGCAAAATGGCCATTTAGTACACAACTATTTTTTAGATGCAATAAACATATATATTTCGCAATATTAACAAAATTACGTTTTATTGTTTGTGCGATAACTATATTATATGGAGGGAAATTCTCTGTTTCTGTTTAAATTACAGTACACGATTTACTTATCAGTTTACCTTGCCCTCTTCTATACGTAGTGGTCCAGCACAATGGAAATGACCGAAAGCTGGCCAATAAAATCTTTAGATGCTACTTGAAAAAAATGCAATTTATAATTTCAAGTAGGCCTAACAACGACAGTCGCAGCATTTTGCTTTTACAAAAACCTATGGTCAGTATACATTGATCGGGATGCAATTGAACATTCGGAATCAACCATAATCACTTTATGTGGAATAAAACTATTACGATAAAATTTAATGCAAAACTTGGTCACGACTGACGGTAAAGAGTACCTGTCTGCACTACTGCGTGTATAGTTCATTCACGGTTACTTTCAACTTTTCTTAAGCCCTGCTGAAGTTCTATTTTCAGGATATTCCTCTGCCCCATACAAACAAATCTTACCTAACCAAGTATAGCAAATTACATCAATGGGACAACCCACCGCTTTCGTGCACACTCAGTGTAATAGTGCAATAATATATTTTGCATAAGAACTATTCCTTACTAGACATTACATATACACCTACTATATCGCCGTTTTTATTCACATTAATTACTAATTAAATATTATAATATAAAGATAAAATATGGGTAAAAGGTTAATATTACCAAAAATAAGATATCTTTATGCTAGCACAAACGTATAAAACGCTTGTGATACATGGCATATTTAGTAAACAACCAAACTCGTTATATATGGGGTGACTTTACAGAAGTTTGATTCAAAAAGTGCGAAGAAACCACGGATAGTCTATGTATAGGCTGTTCAAGGTAAAGTGAGCACTTTTGAGGCCCTAGTTACGTTTTAATTTCAAACATTTTTTATCGTTTCACCACCTTTTTAAATAAATATCGCCGTGTTATTAATAAACACAGGATGTATATTCTACCGCACTCGGAAGTTAACGTCTAAGGCTAAAATATAATATATTTATTGGCTATTTTTCGAAATCAGACGACTTTCAAAAGTGCTCATTTTATCGTGAATAGCCCATATTTATTTGGACACAAAGTAAGTCTAGTAAAACATTACCAACGAAAACATATCAACCCATTATAATATAGCGTTTATCACGGAAATTAAAACAGAATAGTACCCCGAGTCAGAAGAAGGTGGGGAGTATAACCACGATTTAGGTTTCGCTGTAGGGCCTACTGAAATGGATTACTTAATAACACGTGGGGAACGTTGTAGACAATAATTATTTTATGAAATAAGTAATTTTTGCCAACCATTTGCTTGAAAACACGAAATAAACTCTGAAATAATTTTCATCAAGCTGAAATATTAGATTTATTTTCGTTTTTCGATACAACATAATTCATTCGACAAAAGTATTTTGAAAATACTTTTCAGCACTTACCTTGAGATTGTGGTGGAGAAAAATCTCGTCTACCGCGATGGATGCATGAACTCGTATACTAACAATTTTTTCTAGAAACAGGCGTAGCTTAAACCGTTCGGGCACACGTTAATTATTGAGATCAAGTGTTACAATCACGTAGTTTTTTTTTGACATAGTTCAATCACAGTTACTTCCAACTTTTCTGAAGCCCTGCTAAAGTTCTACTTCCAGAATATTCCTCCACCTCACACAAACAAAGTTTAACATAGTCTTGAAAATTACACCAAGGGACAACGCCCCGCATTCGTGCGCACTCACTTGAATAGTATTTTGCTTGAGAACTATTTATTACTAGGCATTACCAACACACCGGATTTTCTAGCCGTTTTAATTCAAATAAATTATAAATTGAATATCGTAACGTTCATATAAGATTAAATAAAAAATTAATTTAACCAAAAATAAGATACTCCTGTGTTAACAGAAGTACAAGACGCTTGTGATAACTTGCATATTTAGAAAACAACCAAACACGTGGGGTGATTTTTCAGAGGTTTGAATACAAAAGTGTGAAGAAACAGCGGGAAGAGTACATGCGCTGTACTTGTGTTCAGCGCGTGTTCAGTGAAGAACGTGCTGCATGCTCGATGAAACTGGCATTAACCGTCCATGTCATAGAGGTGTAGACAAATCCATGGGGCCTATGTCAGATTAGCCACTAGGAAGTAGCTGTGTACAGCACCGGTCATGAATATAGTTCACGTACAATTTGTCCACGATCGTGTACGCGCTGACTGATCGGGCTGCAGTTGCAAACTGGTTGTTGGCCGATACAATGCATTTTTGGCCCATTAAATCAGCACCGGAAGAACTCGACAGGAATATAAACGTCACAGTGAAACTAGGTATGCTGTAAAAAAAAAATAATTCTGTACTTGTTAATAACATTTCTTTAAAAACTAGTTGCCAAGGAATTTATTCTAACTATACAGCTGAAACAGTGTGTATTTACAACACATTTTTTTTATAAACCTTACAAAATCGCTTATGTAGCTCAATGTTCAGAATAAACTTGAAGTCTTGTTAAAATTCAAACACTAATTTCAAATATTCCATACTAAAGTTTTGTGAAATTCACTCTAATTTATTCGTAGTTTTATATAATTATATTTGGCAATTACTCTTCAAAGAATTCCGCGCACAAATACAAGGAAATTACAGTGTTATACGCACACAGAGAAGAAATAGTGGCGCGGTTTATTCGACCTCAGCGAACTCAACAACTGACAATACTCGCAGTGTGTGCGGTGACAGTACAAAAATAGTTTGAATTCTGTATAGTAATGTCGTGTGAAACCTGTTTTGTTTTACGGGACAGCACTGGCCACAAAGATGGCGACCAGCTTTCACATTAACTCGGCTCATTTCGTCTCCATGGATACTTACCTCCTCTGTGATAAAGCAGCTTTTATGCGACGCAAGGTACATGCAAAACTCGTGCAAGATGCCGACCTTGCACTACATTTCGTGCGAGAATTTCTGACACGAGGTAGATCTCGTACGATGGGGAGACAGAACATGTGCTATTTTTTTTAATGCGAGTTGCCTGGAAACAAGTGCCTGTACGCTGGCCGCGTGACCAACTGTATGTAATCTAAAGAGGTCGGAGTAAATCATAAATTTCGTTGCGCTAAGAGAAATTTTCCGAAACACACTGCTGTGCAGAACTATTCAAATTTGATTTTTGAGCAATGGAGTTGAGGTTGGTAGTGTAGTACCACTGTTGAGTGAAGAAGTTCCGTCACATTATTTACTATCCACAAACCTCAAGGCCAAGAGCTTTCATATTAATATCACGGCCATTAAATATTGCAAGAAGAATTTCACTAGAAGTTTTCAATGCGAACTAGTTTCATATGGAAAATTCGCGATGTTTCCCGCTCGGTAGTTCGCATGCGAGGTCTCGTATGAAATTGATTTTTGCGTCGTGTAAAAAAGCAGCTTAACCTTCTCTTCCGTTACTAAAACGTGAACAGTTCTGACCGAGGGTATCGCGCACGTACATATAATTGGTTAAGGGAGGGGGAAGTTNCGCGGCCATTAAATATTGCAAGAAGAATTTCACTAGAAGTTTTCAATGCGAACTAGTTTCATATGGAAAATGCGCGATGTTTCCCGCTCGGTAGTTCGCATGCGAGGTCTCGTATGAAATTGATTTTTGCGTCGTGTAAAAAAGCAGCTTAACCTTCTCTACCGTTACTAAAACGTGAACAGTTCTGACCGAGGGTATCGCGCACGTACATATAATTGGTTAAGGGAGGGGGAAGTTATAAGACACTGCAGTGTGCATGGGGGGAAGGGGGAAAGTGGTCAGGGAATTCCTCCCTCTCATAAAATGTTTTCCCTGGTTCATGCAAGAATAATTATTTCCCTGCCAGGGAAAGTGATTTCCCTCCCTGAAGAGTAAAATTGTTTGATGACAGACATTTCGTCCCCACGTACAAATTATAACGAAGCTTGATACCTTCGGATGGAAAATACTGGCTTGAAAACACACGACTAAAATATAGTAACTGTTAAAACACAAGTTTCGGCGTATCGCAAAATTTCGTGTCGCCCTTGCTGCACTTCTTTTCACGCCAGGCACAGATTGGAGACACATAACTCTGCAGTTTGTTTATAACATATAAGCTAGTACGTATTTACGCCACCAGATATCAGCCTTTTCACTGGAAAATGCGAATCTCCAAAAGCCTTTAGTTCACTTAAAAAAAAGCCCCCCTCCCCCTCCCTTTTTAGCAAATAGTTTAATTCGCACCCTGCAGGGCAGGTGAAACTAAGCATGTATAGTGACGGACCCTTCCGCTTGGTTCAGCACAATCGTTATTTTAAACTAATCAAATTGTATCCGGCACTATGGTATTGATTAAAATCCTTTTAACGAGCATTATATGCATATTTATTTACGAATTTGATGTCTANGTATTTACGCCACCAGATATCAGCCTTTTCACTGGAAAATGCGAATCTCCAAAAGCCTTTAGTTCACTTAAAAAAAGCCCCCCTCCCCCTCCCTTTTTAGCAAATAGTTTAATTCGCACCCTGCAGGGCAGGTGAAACTAAGCATGTATAGTGACGGACCCTTCCGCTTGGTTCAGCACAATCGTTATTTTAAACTAATCAAATTGCATCCGGCACTATGGTATTGATTAAAATCCTTTTAACGAGCATTATATGCATATTTATTTACGAATTTGATGTCTAATTAGGGTATCACACGTGCAGAAATGTCTGGGCATGCACGCAATGTGCGACTAACTGATCTGTTTATTCGTATCTACATTACGATGATAGTGAAATCACGTAGTTTAATAGTTCGTCTTGTAATTTAGAGCAGCGGAATGATCAACAACATGGTATTATGTTGCATGCTTCATAATTTTTGTATTCACGATATGTGATAACTTTCCACTGCAAGCGTAAAATAGCAGTCTGACGGGAGTGTGCCAAACATCACCTACACAATGCTAATCGCCTATTTTGGAAACTTATATTTTCGCTGTTACTCTGCGCAAAAGTACACGCATTGTAATACTTTTGATCAAACTTCTGTTACTTAACTAGGTAATGACAATACATTTCGTACCTACCGAAGATGGCAATATTAGACCTTACAACCTGCCCTCCTCCAAAATAATGTTCATTTAACGCTTCGAATGCGGCACATATTTACGGACATTCAAGAAAAGTTAGATCAGAATCACCTACAAATATCTAGCACTGCATGAACCACTGTTATGTTGTTCTCTACATTCTCAGTTACGCCATCCTATTGGACAACACTTCACCGGAAACTGCGGCTCTCAAGACCTTGTTGTTAAGGCTCGCGGCTTCACCCCTTTTACAAAAATTCGTCGTTTCCGTGTCATAATTTCAGTTTCAGAAGTACTACAGAAAATGTTTTATTACAGAAAATTTACAATTTACTAGTTATTTAATACTTTTGTATCTCATTTTCACTGTGTGCTACTTCCTGCTCACAAAAAAGCATACACCTAATGATAAAATATAAATAATTCTCTCGACTTTTTACAACAAGCAGATAACACAAAATTAAAATTACGCACAAAAACATTAAACAACTCGTAAAATGTAGATTTTATATAATCGTAGATTGACAGTAATTACCATGAGTCCGAAATTATGACGCGAAAACGAATAATTTCTGCAAAAGGGGCGAAGCCGAGATATGAGAGCCGCTCAAATATCTCAAACTCAACTCAATATTCACCGGAAACGCTTACGGTAGGCCTAACGTACAACGTTCATACCGGCGGCTGTCAGCCAGTGTAATGCAGAGTTGACAATGTCCCAATAAAATATTCTTCCCTAAGTAACGTATCCGTCATGTTCATTTGCGTAGTTTAACACTTCGGGTGCTGCCGACGTAAAATTAGGCTATGTTGTGCTGAACCTCGTGACAACTGCCAGCTACGTAACATTGTCGCCAGTATGTTAAAAACAAAACTGTACGGCGTAAAAATTACTACATATTCCATAAAACTCTGTTGAAATCACGCGTCATATTAAATTGATAGAAGCAAATGTTAAATGATGTGCTGCGGTGATAAAGACTTAAAAAGTTTGGGTTCTGCCTGTCAGAGATCGTTATGTTCGAGGTTTTTCTTAGATACTACAGAAGATACAGTCTATTAGCAGTTTCTTCACTCTTTTTTTAATCAAACCTTTGAAAAATCACCTTATGTATGGCAAGTTTGGTTGTTTATTAAATATGCCACGTATCGCAAGCCTTTTTTACTTTTGTTAACATAAAAGTACCTTATTTTTGGTAAAATTGAACTATTACATATATTGTTTATATAAATAATATTTTTTAATTTATAATTAATATAGAAAACAAAGAAAAAATAGGTGTGTTGGTAATGCCTAGTAAGAAATAGTTCTTACGTAAAACGTTATTACACTGTGCGCACGAATGCGGTGCGTAGTCCCTTTGGTGTAATTTTCCACATGAAACGAAGGAATATACTGGAAGTAGAACTTTAGCATGGCTTTAGAAAAGTAAGTTATCGGGCAGGTAATTAGGCCCTAGCACATTTTTTTTTGTGGGAGGGAGGGATAAGAAAGATAAATGTTTTAGACAAGACTGATAGAAATATTATGTAGTACTTTACTATGAAAACGACCAGATAACACTACTTACCTTTGTGTAAGTTGAAAAGCGAGTAATTTATCTATCGAGTGCTATTACATTTAATTACAGCGGGTATCTTGCAAGTCGTCAATATTCAAAAGCGAACAGAAGTTTACTTACCTAATGACGTCCCACATGTCAAACATTTCTGAACATTGTTTGATAAATACCTGACTTACATTAGCTGAAAGTGTCAGGCACTACTGACTGCACTGTGCGGTGAGTTTTACGTAAGTGTTTTCCTAACCACGTGTCGTACTTATGTTGAAGCATTTCCATGAAGAATGCCTTTCCAATTTCATTAGTAGTTATGTTTACGTCCCTGCTAAGACACTGGACGTGAAAGGAGTAAGCCCATCATTATAATGCTACACAAATGTCTAATCGAAGTAGTCTGATCAATGCGGTTTACAACCCGTACGGTATGTGACATTGAGCTACATTATGGACATTTGTACATGACTCTCTGGAATATGTATAACTTGCAGTAATTCATCACTGCTCGTGTAGTATTTCTCGTGTTTTAATTGCGTAATATTGTTTGCAATGTACTGGCTGCCTCGAGGGCCCAGTTTGCCTTGAAACTTGCCTAGAAACTACGTTATCGCTGGTGAGAGAGCAAAACTAATAAAATATTAATAACGACTCACAAGATATCAGGGTTAGTCGATAAACTTCAGAGATGTAAAATATAAACATGGTGTCACTATGCAAAGAACGAAGTATATTTCCAAGAAATGCGTTTTAAATATCGCACTATATCATGAAGTTTTAAATACACGCCAGCTTTCGAGTTTGTTCACGTAAGCACGAACGACGGTGACGATCACAACAAAAATGTACGCACTAATATGTTGATTGTGACGTGTGCTCTCTCAGGCTACTCGAAAACGCCCACTCAACACAAAAATCAACGCTGGATGTGTGTGGAAATGCTTCCCGAAAGTATCCTCAGCGAATCAAGAAGACGTAAGCGTTAACGGGCCCCTACGTAAGAAGTAGAAAGTTGGCCAACTCATGAGTTACTTTCTCGCATCTTACGTCATTTATAAACGGGTAGGCTTCTCGTAACTCTCGCTATTTTACCATCCTTCAGTTGTTTACAAACACGGCCTTAGCTGAAGACTTTTCAATAATTGTTATCTATTACCAACACGTATAATATGTTAGGAAAGATATGTTGCATTATGAAATGATACGTATCTCAAAAAACTTATGTTGTTTTTTCATATGCCGGACTACGTCAAATTTAGTGCAAAAAAAATTCTAAATTGGAAATATACCATTAGAGATAGCAAACAGTTTGGATGTATTGTCTTAAATTAATCCTATGCCATTCTTTACTAATTATTTTCAAACCCGTGTTTAGAAGGGCCTATTGGAATTAACAAAACACGCTTCACAATTAAGAATATACATTTATGTAATATGTTTCGCCGCTATCGGTAGAGATTACCGTTACAATAATTTTCAGAACTAATGTAATTTGATTTTACACAACTTACACAAAATTTTACTCGTCTTTCTATTTTTCTCTTCGTAAATTCAAATGATGAAAAATACAGTAAGTTACACTCTTTTAACAGAAACTAATATTTTTATTACACACCCAGAAATACAGGTAGGACACAGCAGGAACCGCTACAACAACACTGTTTTCTAAATTTGGTTTGCAAAGCACACGCTCACAATTCTCGGGCCTACCACAAAATTATTCATGATTTATGTCAACACTTCAGATCTGCAAGACATCCTGTACAAATTATTCGAGAAATTTAAAGACAACGATTTTATCAATACTTTTAAGCCGATACGGTGAAATTCAAATGACACAGAGTTGCAAAACGGAATTTAATCCCAGATTTTGGCCCGTTACATTTCAATTTGATGACCTTTCAAATAACTATTGGTGTATCGTTAGCTTATATCCCAGTACATATTTATTTATTTTCCTCGTATGAAAATTAGGAAAATTTTTAAAAGTTTGACTCAAAATATGTGGAAAACCATACGTGTAAGGAGTTACGTACAGATATATATATATATATAATGGAATATTTTATTAATTTTTTCAGCTCAGAAAAATTATTTTATTATATTTATTTAATTAGGTTCTTTTAAAAACAAAAGACTGCGAATATCATGCCTAACTCGCAGCAGCAATTCGTCGAAAAATTTTGCGGCCGTAAAAATGGTTCACAACACTGTTACATTTACAACATTTACCATTTATAACAATTTAAAAATTAAAACTATCGACATTAAATATATTAATTTTCACCCAAACAAGTGCCAAATTGTCAAGATTTTTAAAGGTTATTTTACAGTTTACGTTTATTTGTTACAAAATCTTTTCCTCCGTAAACAAGTTGTTACTTTTAAATTTAAACGTTTCTTAAAAAAAAAAAACGCACAGCATTATCTTATCTAGAGCCAGCGGAATTCACCACATCACACTCGGGTTAGGAAATTATCACAACATATTGAAATAATGTTGCGTTTATGAAAATTCTTGTCAGTTATTTATTTAATTACAACGAAAACATTATATGTTCTATATAAAACAGACAATCTTATGGCGTCAATTAATGATACATACATTTAACTATCCTTAGAAATTAAAGGAGTCTTATTTCAACTATACCTGGGCACCTGCAAGACACCGACAACAGCGCAAACACAGGCAAATAAAGTCTATTCAATTTTTACAACTTTCGATTGTTGTTCGTAATTAAACTATAGCACAATCAAATAAACAAAGAAATTCGTTGAAGTTGCCCCCTTATCAGTCAAATTTTAGGTATGAAAATGTAAGTAATTTTACAAAAAAAATTCAAAAGGAAGAAATTTACTTTCCTGTAGTTAAAATCATAGTGCAGCTATGGAATACCACGTTACGTGACAGGTAATTTTCCTTCAACAAAAAGGGAACATTCCACTACATTTTGTAAATTTGTTACGGATTTTAAATGTAATTTACTTCGCTTGTAAATATAAATTTCTTAAAAAATCAAGATGATAATTTTATTTTGCAATGCTGATTGATAGTATGGTAAACATATTCGTTAAACGTCTCTTACAACTTCGTATTTTGCGGTACAATCTGAAGCAAGAAAGGGAAGAAAATAATTTTCGTTGTCATTGATTGATTTTTCGTTACCGTGAAGAAAAATCGCGCTCTCAATAGAACAAAACACGTTGAATTAGGCTGCGAAATATTTAAGCTGAAGGAATTCCAAAAATAAAAATCTAAAGATATCATTGAATTTTTTACCATTTAGTAAATGACGAAAGTTACTCGAGAATCACAATAATTAGAGAGCAGTTGACATCCGCATTATCAGCGGTTGTATTAAACCTTTATTGTCAAGCACAGGCGGCAAAAGACATTAACAGAAAGATTTGACGCACACTAGTGGACGGTATAAATATCTGCAGTGTGATAAAAAAAAAAAGAAGATTTCGAACTGAAAGTTAATATATTTACATACAGTTAAGTTGGAACAGATACGAACGCTTCCAATTGTAATTCACAAATTCAAAAATTAGCGGGAATTTCATGCAACAGCCGTTTTCATGCACACTGTTTTATTAATTCACACAATTTATGAAAACCTTACACGTAAAATGATTGACTTATTTATTACCTAGTTAAGATCTAAACATGTTCGTTACACTAATTAATTTTTTTTAACAGATGTTTACAAAGCACATTATAGAACATAAATTTACTTCGATAACAGTGAGTAGTTATTTAACGCGTGTCTTCAAAAATTGTAACAATGACGAACAAGTTGAATTTACTTTTAAAAACGTTTTAGAGACTCAAAAATATGGTGTTAGTGAAAAAGAACGCGCGACTTAAACGTAACGTTACATTTCTTTCTAATATTTTTATTTGCATATTCCTGTTTATTGAAATGAGCGCTTTCATAAATTAATGTTTTTTTTTTTTGTAAAATTTCAGATACTGGGTTTACAAAGAATAAATGTTTTTTATCATTTGAAGTGGCAGTTTAATGCGAATTTCATGTTTACACGTGAAAACTTGTTTTGGTACGTACAGACCTACTGTCAAACTGGAAGTATACAAGACAGGTGGGAAACAATATTCGCGCATTTTAATGAAAAATTATAAGGCTAACAAAAATGATTTCATTATTCATGATTCTCCTTCGTTAGACAACAAAAAAATTATACAAAATCAACATCCACATGTGGAAACTGCCATTTGTATGATNTTCACCACATCACACTCGGGTTAGGAAATTATCACAACATATTGAAATAATGTTGCGTTTATGAAAATTCTTGTCACTTATTTATTTAATTACAACGAAAACATTATATGTGGTATATAAAACAGACAATCTTATGGCGTCAATTAATGATACATACACTTAACTATCCTTAGAAATTAAAGGGGGCTTATTTCAACTATACTTGGGTACCTGCAAGACAATGACAACAGCGCAAATACAGGAAAATAAAGTCTATTCAATTTTTACAACTTTCGATTGTTGTTCGTAATCAAATGAGCAAAGAAATTCGTCGAAGTTGTCCCCTTAACAGTCAAATTTTAAGTATGAAAATGTAAGTAATTTTACAAAAATAATTCAAAAGGAAGAAATTTACTTTCCTGTAGTTAAAATCATAGTGCAGGTATGGAATACCACGTTACGTGACAGGTAATTTTCCTTAAAAAAAAAAAAAAAGGGAATATTCCACTACATTTTGTAAATTTGTTACGGACTTTAAATGTAATTTATCTCGCTTGTTAATATAATTTCCTTAAAAATTCAAGATGATAATTTTATTTTGAAACGCTGATTGGTAGTATGGTAAACATATTCGTCCTAAACGACTCTTACAACTTCGTATTTTGCGGTACAATCTGAAGCAAGAAAGAGAGAAAAATAATTTTCGTTGTCATTAATTGATTTTTCGTTACCGTGAAGAAAAATCGCGTTCTCAATAGAACAAAACACGTTGATTAGGCTTCGCAATATTGAAGCTGAAGGAATTCAAAAAATTAAAATCTAAAGATATCACTGAATTTTTTACCATTTAGTAAATGACGAAAGTTACTCAAGAATCACAATTATTAGAGAGCAGTTGACATCGCATTATCAGCGGTTGTATTAAATGTTTATTGTCAAGCACAGGCGGCAAAATACATAAACAGAAAGATTGACGCACACTAGTGGACGGTATAAATATCTGCAGTGTGATAAAAAAAAAAGGAGATTTCGCACTGAAAGTTAATATATTTACATACAGTTAGGTTGGAACAGATACGAACGCTTCCAATAGTAATTCACAAATTAAAAAATTAGCGGAAATTTCATGTAACAGCCGTTTTCATGCACACTGTTAATAATTAAGTGTGTTAAATACTTTTGGAATGTGCATTTTACATTGACTTATTTATTACCTAGTTAATATCTAAACATGTTCGTTACACTAATAAAATTTTTTTTAGAGATGTTTACAAAGCACATTACAGAACATAAATTGACTTCGATAACAGTGAGTAGTTATTTAACGCGTGTCTTCAAAATTTGTAACAATGACGAACAAGTTGATTTTACTTTTAAAAACGTTTTAGAGACTCAAAAATATGGTGTTAGTGAAAAAGAACGCGCGACTTATACGTAACGTTACATTTCTTTCTAATACTTTTATTTGCATATTCCTGTTTATTGAAATGAGCGCTTTCATAAATTAATGTTATTTTTTTTGTAAAATTTCAGATACTGGGTTTACAAAGAATTTTACAAAAAATAGTAAACTTCACCGTCAAATTACCGAATTTCATGTTTACACGTGAAAACTTGTTTTGGTACGTGACAGAAGACAGACCTACTGTCAAACTGGAACTATACAAGACAGGTGGGAAACAACATTCGCGCATTTTAATGAAAAATTATAAGGCTAACAAAAATGATTTCATTATTCGTGATTCTCCTTCGTTAGACAACAAAAAAATTATACAAAATCAACATCCACATGTGGAAACTGCCATTTGTATGATNATGATTCTCCTTCGTTAGACAACAAAAAAATTATACAAAATCAACATCCACATGTGGAAACTGCCATTTGTATGATTCTATATTAGGCCCACGGATATCTTCTGAAGAAGCATCGGCATGGGGTAACTTAGATGTAATGTGCAAATGAATTCTAAGCGATAGAAAGAAGCCCACTTGTCTCTGTTACAATACTCATTTTGTAGTCAAAATATTTACTAAAATATAAAAAAAAGTTGGCACACCTACATCACGCGTATTAGTGTTACACATAATTTTATTTAATAAATAATTAGTTAAACTCAAGACTGACCTCAGTCATAGCATAGACTAAACAAAAGTTACTTTTAAAAACTAGATAAAACAACTTCATCAGTCTTAGCATTAAATTAATATAATTTTCTTCTGAAATTTAAATATTCCTTTCTAAACCATATTTAACATAAATTGTACATTGTCTTTAAGTTTTTACAACAAAATGCAGTGTTTGAACAGTTTTAATTAGGAAAACTTGATCATAACCAAAACACCAAAAGAAAATTGTGAAACAGCATTATGACCAAGGTAACAAGAACATTTTCACTGACAGTATTGCCAATTTTACGCCTGTCATTCTAAGCGTATATGATACAACTANCAAGGTAACAAGAACATTTTCACTGACAGTATTGCCAATTTTACGCCTGTCATTCTAAGCGTATATGATACAACTATTTTATTTTGACGTTCTGTTGAATTTGGAATAGACAATAGGAAAATGCAAATAGTTTACACCAATTCATCAAGCCACGAGCGGTAGATGTTGATATGCGGCACAAACATAGGATTTCTAGCCCCTACAAAAATTCAAGTGCATTTCAAACATAGCTAAACATTTTACAGTGTCTGNGCACAAACATAGGATTTCTAGCCCCTACAAAAATTCAAGTGCATTTCAAACATAGCTAAACATTTTACAGTGTCTGGAAAACTTAATTAAGAAAAAAAATTGTACGTGACTTGTCATTGCAAAATATAATTTTGATGCAACCTTTTCTTGCTTATGAGCATAAGTTTTTAATTGCCTCTGTGTTATAATACAGACAGATTTGCTGAAGTTTGTCAGCCAATATTTCTAGTGTAAGTGTCCCGTTATAATGCCGGTGAGACGGGTGACATTTTTTTTNTGCTGAAGTTTGTCAGCCAATATTTCTAGTGTAAGTGTCCCGTTATAATGCCGGTGAGACGGGTGACATTTTTTTTTACGTAATTTGAGATAGTTGTAAGTGGTAACTTAATATTCGTAAATCGAACACTACATTAAATACTCTAATTCATAATTAAGAACTAAAAGACGTTAATGCTGTTTTTTTTTAAATATGACAATAAAGAGTTTCCAACTACTGCACACATGTTTACATAATTTTGTACCAATCACTTGGACAACACTTCTCTTAACTTTCGGTATTGTTTTAGCTTCTNGCACACATGTTTACATAATTTTGTACCAATCACTTGGACAACACTTCTCTTAACTTTCGGTATTGTTTTAGCTTCTTCAGCGATTATGTCTTACTCGCTTTGCTCTGATACGCTAATTATTCTACTGCGATGGTCTACGTCGTAGCTACCCGTGATCATTACTGGTCGATCTTCAATACGAAAACAGCGGGATACACAAAAAACTTACATGATTAATACATTAGGAAAACCAGAATCACGTCGTGCGGTGTATCTGAAGTCCGACGATGACAAACATTCCAGGCAAGAGTGAATTTTAGGCTTTGTTATTTTGAACAGTAACAAGCATACTTACAAATAGTGTCGTATGGTAATGAGAATATTAACACCTTCATAACATTGTTCTAAGTTGAGAGGATACAGTTTCAGCCTCATGAAACTTACAGTTAATTAAATAAACGTTTGATAATTTTAACAACCTTGTTCGTAATTATCCGTCCGTGTGGACGTATTTAGAGTTATAGTTTTCAACTAATAACTCAAGTATATTTTCCGCAGCAGTAAAACAAACAGAAACTCTCCAGTGTTGCAGAGAGCTGGAAATCAGACACACGCATGGAGACGGCGGACCAAGCCAAATCAACTAAAGGCACACATACACGCCGGCCGGCGAAGTGGTAGACAAAAGGAGGGTTGTGCGAGGGTAAACGGGGGTGCTTGGCTGAGAAGTGTGCGAGCAGAAAGGGGGAAAGGGGGGCGCGGCGAGCGAAAAGGGATCGATGTGGCGTGGGGAGACGGCCCTCGTGTGCTATATAGTGCTCATACATTCAATCAAGTAAGATTGTTTTCCCTGCCGCTGGGATAAGATAGCAGTTNTCGAGACCGTAAACTGATGATATATGGCCGGCACAAACCGCACGAATTTTCTCTCTGGGTCAGGAAAATAAAATAAAACTCCTTCCAGCTATGTTGCAGATTTCTTAGATGAAAATACATTTTTATGGACCACCCGCAAGGGTCGTAAAATTTTTACTACGTTTGTTACTCGTCCTGTATTACTCGAGTGACTTGAATTTATTGCTTTTTATTTTGTGATGCATTCTAAATATTATATTAAAAACTAAGAGGGAATGTTCAGTAGAAGTATTCCTCGACCTTGATTACAATGAAATATATTTCACATTATTTCCTACGACATTCACAGTACATTTTTTAACAGCACAGATGCAATATTTTATTGCATTCAAACGGCCGCGGCGTACGGCAATAAGCCGCCCCAAGAAAGTCTATCATATTTATCAAGCGCCTAATTACCTTGTCTCCCAAGTCACATGTCTTTTCACTGTTGCGATAGTTAGACGCGTCGTCTAAAACTACTGAATTACGAGGAATGTATGTATATATTTATAATATTTAAGTCAACCACGGAAATAAATGTTAAATTCTCTTGACGGTTTGATAAGCTTATCGAAATAAATGCTTATGCTAGACGTAAAAACCAGAGGTGTTTTTTCAAATGTGCAGCAGCGAATAAACTAAACTTTAAACATATTACGTTCATGCCAAATTATAATTATTTAGTTATGATTTTCATTCAGGTAGCTTGAACTATTTTCTCATTAGGCAGTTGACATTAATAAAGATATATGCCGGCAGCATAAATTACAAAACCCAGCCCCTAGATATGAATATGCGTTGCCAGGTTTATATGTAACTAATTATAACTGGGAAGTTTTATGTTAACTGAGGTATTAAAATTCACTTCAAGTTATAACTACTGCAGTAGAAATACTCTCGTTACAATTTTTGCATGCGATTCGTAATTTACAACTGTCCATTATATGCACATAATTCACCCTGCGGGGACACCGCATGTAACGAAGCACAGTACACACTTAAATTGGTATTTTGTTGTGGTCAACGGCTAAATACAGATACACGGACGCACATATGCACAAGTTGAAACGAGCCGCTAGGCGCGGACATAAACACATGCCGTGCGACAGCGCAGCGACGTAAATACACAGCGAGCGGTCACACGTGCACAATGACCTGGGCCTACCATGTGTACTTACCGCTGGCGCGCTCTTCAGATGTTCCCCGCCGCGCAGGCCTCCTCAGTAGGTGACAACCTTCCCAACTGTTGAAAAACGTGCTGCTGCGGAGCTAGAAATTCTCCCCCGGCTTTTCCAAAGAAATGTGCGTTTCTCTCTCTTTCCTTTTCAAGCCAAAGGCCCAGTAAATTCTAGTTATGGCCAATAAAAGAGACTTTTCGTGGGTAAGCTACAATAAGGAAGGTCTTGGCCAGGGGTAGGGAAGAAAACACCCCCTGCTGTAGGGAAGAAAACATCCCCTGTTGTAGGTCTGATGTTACCCTCAGTGAAAAGGATCTCGTAGAGGGGGGACAGGAGAATGTAAGAGAGAGATGTAGCCGAGGAGGGTGCCTCTTTCTTCTCTCTCTTCCTATTTGAAAAAGAATAAAGGCAAGGCAGGCAGCGGTCTTGAAAGAAGCTGTTGTTCGCCTTGGGTTGAAGATTCGGCCAGGCCCTACGATACCCACTAACGACCTCTCGAATGGCAGACTGGAGACTTCACTCTTGTAGAATTTTTAATGACGGCTTTTCAAAAAATTGTTTCCGATTGTCTTCGATGGCACGTCTCAAGTAGGCTATCGTCACACCACACGCGTGTGCCACTAAAAAATTGCCCGCACATTTGCCCACTATTGGGGCATGATACAATCCCGATTGCAACGATATCTCGGAGAATTAAAACCTGTCTTGGTTACCTCGCGTACTGTCAACCTAACCAAACAGTACCTTAATTTATAACGTGCTTGACAGTCACTTTGACCGAGTAGGCCAACAACAAATCTGGTCGCACACGCTTATTTCCGACAGAAGCAGCACAATTTTAATGAACTTTATCAAATATTTGATCGTGTACAACGGGATTTCTGATTGTACTCTTCTTGCAGAGCAAAAACAAGAAGCGAATTTTATTTGAAACGGTGCACTAGACACTAAAACCCGTCAGAATCGTTCTCAACATCGAACCAATTTTTGCTATTCTGTCGTGCAGTTGCTACGTGACGGTAAGTTTCTTGCGAGAAGACGACAAAAACAAGGCGCCGGGCCCCTGGCCGCGCTCGATACTGCTGTCTCCGAACTGGCGCTGCTTCTGATTTCAACTGTCTGCACCGCTGCCAGACGCCGCTCGGCCCGGGTGTCGTGGAGGGGGTAGAGCAGCCGGCGGAGGGGAAGGCGACGGTGCTGCGGCACGGCGGCGGCG
>NQII01000135.1:394328-419934 GCA_002778355.1 Clitarchus hookeri | reverse complement strand
CTCGGTGCTGGTACATGCGCGCGCTCGCCGCTGAAAGCGCGGGAAAACCGGGTCACGAGGCGAGCAGGCCCTCGTTAGTGGAGGGGCGCTTGGCAACGCCGCTTCCGCGCAGCGAGGGGCGGGGCGCGGACAGCGGTTGCGCAAAGTCGCAGTCCAATTCGGTGTGAGCAGCGTCTTGGAGGCCGGGCTTATTGCGTGCTCGAGGAGGACAGGTGACAAATCACTGCGATTTGATTGGTTGGCGTGGACAGTGACGCACCCCTCCCACCCGGTGCCCACCCTCCCCCTCTCGAGTGACGTCAGGCACATGTATCTCGGGAGTGAGACAGAGATCGCAGTTGCCCACGTATCACGCAGGTCTAAACCGCCATTTACCTGTGGTATTTGCGCGAGTCATGAACTTTTGACTCATCCCAGAGTATGTAGTGCTGCCTGCACTCAGAAAACATGTGCAAAGTTTGTGAAACAGAAAACAAACTACCGCGTTTGAAATTCCGTTACTGTATTTCAAAGCTCGTATTAACTAACAGGTACTACAGAAGGCATCTATTCACCTCTAAGCAAATGTAAAAACCATGTTTTTTGCGAGTTTGCTACGCTACAGAATTAGTTACGCCCTTTCTGCTAATAAATATGCTTTATTTCATCTGGTACCATGATTTAGTAACGCATTTTAAATTTTAAGTTTGTGTTTCTGTTAAAAACTACTTATTAAATTAATAATTACACGGGAATAACAACTCGAGCTATATCTACTTGAAACGGAAGTACTACAGATACTAAATACGTTTCATAAAATACTATGATTAAGTAAAAAGTACTCGTATTCCTAAATTATAATAATTTATACCGTAAGTTTACCGGAAATAGCACTCTACCGAGAAGAAAAACTTTCTCTGGCAAAGAGTTTTTGCTAGGAACTGCGTTCATTAAAATTAGTGGGATCTTAACTAATTTCTGAGTTTAAGTGTTAATAGCTTCTATGTTCTGATTTCTTTTCATGAGTAACTTGTGGCTGCATCATTCTGACCAATTAACTTTAGCATTATTTTTCTAAGAGCTCAGTGCTTATGCGTTAGAAAAAAAAGTTATACTAGAGAATTTTCTTTTTTGTTATAGATACGCCGTGCCTTTAAAACAATGTGTCGACTGCAATCTTTCTTACACGAGGAAAGCCAAAATAAAAATCCCTCCAAATAAATCCTCATGAGACCTTGGACAAACCCAAATTGAAGTCTACATGTTTATGGAACCTAACATATGGAGCAATCAAGAAACGGCAGTCCTAAATAATAGTTTCTGCCTACTCTGTGGGCGAATACTATAGTGTAACTTTAAGACGTGCAAATTCACGGCATAAAAAACAGGTTGACAGTAATACATCACGCTGGCAAAACATTTGCTCACGAAAATTAGTCGTTTCTTAGTTTTTCCGTAGGTTCGTTTACAAAAACCTGAAGATTTTCATAAATATCTTAAGTGCTTATGTACTTACGTATATCACACCTTCTTAACGTACTGCCATCTAAAGACTGAACAGGCCGACGTCCAAGCGATTGATCGGTGGCGATCAAACTTTTCAGTTCTTTATTTCAGTTATTAACAGGCTTATAGAAAAGACTTTGCGCTTGTAGTCTGATCCGCCCACTCAAAGCAAGAAGTAAATTTTCTTCATTGTAAGCAAAGTATGCGTAGTAAAGGTTTTTTTTTACTATAGAAAACTTCTACATGGAAACAATAAATTTATAAGTGTTGTTGAGAGAAACTGAGCATATACTATTTCGCTAACGAAATACTCTCTACGCCTGTAACGTTAAATGCATTCGACAAATTTCGGCTGCAGGTTCGTCCACGGTAATTTAAGTTGAATATTCGGTGTCTTAAGTGGTTCCCAAAGACAGTATGTGCCGTTGAGTGTGGAGATGAATCACTAGTTTATCGCACATATAGTGCAGAAATCAGATAAGATGGGACACTGAGTGTTTATATTTGTGACAGAACTGACTATTGCTTATTTCGGACATACGCCGTTGCAGAAATACGTTGTTCGTCACTGAAAAAAAACAGAATACTACATGAAAAACATGGGCAAGAGGTAAGTGTATGTTGACAAAAGCTAACTTTGACTCGGTTTTATTAGATTTTAGTAAGTGTTTTGGTACCATACTGGGCCCACAACGTATAGCCTATGTACCATGTTCTATGTCTGAAGTAGTGGTTCAGTCTATAATCTATCCTTATTGCAAAAATCATTCAAAGATCTGAATAAATGTGTAACTCGACAAAGATTTGCATCAGTTGTAATAACTTTCGCTGTCATCGCGTTATTTTACGCAAAAACTTGGGGTTTGGTTATCATCCTCATGTTACATCATATTCTGTGACGTAATATGCATCTAATTATTTTGATAAATTAATAATCAGTATGTAACATTGAATGAAAAATGATGTTTTGTGTTAATTTAGGTCTTGCTGTTTTCTAGGTATCCATGTATCAATTTTAAAACCAGTGTTGCAACATCGGGGTAGTGAACATCTTGCCTAACACTTGATATAGTATACGTGCCGCATTGCTGGAAGCCGAAAGCAGATAAGAAAATTGCTACGAAATGAAATACTCATACGATGTAGGCATGTGTCGAGTATGTTTTCACTCAGAAACAAAAAACTCCCACAATGTAGCGATTAATATTGTTGCAGTATACGGACACTGTTTGGCCATGCCCCAGCTTCAATGCTTTTGTTTTGCTGCATGTCTTGTGTTATAGGCTATTCACCGTAAAGTGAGTACTTTTGAAAGCCCACTTATTTTGAAAAATAGTCATTAATTATATTTTGTTTTTGCCTTGGACATTTTCTTTAGAGTGTGGTGAAATATACACACTGTGTTTATTACTTACAATGCAATATCTATTTTAAAAGGTAGGTAAATGATAAAAAAATGGCTGAAAGGAAAAAGTAACTAGGGCCTTAAAAGTGCTTACTTTACCGTGAACAGCCTATACCCAGCATGTCCGTCAGTCTACGTAATGTATACTTTCCTTGTGGACGCATTCTTTAAGTCACCCTTGCCGCGTGGTACCCTACCACCTCGTGTGTGATGTGTGTTGCATATCAACCAGGCGCTGTTTGATATGTCTCAAAGTTACATTTAGTCATATAGTAAGAACACCGAGGCGAAAAAGTCACTTATTCCGCGAACTCCAGTCGCACACGCCACCAAAATGGCGCCACTGGCCAGAAATCTGTCGGAATACCGTTTGCCAATTAGCGCCTGGTGACTTACTTACCAGCCAATAGAGTGCATTTCGCAGCACATAGTAGGCAATCAGACACAAGGCCAGTTCCCAGACCCTCACACAACCAATTAGAGAATGAGTACGCCCACATCAAAGGAACGGCTGTGCCATTTCGTCTCCGCACAGAAAAAAAGTCTAATGTTGTGCCAACAATATTAATGTTACAATAACATTAATTTTTTGTTATCTGTGACCCATCAGTAACTAATGTTGCTGTTAATATAATGTAATGTTAAGCTATTAAAGTTAGTGTAACATTTGTAACATTAAGTACTTTTGTGACAACATTACCTCCTTACTGTAATGACAACATTAAGGTGGAGTTTATGTTGCGGTAAAACAAATTTTCTGTTGCGGCAAAACAAATTTTGTGATGCATTGATGTTAAAATATGTGTTAAAATTTTTATATTTTTTTAAAATAAACATTGCAGTGTAAAATAAATTAACTACAATTATTTTGTCACAAAAAGAAATATTACTAAAGAAAAAAGACTGCAGGCAGTGGAATTGAACCCATGCCCTGTGTGCTTGACACACACCACTTCACGGAACCCAGCGCCCTACCAACGTGTCTACCTTAACATATCTTTTTGCATTTCATATTGTGGGTATTAAAAACATTACAACGACAAACTGCAGTTCTCTTTCGATATGTGGAAATACTTTATGCTCTAGAAATATATACATATTTGGCACACGTAAACTGCTTTGCATGGCTTGAGGGCTGGTCTAGGCTACATTTAATCGTCTAAAATCTAAATACGGTGGTTTCATTTCACGATGTTATCGCTGTTCACTACCGTCCGCCATTTAACAACGACAAGTCTGAGAAACCTTGTGTTGGTTAGACATTTCTTTAATATCGTAGTTTCAAAATATTTTGTTCTTCCTTTTAATTTTAGCGTTATACAATTTTTGATTGCGGCAACATTACTTAGAGAATTTGTTAACATTAACAATTCAACAGTATGTTTGCATTATAGTAATTTAAGACTTTGTAAATGATTAACATTAAGTAACTTTGTCACAACATTATTCATTTTACTACAACATAAACGATTAAATAAATGCCTCAATTGTAATTTTTTTGTTGCAGCAACATTGTACTTATTTTTCTGTGTGTGTATTTATCCACTGTGTGGTTTAGCATACCTGCTAACACAATATAATCATCGTTAAATTTAACATGTTCTTCAGTTAAATGCCTCCGCATCAAGAAGATAAAATACATCACAGCAGCAGGAAAAATTATTTTATAAAAATGTTTTCCAGATAATTGCAGATCTTCAGTCCGTTGAACGTATACTCTATTAAACACGCTCTGTAATAATTGCAATGGATACTTATAAAAACAAGTGAAAATTTAACAACTATTGTTTACATGATCCGCCATGTGCTTGATGTCCGATAGTCTTAACGTCTCGTTGAACAAAAACGAAGCGAAAAACACACATTCGTAGGCTACTACCATTTCGTTACGTTTTCCCTTTTATATAATGGCAGATTTTGGAACTTGTGGCTTGCGAAGAGCGGAGTGACATTGCGTGCATTTGTGGAAGTTTTTGCATTTGACCGTTTAAAATTTTTTTATCAGAATGTTGAGTGCAATTTCGGAGTTTTGGGAGAAATTTCAAACGATTAGTTACCTTTTCTTATCGAATATTTAATAAATCACTGTGATATGGCAACTGGATTGACCGTGGGCAACAACATTCCAGTGACAACTGTCCGTTAGGATGCGTATCGGTAGTCGTAATAAATATAATATGCAACTTAATCTTATGAAAACTTTTCGGCAAAGTTCATGGATTAAAATAAGTTTACCTGTGTTACCCACATTTGTAACTTGGATGGTTGTTTAATTACGCAGTATTCACGCAACGAGTATTCGAGTCGAATGAGTTATGTTTCTGTGCATAACGTCGTGGATTGGTGTGCTATTTTATGTCGCGAGGTGAGTACTTTAAGGAGAACTCTCTCCTGCCGTATTGGATTATTGGTTTTTCTATCTTGTTTGTATACTTTCGAAAAGAATATTCTAGAAGCTCCTACTCCTATCCAATTAGCTAT
Source organism: Clitarchus hookeri (assembly GCA_002778355.1). Classification (NCBI taxonomy): domain Eukaryota; kingdom Metazoa; phylum Arthropoda; class Insecta; order Phasmatodea; family Phasmatidae; genus Clitarchus; species Clitarchus hookeri. Next base: position 414,563 of record NQII01000135.1, on the reverse strand, counting down.
GAAACTTACACAGCAGCACAGACGTAACTACTGAACTACGAGCTCATAATTACGTCACAATACGTAAATACGAGTCCGTAGTTCAGTCGTTATGTCTGAACTGCTGTATAAGGCAATAGCTATAGTCTATTCGCGGTTTCATTACACTATTTGAATCAAACCTTTGAAAAATCACCCCATGTATGACGTGTTTGGTTGTTTACCAAATGTGTCATCTATCTGAAAAGTTTTATACCTGTGTAAACGTAAAAGTACCTTATTTTTAGTTAAATTGAAATTAATTTATATTTTTTTATAAGTTAGAATATTTAATTTATAATTAATATGAATTAAATCCCGGAGAAAATAGGTGTGTTGGTAACGCTTAGTAATAAATAGTTTTTATGCGAAATATTATTACACTGAGTGCGCACGAATGCGGTGCGTTGTCCGTTTGGTATAATTTTCTAGACTTAGTTAAGCTTTGTTTGCATGAGGCGGAGAAATATCCTGGAAGCAGAACTTCAGCATGGCTTCAGACAAGTTGTAAGTAACCGTGAATGGACAATAGTTGGGTACAGGAGAACTTTAGGCATTTTCTTTTTTAAAATGTAAACTAGCTTGAAAAACCAAGAATTAAATATTGTTGGCGAAAATCCCCCTTAAGGCTCCCGCCTACTTGGAGTTTTTTCCGCGTTCGAAGCCGAGAGGCGCAGGAGCGATAAGGGCGACACTGCATTGCGCATCAAGTGCGCCATCGCCGCTAAGCGCAAGGCTCTGAACTGGCGTCCAGTGCTCTTGTCACACTACGTATACATATGCGACGTTCAGCTGTGACGCTATTATTTTATTAGTGGAAAGTCGGTAGGAAGGTTCAGTACAGGGCTCTTGAGTAGTTTTGTATGTATCTTATGCGTATATTTTGAGATACAGCGGTTTGAAAACGCCGTTTTAGCAGTTTTGAAGTACTTTTAAATTGTGTTTCTAACGTGCGTGACATTTTGAAAGTACTTAACAGCGCTCATCTGAAGCGTTTATTCCTTTTGTAGAGCAGCACATTGGATTCATGCCTAATAGTTCCGTAGAAAAACGTGCATTTCAAACACTCTGCAACGCAGTTCAAGCGCCAGGTAGGCGGGAGCCTTACTCGAAGTTGGTTTTTCGGGTGAATTTAATTATGCTCTACGCTTTTTTTTTTAGGAACTGTTGGTAATTTACACCAACTACCGAATCTCCAGGAAAGTGAATTCATGCAAATCTGTGTCACTCTGCTTCCCTGAGTGCGAGAGAAACGAGTGCGGAGGGTCAGCGTGATTTACTTGCGTCATACGTATTTACCAGCTATCGTAAAGTGCGGTTACTTGGGAAATTAGGAGTAACTTGGGACATTTAAAAAATAATTCTGTATACACATGTCGCAGCGCTGAGTAAAATGAAGCATTACCTATGAAGCAGGTAAGTACGTTCAGCTCACACATCGGGAAGCATAGTACTGCAGATTTCTATGAATTCACTTTACCGTATACATTTTTTTTAACGCATTAAACTTTTCATTTTCTTCGGAATTTGTCATATTGTCAATTTACACTTTTGATTTTATAGAGATTTTTACTCACAATATTTCTTTATTTTCATAGCCCTTCTCTCTGTCGCGTTTCTCAGTATATAGTTACCTAGGATTTAAACACGCTTCTATGCGCTTCGTATCAGCATGATTAGCAATGCCGAAAAATGCCAATTTTCTAGATTTATTTTTCTTCACTAAACCGTCACTTTTTATAATTACATTGCAGTTGTCCTAATTTTTTTTCTATTAATTCCTACTACGAGGGCTTTCACCGCACATAGGAATCACTTTAGAAAAAAAAACGTCATACATTTATCGGTTGTCGCATTTTGTCGTCAAACGTAATCGATCCACAGGACCCGGCCAGGAGTACTTGACCGTCACCAGACACGGGCGTGGCCATCGTGGTGCTGCAAGCAGAAGCGCGCAACTCGTCACGTAGGATCGTGGCGTGTCATTCGCTCCACGCACCGTCGCGACCACTGGCGCCGGACGGTGAGTAGCCAATAACAGCAGCGGTAGTGGGCTCCGAGACAAGATTTCCTGGTGCTGCAGACGGCGACGAACAGCGCGTGCGTGCGAACACATATTGATGTGGCACGCACGTTAACTCATGAACGAAGGTGTTTGATGTGGCTGTACGGTCCGTAATCGCCATGCGTGCCAGATGCCTGTTGGCTTCCAGCACGTCTCTCAGCCCATCCCTCATCGGCCTACTCATTCCATATTTGCCTCACTGTGGTTGCATTTCTTCCGACGCGAGAACCTATTTGTTTTTTTTTTTTTTTTGCAGTAGGATAATCCAGAATTCCAATAGGCCACGATTCCCCAGCGGTAAAAGGTGGAAACCGTTTTATATGGTGGCCTTGTTCTTCAACGCGGCATGCTCACTCCATCTGTGCACACGAACAGCGGGGAAACACAATGCCACTACATCTCAGCGTCTCCCTGTTCTCCACTTACTGTATATATCACTTATCAGTTTCGCAGTTGGTGCACGTGCTGCGCCACTCGGCTGAACAACTAATCACCTTATTGTCATACCCTGCTATACGCATTTCCTTAATTTGGGGTCCTTCAGGTGCGTTCTTCTCGGTGTTGCAATTTTATTGGCGAGCAGTGCATTTAAAAAAATCAAAAAAGCGTAATAAAATTACAGTCTTGTTGTTTTTATTTGATTTAATAGCAGAAAATATTAAAAATACTGAAAATTTAATAAAGATATAATGTTAAAAGCAAATCTTCCTGTGACTTATCATGTAGGCTACCTTTAAAATGTCAATAATTTTTAATTAAATTAAGTTACCTGAAAATCTGCAGATCAGTACTTATTATATTTGCTGGTTTGGGGTGGGCAATACTTATTGACCGAAGGTAAAATAGCTTGTAGTAAAATTGATACAGGCCTAGCTTTAAATTTGTTATTTAAATAAAAAAAAAATACAATAATTTTGAAATCGAATTATTTTTTTAATAAAAAGAAATATTCTAAAAAATATTATTACGTAAAATTTACGCAAGCGTAATCCTGCCTTTAAATACATAATAGTCCCTGCTTGCGTATCACGAAACAAATGTATAACATCTCGGTAAAAATTCAAAAATAAAAATAAAGATATCCTTAACTTCTGCTTCCCTAGCAGGATCAGGGCACCTATTAAACCAGCTTAGATAGAAAGATATCTTCTTTGCTAGAAAACGACTCTGTACTATTGTGAATGGTAGCGTCTACGTCCTTTTACGAACTTTTTTTTGTGTCAGCAGTTATAGAACATTCTGAAGGAAAAAGCTATATTATACGCAGCAGAAAAGAAAGATAAATCATCGAAAGTTCTGATAAGGCATGTAAGGTTATTTTAATTGTTCTGGAAGCAACGTTGCAAAATGAGGAATACTCTCTTCCGCTTATGGGAACTTAAAGAACTTGGCCGTAAGTAAGCGGAACTGGTGATCTGGCTGGAGTAGAGGGTAATTTTTAGCGTGTTTCCTTCTCAGTCTGAGGCATAAGGCCTACGGTACGATAAGAAATTTTCTTCGAAATAAAGAAGGTTCCTATAGGAACACAGAAATTGTTTTGAAAATAATCTCTGTTATGGCATTCGAGTTTGACAGCCGTGTAAAAGTTGTTGGCGTAATGAGTTAGCTTAATGGTTCCAAGCTGCTAGTTTTTCTGATATATACTTCTGCTACGACAGTGAATAAAATTCCCATAAATCCATACAAAGTTACTATAGCTGCATTATTTCATATATGTTGCCAAATATAACACTTATAGGCCTAGGCAGACTTCATATTTCAATGATGTTTCAGGGGTTTCTCCCTATAGAAGATAAAAACAAAAAAATGTGGTCTCGGAATAGTAAAGGAACATTACCAACATTTAAATCTATATGTCTACGTTTCTTTAATTCCTGCGTTTGGCTTAATATATAACCTATAACAGAGATAGTATTGTAAGTCTGAAATTTTAACAAGTTAATTGATAACTGAGGTAGTTTGATTAAAATTACTACTTTTGTAACGACCTTATTTGCGCCTGGCAATATTTATTTTGATTAATAGAATTAATTTAAAAAAATAAACTAATGGTATTATTTATATAATCTTATTTAAAATTGTTCCATTACTAAATTAATCCATTTATTACAATCCGAAATAATAAAGATCTTAATTTCACCCGTCTCTCCAAAGAATCCTATTTTTATAACTTCTGCTACTAACTCTGTACACAGAGCTCTAGCTACTGTAACGTCTGACAGAATAGACACTATTATTTAATATTTTTGTTATATCTTATCCACGCTATATATCGTGTACAATGTGCACATTTTTCTTCATTCTGTTGATATTAGATCACGAGTTGATTTATTCAAGCCCGTATTTAATTTTTATTGATGTAACAGAAAGCAGAGTATTTGTTTATAATGTTTAAGAATCATGAAATGTGTTCTTTTTTTTTTTTTCAAAATCTTTTCTCGATTTGTTTGAAGGCCAAATTGTAATTGTTTCATTCTATTGTCTCTGAATACCGCACAAAAGTAAGTTCGATTTAGCAATATTTAGCTACATTGAAAGTTAAAAGAGAAAGTGGGGAGAATTTTGTTTTGGTAACTATGACAAACCATATTTTGAATGTAGACATGACACTATCAAGTTGAACTGAGAGTTGATTTGAGAGATTTGGGCTGCTCTTAACAACGAGGTCGTGAGAGTCAATGAGGGCGAAATCAGGTGAGAATGAAGCAACGCCAGAATGCAAGGGCGGGGGAAACGGGAGATCCCCGAGAAAACCCGCCAACCAGTGGCATCATCTGGCACGATTCCCACATGCGAAAATCCGGGATTGGCCCGGCCCGGGAATGAACCCATTCCGCCTTGGTTGAAGGCGAGCAGTCTAACCGCTCAGCTACCGTGGCCACAAGCCTATAATAGCCACATATTTTAAATTATTATTTTGCAATAATTTATGACCAGTCAAAAATGAACACCGAAGATGGTCTGCGTAGAACATAAAAAAGAAGAGGCTTTTATCAAGGCTCCGAACGCGGGATTAACATGTTGATTATTTAGTTCGACGCTCGCGTAACAGTGAAATTTTAGTGCAGAGACTGTAGAAGCACCACAGGCCCGCGAGTCTTTAGATATGAAATATTTTGATAAGAAAAAGTGAAAACATCACCGGAAGAAGAATATTTACAAAATCAGCAGTTCCATTTTTTTTTAAGTTAAGAAACGTGGTGTTATACAAAGCTACACGATTTAACATCTAAGTCATATTCAGTACCACACTGCAGCTTTTAATTTAACACAATTTCTACAGTGAATGTTAATAAATAATTTTACTTTCGTTTACCAATCCAGTTATTTTACTGGTGGTGAACATGATATATTTTATTTAGTCCACGATGAATTACACTGAAGCTAAATTTATTTACCTACTGTTACGTAGCACCTTCGTGTCGTGAACTTGAGCACCAACAGGTACTGTCGTTACAACACAAGGATGGCACATAAATGGAAGTGTAGATTGTGTAGATGTGTAAATTAGGGTGTTTTATTACTGACAGCATAAATAATGGGCGTCCTCCTGTTTTACTTATTACAAAAAAGGGGTGAATATATATATTAGTCACGCTTATGGTGTAGTTCAAAATTATTTTTTTTATATCAACACATTATTATAGTTATCCATTAATAAGGGAAGTAAAGACAATCACAACATTTTACATCTTTAAAACAACGTTTATATTGATCGTTTTTTTTCTTTGCCACAACAACATTTATATAAGCATGAGTATAAATAAACTAAATAAAAATTATTTCTCTCTTAGAGCTGAGAATTAAATTTTTTTTTTTATATAAAGTAAGAGTATTAAAGAGATTATGAGAGAACAATTATTATATGGCCATGACTATTTCGTCGGGTGCCCGTGATCGCATCATTTGAAATTTTACATTACATTAAACACTTCATTTCTAATAGTTTTTTAAATTAAGATAAAATTAAAAATTATTCCGTATTTGACTGTCCAAAAAAAAAAAAACTCAGTTAATTATTGAACAAGAAACGTAGCCTGAGAAGTCTGAAAGTTCGGAGCACTCCCGAGCACATGCAATAGGCAAAAATAATTTAGGTATTATTTGTAAGACGAAAACGACATTTCAGATGTTACTGCGGTGCTGCCAAAGAAATGGAATCATGGTCCTAAACGACCACGCCACGAATATGTGTGCGGCTCACATCACGAGAAGGACGGGAATTGGCCACGAGGACAAGCCATCAGGCGCAACGGTGAACCGATAGAAAATAACAAAAAGCTAGCAAGAGGATCGTAAACACCAAATACGATCACGTCGGAATAAAAAAAAAAATCAGCAAACAAACTTACCCAAAACGGTGGTTAAAAATACTAGTTCATCTCAAATATGAAAAAAGATTTCACCAGAATATATCTTGAGCTGACTTCATGCTGTATGGCTAGAATGCGAAGGATAAGAAAGTAACCTTAGCGGGAACCTATATATACCAAGGTATACTCCGAAATTCATGGTCTCGCGCGACTAATCGATACATAACTCGAAAGTCGAGAAAGACACAAATTAATTTTTTTCATTTTACTAACTGAAATTAAGAATTTACTCCATATTATGTACGTAAATAATTCACAAACATTAACAAAATGATTTTTTTAACGAAGGCATAAAATTAATTACACATATAAACTTTTATATATTAAACAATTCTCAGATGATAAAATTTGTTTTACAACTTCAAAGTGAATAAACTAATTAAGCATAACTAGAGCACTGTTAAAAAAAATATTTGGCGAAACATCAATTAAATAAGAAAGAAAATGAATGGAATTACAATTATATTAAATAAGTGCCAACACTATTGCCACCTCATGTTTATTGTAGTCAATGAGCTACATAAACAACTTTGTATGCTTCATAATACACTGTGTTGTAAAGATACAATATTTTAGTTGTACAGTTATAAGAAAATATTTGGCAACTAGTTTCCAACGAAATTGTTTGTAAAACGTAAAAAAATAATTATATATTGCGGTATAGAGTAGGATGTCCATGTGAACGAAATTCTGTGCAATACAGTTCTGGTATATGTCGCTTTTCTGATTTACCTTCATGTATCCGGATTTTGGTAGTACTGAACGTCTTTATCATGACCGAGAAAATATCATACAGAAGTCACAGCCCGCTTGGAACAAGATTTGTATCCAAACAAAAAAAACTGTAGAATATTAAATTTTATCACAAAAAGTATTTGAAAACTTACTATCCCCTCAATACATATTATATTTATGTGTGGATAGCTATTTATGTAGTATAGCTTGGAATTACCAGCATATCCCATCCTAGTTTCGTCCTTTATACCGGGAATTAAACGTGAGAATAGTTTGTTGACATAGATTTAAAAAAATAAAACCTAGCACGCTTCATTAAAATGTCTAATCCGATAAATAGTGCGTTCAAGTTTTAAAGAACTGTCGCGTGTGCGCAATAAAATTTTTGACATTTTCGCCTTTCCCCAACTCATTCTCTACCATATTTCTAAACTAAGTGGCAACATCGTAGCTGTCCGCAGGACTTGGCAAGCGATGTCTACGAACGCTGGTGCTCTTCATAACCACCCACGCACTCTAGAAGAACCACAGCTTGAACAACAGTATCTGTTTCACTGTGGTGATGATCAGTCGATCAAACAAAGGCGGAATTAAAAATATGAGATAAACCTTTATTTCCTCAACCCCTCTCTTCCTACAATTTGCCACAGGAAGTGAATTTGCATTTTATTTTTCAATGGTTTTGTAATGGGAGTGGCATCCCGTATCTCAGGATATCTTACATTTTAATAGGACATATAAACATTTTTATTTTTAAAATATATTTTTAAAATCTTTTTTTGTAATTTAATATTTATATTTCGCAATTAAATTGTACGCATGGTAAAATGTAAGCTGCATACTTTTATTTATATGTTGTTTCACAATAATAAATTATGCTTACAGGCATATAATTATTTCATGTCAGGAGCTAATGAACTTGTTCACTTCAGAAAAATTGTGTATTAAAATAGTTTAATGGAGCACAATATTAAGGTCTGCGTTTAACAGAGCAAACGATAGTGTAGAAAATGGAACGTCTTTAAATAAAATTTTTGCTGTAAAAAATTAATATAAATTTTTTTAAATTATTTCGAACAGTTAATATTTTATAGAGCTTTAGCTAATGATTTTATTATAAACAACCTTGTGAAACCATGTTTGTGTGTCTGTGTGTTTATCAGCTTGCCTATCACCTTGGCGACTCAGATAATAATATCTTATTAATTAATTATATTAATTTCATTTTATTAATTTTTTTGATAAAATTGGTTCACAAACCTTAGAGCCTAAGCCATATTGTTACAGGTCACGAGTGTATCCGAGTTCGTGAGAGATGGTGGTCTTAATAAATATAAAATAACTAAATTTAATTTGTTTTATATATTTACAACGATACAAAAATACATACAGCTATTATTTACAATATTGCGCTGCACATCTCTACTATATCACTTATTTCCCTATCAGTGAGTGCAATTTTTAATGCCAATCGCATTACTAATGAAAGTCCTTGGCAGTGTCTTTATACTAACTACAGTCACTTACCACTCACTTATTATTTACACACGTACGATCAAGATGTCCACTGCCATACATTGCTACCATTCCAAATGTCCGCCACTCACTTAGCCAATCCCACTTACCCACAGTCCAACTGGTCAGTCTCACTCTCTACTCCTGATGCTCGCGGACTACACTCGCTGGTCACTGTCCTCGCTCGTCGCTCCGATCTTATAGTCTATACGTGGTTTCGTAGCACTTTTTGAAACGAACCTTTGAAAAATCACCCCATGTATGATGTGTTTCGTTGTTTCAGAAACATGCCATGTATCACAAGAATTTTATACTCGCATTAACATAAAAGTACCTTATTCTCGGTTAACCTAAACTTTTACATAGGTATTTTTTATCTATAAATTTTAATATTTCATTTATAATTAATACGTATAAAACAGTGAGAAAATATATGTTTTGGTAATGCCCAGAAAGAAATAGTTCTTGTACAAAATGTTATAACCTTGAGTGCGCATGAATGCGGTGTGATGTCCCTTTTTTTTGTAATTTTCTAGACTCGGTTAAGCTTTGTTTGCATGGTGCGGAGGAATATTATGGAAGTAGAACTTTAGCAGGGCTTCGGGAAAGTTGGAAGAAACCGTGAATGGAACATACCCCACACCTGGCGCATAATGGCCGTCCACGATTCCAAAAAAAAAAAATCTCAACACAGAGGCACGCCGCAGCTTACATAGCGTAGTTGGCCTGGCCCATAAGGATCTTCGCACCCCAAGTCGCACCGAGGGTGAAAAATTCGCATTGCAACTATCCCAAAATCATAATCACTCATTTGGGGCAACTTTTTACTCGACCCCGTTTTATGCTATGGGGATAAATTGATGGTTCACAACACTGTATTTCGTACAAATAACAACAATGGTTTGTATCCGTTACAAGTTTGATTTTGTATACAAACCATGCAATCGTGATGAAAAACTGTTCATAAACATATATATATAATTCTAGGGATAGGAAAATTTCGCGAATTCGCTCGTGTACACTGAAGTTGTCTTTGCAATTGGACCACAGTTCACTAGACACGCCCCGGACTACTCAGAGCCAGTAGTAAACTTACAAGGAAGCAATTAGCGAATCTCATACTGCTAGGTGTGGGGTAACACTGGCTAATCTCTTGGGCAGCAGCCAATGAACAAACATCTGAGGCTTGACTACACAAAGGATTGCGGAGTTCAGCCTACAGGACATTGAACTCGCGAAATTTTCCTATTCCTACATTTGTTTGTTTTGTTAAAATATTGGGTTTTTTCGTAGCCAACCTAATGACAATTATCATAAATCTCGACTTTGCAAAGTTTATTTTCGTTAAAGTGCGACTTTGATACACAGACGACTATGAAATGTACTTCCTCCAGAGTTGAACTTAAAGTTCGACTTTGCAAAGTTGTCGTGAAAGTCTTGTTCACGAGTATGACTCTAAGATCCACGACACTGACTTTACTATCATGAATATTTGTTAAAAAATTAACAACAATAACATTAAACATATAAAAACAGGAAATTTTTACCCTGTAACAAGAGAACGCTACCTAACGGAAACAAAACAAATTTGACTGCAATTATTTTGAAATTTGTTTGCATTTATGAGGTCACGCTAATAGTAACATGCCTCGTGCTTCAACAATGGTAAATGGCCCTTGTTTCCCACGTTGTCCTACGATATTTGCTTTAATAGAGACCAGTCGCTCAGATCGATAGGTCGATACGTGTATAGTTGCACAAAGGAGCCCTAGAGCGCTCTGATATAGTTTCAGGAACGAGCTTTCTATTTTTCACTTTCTCATATTCCGTGCAAAAAGTACGTAATTGGCAGACTCAAGACGTTTCCAGTTCTATGGAAATAAAGAGTTAAAAATTGACATGTGCACTAAAATATTTTGAAAATACAATGAATAGCACAACATTTTATCTAGATAACTTTTCATAAATTTGATTTCAGAGTCATAACTGGTTCATAGGAGGAGGGGGGTCATCCGTCCCTGGCGCAACCCCTCCCCTCCCTGCTTAAAATTCCAGTAACTCCACGCCTGACGCGGGGTCGTTGGAGTTTTCGCGGACGAATGCTGCGGTGTTTGTAGTTGACCCGGGCGCCAGAGCAAAGGTGGGAGATTACGAGAGACCGGCATTTTGGTGCAACTGGATTATTGTAGTGAATTATACTGCATCGTTTATGTCAGCAGGACTAATGATTTATTAAAAATGATTAATGTACTTCGACATTCAGTAACAGTTAAACAGTTTCACACATTACTGTAACTGAGTAATTTATAGTACATTGAAAAAAAAAACAGCTGTTTTTTTTGCAGTTCGGTAAATCAATTAGGAGATTAAATAGTCCTCTTTATTTTCTTAAGATCTTCGTTCCTCACTAACCTGACAAAGCCCAGCCGCATGTGACACTGATGTCAGAAGTGGGATGGATGCATTTATGCAGTAGTAGGTTTTCTAGGTTTGCTACAATATTAGGTTACCAATACAGGGTTGCGACCACAGATAAAACGGAAGTTTTTTAAAATAATAAGTGCTGTCAATGCTAACTACGAGAGTATTGTACACACAGAATCACTACATGCTTTACTTGAAGGGCTTAGTAGGCAGGTAAGTAGTGTTAGGGAATATGCAGCTAAATAGAGTTAATGAGAATATATATAGGAAAACAGAGGTGTAGATAAGAAAATATATTGATCAAATGAGAATGTTGACAATGAAATAGAGAGTGCAGATAGGAATATATACACAGTAAACGAAAACGTAGATAGGAAAATACACTGCTGGCCATTAAAATTGCAACACCCGGAAAGACACACTTGAAGGACACTAAATTGAGGGAATGTGTAGCGCAAGGTAGGACAATGCTGTGATTAGTTGTCCAGTCGAGTGGCGCAGCATGTGAGCTAATATCTACACTGATTCGCGGTATACAAGTGGAGATCTGGGACCCCCTGAGAGGTAGTGGCATTGTGTTTCCCCACCGTTCGTGTGCACAGATGGAGTGAGCGGGCCGCGTCGAAGAACACGACAACCATAAGAACAGGTTTCCGCCTTTGAGCGCAGGAGAATCGTAGACTATTGGGAGTGTGGATTATCCTACCGCGAAATTAGTTCTCGTAAGGGAAGACGTAAAATTACATTCAAGAGAATATGGTATTAGTAGTCCAAGAAGGGACGGGCTGTGTGATGAGCAGAAGCCAACGGCCTCGTCGCATCAACAAGCGCGAGGACAGAGATTTGATGCGCGTGGCGATTACGGAGCGTGCAGCCACATCAAAGACCTTCGCTCAGGAATTCAGACATGTGGCACATCAATCTGTGTTCGCACGCATGGTGCATTTCCGTCTGCAGCACTAGGACATCATATCCAGGCGCCCGTTATTGTGGCTGCCAAAGTGCCAATGACTGCTAACCACAGTTGCCTGCGTCTGCAATGGTGCACGGAATGTTAGGCCTGGAAGGACGAATGGTATGCCATCGTCTTCTGCGATGATTCCCACTTCTGCACCAAGATGGTTGCATCCGTGTTTGGCGGCAGTATGGTGCACGCCTGGCCGAGTTCTGCTTCATGTACTATTATACCGATCCAGCACCTGAGTCATGGTACGGGGTGTCATCAGATTCCAGTCCCGCTCGCGCCTAGTCCGCATTGCTGGTATGCTGACCAGCAATCATTATACCGCTGAGGTGTAGAAGCCTGTTATTGTCTCCCATCTTCAGGGCCAACCTGGAGTGTTCTGTTCCAACAGGGGCCAACCTGGAGTGTTCTGTTCCAACAGGACAATGCACGACCGCGTGTGAAAAACATCGTCCGACGGTTTCTGTATGGTCACCATGTTACACTGCTTTCTTGGTCGGCGTGTTCACTGGATCTCTCAAACATAGAAAATGTGTGGTCCATAGTCGGACGACTGGCCGGCCACAGAACACCCGCGGCCACAACGTCTAACATTTTGGGTACACATCGAAGCAGCATGGGCAGAGATACGCCAGATGGACAATGAAATCTCTTCCTCTCAATGCTGTGTCGTGTAGCAGCGGTAATCGCCACCCATGATGGAGCCACACAGTACTGATTTCCTCACGTTATTTACGTCATATCGAGCTGTAAGCGTAATCATGTCACCTGTGCATGATGGGTATTCTGTCACATAAATCTGGTTGTGATAGCTCACATCATTGGTATTGCAATTTTCATGTCCAGCAGTTAGTACAGTCAATTAAGGTGAAAAAAGGGGTTAACCTCGGAATGAAAGTTAGAGAGCTGAAAATTTGCACAAATCTTTGTTTTGACATTCTAAAAGTTAGCTCAAAAATCTCATAGAATCTCGTGTCCGCGAGTCAATATATTCAAGGTCAAATGTAGCGAAAATAGGTTTTTCTGTAAATATGCTTCAAATAATGCTTCAAATAATGTTTAAAGTTATTACAAAATTTGTAGAGCATAACATTCTTTACACATTTGGTCTTGGACGATATTTTTTATAATTAACAGTTCTCAAGATAGAGTACAAAGAGTAGGAAGGGCCTATCCGTATATAGGATAAAATTATGTCAACTGTGGAATCCAATGCATAGTACAGTTCATAAAATTAATCATATACTAAAAATATTATAATATTGAGAAACTTAAATTATATACTTTACTTATTTGTAAATAATGTTTATAAATATTATTCACAAATAAGACATTTGTTTGATAATATTTAGTTCATTTACATTAATAATAATATATTGAAATTTAGATTTAGAACCCCAGAAATGTGGGTGTATATTGCAAAACGAAATCCTGGAACCCACAACAACATTATTACCACCAGCACCAGAAGAACTACTCGGTAAGATCTGCAATTGCAAGAAAGGCTGTGGTGGGAGTTATGGATGTAGAAAAGTAGGGTTGCAATGCTCCTCAGTTTGTGGCCAGTGTAACGGACAAGCATGCCTCAACGCCTCAACATATCCAAATGATCTTGATGAAGAAAGTGAATATGTACCCGAGGTCCTTGAAATTTAGAGCCGAATATAACAGACAACGAGGATGAAGATAACGAACTGGAAATTCAATTTGGGCGACCAGAAGAGGAAGACGATCACGAACAAGAGGAAGATTAAGCTGCATGTTTGCTATTGATAATCAGAGTAACAAAAACAAATCCACCTTACATTTCAACTTAAATAAATTGTAATAGATTTACGATAAACTTTTAATAAATAAAAATGTAATTACAATGTATTTAAAATATTTCATTTCAATATATTATTATTAATGTAAATGAACTAAATGTTATCTAACGGATGTTTTATTTATGAATAATATTTATAAATATTTTTATAAATAAGTAAATAATTGAAGTTTCTTAATAATTATAATATGATTAGTAAATAATTAATTCTATATACTGTACTATGCATTGGATTCCACAGTTGACATAACGTTATCCTATATACAGATAGGTGCTTCCCACTCTTCGCGCTCTATCTCGAGAACGGTTAATTATATAAAATACCGCCTTAGACCAAATGTGTAGAGCATTTTATGCTCTACAAGTTCTATAATAACTTCAAACATAATTTGAAGCATAGGAAACAAGATATTTACAAAAAAAAAACGATTTTCGCGACATTTGACCTTGGCTATCTTGACTCGTGAACACGAGATTCTATGAGACCTTTGAGCTAACTTTTAGAATGTCAAAACAAAGATTTATGCAAATGATCAGCTTTCTAACTTCCATTCCGGGGTTGAATCCCTATTTGACTGGACTAAGTATAAGTACAGCAAATTACAGTGTAGGTAGGAAAGCAAAAGAAATTAATGAGCTAGTGAACACAAAAGTTGAATGCATTGATCAAATTTGACAGTGTAAGTCAACTTCTGGATCAAAAGAGTGATACTGTAAGATGAGGACTGGCGCTAGTAGTAGCTGCAGTCACGAAAGAATGTCAAGAATTTCTATAGCAGTAGGACAGAAGGTATTCTTTGACAAAGGCGGGCCAAACATCAACCAACCCTGATCCTAAGAACAATAGCAGCATGTAAAAGGCATAAATCGCAGCCAGTACAGCAGTCAAAGGAGAGTCCCAGTAGCTCTGCAGTGTGTTTGCTCCTCTACCAGGGATGGGGAAGGGCCTCACAATTGAGCCCCCCCCCCCTACGATGAGCAGTCACCTTGTCAGGCATATCAGTACTAGTTCGAGATCGTCGCTACTGTGAACAGTTGGTCAGAGGAACAGCATGCATATTACCTCGTAGCTGTGATGAGAGGCCTAGAGCCTAGATCCATTTCCTGCCAGAACGACATCGGCAGGAGTACTCAATACTAGTGTCTGCCTTGGATTTGGGCTTTGGTGACTGTTACCTGCGACACACCCGCCATGTTCATCTGCGAAGCCGCACCCAGCAACCAGGAGAGCCATTACAAAAGCTATACAAGATATTGTGCGGCTGGCCTATACGTCGTTAAAGGGGTGTCCAGAGTAGGCATGAGATATCATAATAGTCGGTTTTTTCGTGGATACCAATTCCGATGTGAATGTTAAACGAGTGCCACATAACATGCAGGGTACCATATACCTAGCAAAGAAGTGGAATATGCGAAGCAGGAGCCAACGCGCGACATGTGGCACGGACAGCCACAATGTGCCATGAATACAATTGGGGCCGCATCTTGGGCGTCTTAAAGAAGTCTCACCGACAAACATCACACTGAGAAAAAGGTTTGGTCCAGCCAACAAAATAGTTGTTTGTATAGGGCCAAAAATGTATTTCGTAGCCCCAACAAAAAATTTTGTTGAGTAAAAAACTTGAAAAACAAGAAAATTAATTTTGTTGATCTAACTAAATACACGCTATAAAACCTCTGTCTTGGGCCAAAAACGTTAGAAAGTGAACAAAATATGTAGTTGAATCAAGTCTATATACAATTCGTTTGGCCACTCATTTGATTGCCTTTGTTCGAAAATACATTCGAGTGCTTGTTTGTAACTTTTGTGACAATTAGTGTAGTAACAGTGTTTGCTAGTGCATTCACTGATGCTTGATAATGGTATAAAAATCCCAATAAAGCAAGTTCAACAGGAAAGTAAAAATTAAAACTGTAAAAGTTGAAATATTTATAAGTATGTTATCCAGTATTTGCAATGAAAGCACGTGTTAAAAAACATTCCGAAATCATCTGTAGTCACTTCAGTTGAGGTTGCTAGAGCGCATTACTTGGGTGCAAACGTTCTATGTTTGAATCATGACCATGCTTAGAATTTTTTTTATGTTAACGAAACTGTTTAATGTACGTAGTGCCAAACAAATCTTTAGTTGCACTAACCAAGTTTTACAGTTTTGGGCAACCAAATAGGAGCAACTCAATAATTTGGTTTCAAAAACCAAATACTTTATTTCCCTTATACAAACAATTAATTTGGTTGCGCCAAACAAACTGTTTGATTCAACAAGACCTTTTTCTCAGTACACTGTTATATGTATGTGCAATATAGTTCTGCTCTTGTCTACCTAACCATTTGGAATGTTGGGAATGTGGCCTAATTGGACATTTTAGATCTCAGTTAACTCGAAGGGAGTCTGAGACACAAGGACCAGATGTGAATATGACCGAGAGAATTTTGATGAGGCTGGAGTCTGCGGTGGGGGAACTTGTGAACAGGGTAGAGGCATTGACACACGTTACTTGCTGACATAGGCGCCGATGATGTTCAATATGTGGAAAGGATGGTCACTTACAAGCCCGATGCCCAAAAATGCCAACCGATACTAATAATAATAGAGAAATGAACCAGACAACAGTTTCACCAGTGAAAATCTAACAGCAGCAGTAACGATAGAGTGGCATGCAGCCCAACCAAAACCAGTGGCAACAACGAGCCTCAGAGAAGGAGAAAATGCTGCTATGGTATGTTCCGCGAATGAGTGTCTTTTATTTGACAGTTCTAAAGATAGTTCTGTACATAGCTGTTCCCATGGTAAAAGCAGCGTCTCCCCTTGCCACAGATAAAGTTTACAAAACTACATTCAGCTGTTTCTCATCCTGTCTGCTACGTAAAACAACTCTACTCAGGACTAAATTTTAGAACTGTCAAAAACGTACACGCGTTCGTGAAATAGACTATATCTAGCTAGGAGGAGGACCAGGATACAGGAGTCCGACTGTTTGAATGGTTCACCCGCAGTTAACATAGACAAGACAAGAGAGGCCCTGCTAAGGGACATAGCTTCATGTACGCGTCTTCACCGGAGGGAAGCCATCCAAAAAAGCACAGAAGAGGAACACACCGCAGTTTCAGCTGGTGTTTTCGGAAAGAATGTTCGACGTACAGGTGAGACATACAAAGTAGGATAGTTAGTGCGGATGTATGACTCTCGACGACGTACGGGCTACAGGCCACGGTACTACGGAGGTTGGGAAAGTCCTTGTCGAGTTGTAAAGCGGCTGCACCAAGGGTGCTGCGGCGGTGACGCAGGGGCTCGTCCGGCCGGCATGCAAATCAAACGTGCCTCAGGGACGGCGGGTTATGAATCACGGCTGGCAGGCCGTTATTACAGGGCCGGCGCCCGCCCAGCGGAGACCGCAGANACAGGGCCGGCGCCCGCCCAGCGGAGACCGCAGAGGCCGACACTCGCACCCCCGACGCCAAGTACTGGGGAGATAGTCCCCGAAACCTAGCGCCTCGTCTGACCATAGCTTGAAGGCAAGCAGCACTGATTTTCGTCTTCTGCGCATACCGGCCCGTATATAAAGGAGGCATTTGGAGGGTTCAAAACCACCACATAGACTGTCCTGAGGACAGATTGCCAATTTACAACAGGATTACGTGCAACAAGGGAAACTATGTACGTGTTCTGATTTTTAACACGTAATATCACAATGTCAAATTCATAATGAGTATTAATTAATTTAGAGTTGATCTTTTCAAAGTTAATTAACTTTGTCATGTGCATTTTTACCGTATTAAATAGATATATCTTAAATAACGAACAGTTCTCTGAAATATAGTAATAACTGATATATATATATATATATATATATATATATATATAACCTGTCATTGTCTCTAAACATACTTTTCTAACGAACCTTATTTTGTTATCGAGTTCAAATCCCACCCGTTGCGAAACTTCACCTATGAGCCTGTGCGCGTGTCAACATTCGCTTTCGAATTGAGATACGAATTGACAAAATCGTTTTCAGACAGAGACCTGCCGCTTCTTTAAGTTTGGTTCTCCTACAAATATACATACATATATATATATATATAATGTCCCTGGATACATATATGTATATATAGGATGTTACTAAACTCAGTACAGAAACTCCGCCAGGTTGTTCCCCGTGAAAAATCATTCAACAAATTTCTTGACAACCTATGTCCAGAAACCACGCAGAAGGGTGGAAAACGCCATCAAAAGTAAGAAATAACATGTTCCATCAAGTAAAATGTGCACGGACGACATGTAATTTGGAATTTTCGTACACAAGGTAATTGATTGAAGGTGTACAGGATGGAAACAGGAGTATTGTAAACACATGTCGGCTTCTACGTGATGTAGGGGTTGCTTCCCCTTTGAACAACTAAAATTAAATTTTCGTGTGCTTGTAATTACATTTTGAGCACAGAATTATTATTATTATTGACAACAGAAACATATACACACTTATGTATATGTAATTGTGCGTAACTTGATTATATAGCATTTAGACGACGATTTATCGCGGGAAACGTTGACCTTTTGCTTGGATTCAACGTACTGTACCTACACATGTCCAACAGTTTTATTTCCTTATTGGATGTTATGCATGTATGAAGCTAGTATCCTATTTCAGTGGGCCAATGAGGATTCTGATACTCTTAAAGCAAAGAAGTGCAAAGAACTTAGTGGAACAAAAAACTTGTTCACCCAGGTATAAAAGAATAAAGTACACCGTAAAAAAATTTATGTAAATTTACAGAAACAAATTGTTGACAATTTAATACATTTTCGTAGTATAATTTGTAAAAACAACTACAGTACGTATAGTTTACGCAAATTTTCTTAAAAACCAGATATTACTACAAGTCTTTGGTAAACATGGATGAATGTTGGTGTTACAGTACACATTTTGAATTATGTGCAAAAACACACACACTCCCTGTACTTAAATATTAAATTATGTATTTTCACTGCTACAAGTTCGTTGTTTAAACACTCGATGCCAGTGTAGTTATACATCTTCCATTGTGTACTTTTACAATGTAAACTTGCATTACATTCAGGAGTATCTGTGAGCATATAGTTACACATACTTACATCTTACCGGTAATTATATATTTTTATGTGTAATTTGCTAAACTGAGTGCAGTATTTGCAATTTTACACGAATGTTCCTAGGAACTGAAAGATAACTACAAGTACTTGTTTAAAACATGCGATATAACGGTAGGCAGTAGAACTATTTCGAACGTTATTTGTGTGTTCAAAACTGAAGCTTAACTCATACTGATGGGATATGCTAGCTGTTTACATATAACTATGTCTAAAGTCAATTGTTATCCACATTTTGGAGATGGTTTTTTATAACTGTTTAACTATCAAGTTACAGAAAAGAGTACCAATAAGGTGAAAATTGTAAACCTACACATACCTACATAATTTGTAAATTAACATTATGCAGTTGTAAAAAAAACTGATACTGACGGTAAAATTATTGGCAACCAGCGAAAAATGTTCAGAAATTTTGTATTTTCAATTACAGTGAATGTGAGATTTTACTTTCGTGTAAGCGAAAAATACACGTTCACTGTGGTGAAATTACAATTACGTTTGTGTAAATTTATTTGCCATGGAGAAAAAAAACACATTACAGTCTATTTTCTGCTACCAATTAATTGTAATTTTACACAATTCTACGTAAAAATAGTACTACAGCGTACATTTTATTTTACTAATTTTTATGATAAATTTATCTGGACGCAGAGGAAAAATCACTGACATATGTAGGTGTTAAAATACACCGACATCAGAGGAGACACATTACTGCTCACACATTTGTGTAAAATTACACAATTTTGTTTTTCACAGTGTATTGAAGATGTGTTGGCTCAATATATTTTCCGGTGTGTTAAGTATTTACTTCACAGACAGGGAAATGTTGCGAATTCATTTTCGACAAACTTGGACTTCAGACACAAGCACATTTCTTTTACGTTCACAATTGAGTCGATCACAGTTTACTAGACACGTCCTGGAAAACTATGAGCCAATAAAAGACGTACAACAAAACACATACCGAATCACATGCTACCTGGTCTGGGGTAAAACTCACTACTCGCTGGCGCAGCAGCCAGCAGAAAAACAAATTTTTCAGTCCCTTATTACAGCGTATTAGAAGAAGTCATTTATTTATATAAATACTGTTCTAACTTCAGTTGAAATAAGGTTAATTTTACTCAGGTTAGGAACAAAATGAGTTTTCTTTTGGGAGAGTTTCAGGGCCGTAGCTGGGGGGGGGG